>OY282559.1:374122066-374722066 GCA_958295665.1 Tipula vernalis
GATAAATCAAACAACATTTGCGAAACGAATTCTTGATCGTTTTGAAATGGAAAATTGTAATAATGTAAATACTCCAATTGAAGTTGGTTTGATGTTAACACGCGATCATGAAGTTAAAAATTGTAATCGACCATATCGAGAATTAATAGGCAGCCTGATGTATTTGATGCTGGGCACTCGTCCGGATCTCTGTTATGCAGTGAGTTACTTTAGTCGTTTCCAAGATTGCTTTGAGGAGAAACATTGGACTAGTTTGAAACGAGTGTTACGATACCTGAAGGGGACTACAGATTTGTGCTTAGTGTACAGGCGAAAACCAGATAGTGATATTTTAATCGGGTTTGTTGACGCAGATTGGGGAAGTGATAATTATGATCGAAAATCTGTAAGTGGATATCTGTTCAAAGTTTTCAACAATTTAGTATCCTGGTGAAGTAAAAAACAAAATTTGGTGTCATTGTCAACAACTGAAGCAGAATATGTTGCCCTAGCTCAAGTAACGTCTGAATCTATGTGGCTTAAGAAATTATTACGGGATCTGCAACAGAATATTTATAAACCAATTCCAAATTTGAGGACAACCAAGGATGTTTAAAAATTGCAAAAAATCCAGAGAACAAAAGAACGAAGCATATAGATACTAAATATCACTATATATCTACAAAGAAACAAATAGCAGATATTTTAACGAAACCGTTAACAAGGAATATATTTGAAGAATTACGAAATGAGCTGTGCTTGGAACGAGGGAGAGCGTTGAAATAATCCGTCCCTGCGCTTGAGTTTTATTTATCTGGCAACACCTTATGTTATATAAATATAATACCTTTAAGGTGCTATTCCACTAGAAAAATTGACTGATAGTAAAAAAAGAGGAAACGAGAAAAAAGTTCGAAACTCTATGTAATAGACAGAGACAAAGTTTTTTTTGTTTATAGCAAAATTTTCAGGAGAAATTTTGACAGCACACAAAAACATAATCAATAATTATTAACAAAAACTAAATATTACTATTAATTCGGTTAGTTATACATCTCAAAATTATCTAAAAAATTAAATATTATTAATACTCATATCAGAATTGTCTTTTTTAGTATATTTTCCGTAAAAATTAAAAAAATCTCTACCAAAAAAACGTCATGTGTTTTTTAGTTTTACTTTTTAAAGTAAAATTTTAAGGAGAAGCGGTATAAAAATATAATAACCATAAAATAATTAGTGTGCGGGAAATATTTCTCATCATATTGCGAATTTTATGCATGTGTGTTAGTGTGACTGCTATAAAATGTCCTCAATTTGATACTTTTTATTGCAGTCACACTACTACAGACACAAATATTTTTTGACTGAGTAGGGTTTTTGTTTCATTCGCCCATCCAGCAAATGTATATTTTTGTCTTCCTTTAATTTTACTATCAGTCAATTTAGTCAAGTGGAATAGCACCTTTATTCTTTATAAGATGTCACTTCAGTAGTAATCACATGTTTCTGAAATAAAGTTTAGTTTTGTAAAAGGGTTGCTTAGAAATAAAAATAATTATTTAGAAAGATAGATCACGGTATCGTTTGTTATTTATATATTCGGTGAACTGGTTTGCTAACAACAGCCACATCCGATGCTGGGAGCTTATTATGAAATTTTTCGAATTCGATTTTTTTCGATATCGAAAAAATTCGCCCTATTATGAAACTAAAAAGAAAAAATGGAATCGAATTTTTCCGAATGCACCGACAAAATTCGACTGCTATTTAGTTGACGAATTTTGTATACGACTGATCGCATTTATCAAACTGTTGAATAATTATTAGTTTTTGTGTAAAAAAATATATTTTAAATTATTTTTAAAAATAATAACTAGGTGTTCAAATAATAATTATTGAATCTAGTTTATTCAAACAATTTTTTGAGAATTTATTTAAGAAATACAGAAATTACGTTTCTTATATTGACTTTATAATAAAAATTTCGAAGTAAGTTTTATTCTAATTATTTATGTTTAAATTGATTAAGAAATATAGAACACAACTAATAAATTTTTTTAATTCAAATATATTTATCAGGACGACGAACGCCAACCAATTTAATATGCTAGTCTCTTTCATGGAGAAAAATGAGGAGATAGCAAAAAATTATTTAAAGAAACTAGTAACAAATTATGGGAAGATTTGACAAAAGAGCTAAATGACGAACGCACCCAACAAAGACAGTAAAAAAAAAGTATGGATTTCATGAATTGTTCAAATGTTCCACACAAATCAAAGAGAATATATTTTTTATTTTAATTACTATTTTTAATTAACTTTATTAAAGCATGGTTTCCACGATGGCGAGGCGAAAACATTAGTCAAATTAAAAAGAGGAAGGAATAAAAAAAATAACATAAGAGTGAGTGAAACTGCAACAAGTCGTTACTCCGAATTTTTAATTATATATTTTTGACGTTTCGATTATTAAAATTAAATTTTGTTAAAAATGGATACTGTTGAGGAACTAATGGCAATATATGCCGTTATGTTTTCAAGTAGCACTGAGAGTGATTCTGGCGATGAAAAATGTGTGTGACTAATCCGAAAAAAGATGATCCATCTAATCTTTTTTCCGGATTAGATGTCCTATTTCGGAGTGCTGAATTAAAATTTTTAAAACTGGACGTCCCAATTTTTCTGTCAAAAAGGTATTTTTTCTCTATCGTACTATTGCTGAATTTTTGCTTTCTCTTTTTAGTTTGACTAATTTTTCCACCTCGCCATCGTGGAAACCATGCTTAATCACAAACTAAAGCAAAATATAACGCAAAAACTTTCTATTATGGTTATTATATGGAACTTATAGAATTTTTTCGATATCGAAAAAATTCGAAAATTAACTTTCATTGAGTGTTTTCTTTTATTCATTCTATATATTCCGAACGTTCTGAAAATGACATTATCCATTCTTTTATTCATTCTAGGTATTCTATTCTTTATTTTGTCTATTCTTTTATTCATTCGGAATGTCCAGAATGCATTCTGTGTGATCTACGTCAATAGGTAGAATAAAAAGAATATTCTTTTTCAATATTGTGGTTGTGAGTGTGACAGAAAAAAATATTTCAAAGCCATTTAACAGATAAAACAAATTTGTAAATTTTAAATATTTCTTTAAAACAAATTTTAAATTTTTTACCGAAAAATGGAAAATATTCATAAAGGTACAACAATTTTATTTTATTTGAATTAGTTTTATTCATAGTTTAAATCAAATTGTTGTTTTTATATATTTAAGATAATTTCAAATGGAGCGCTGGAGATATTAGGTGTTTAGTAAACCTATATATGGAAAATTTGACACAGTTCGACCGGCAACTCAAAAAGAAAGTGTGGAATGTAATCGCCGGTATTTTTTTTTCTAAATATATGTGCAAATTATAAATTTTAATTTTTGTGAAATTTTTTTAGAGAAACTATCCGTCACCCGCAATAAGAAAATTACGTTAATAAATTAATTATTAGAAATTTTTTATTGCTCATTTCGATTAGAATTAATAAAAAAAATATTTTTATGAAAACAACGTTGATTTGTTTTTCACCAATCAGACAATGGCAATGAATTGTCAAATACAAATAAAACAAAATCTGTCAAAAAAGTATTCTGTTTATTCTGTTTGTGTTCTTTTATTTCAATTCATTCCAAATATTCTGTGGTCACGTGATCAATATTCTATTCAATCTATTCTTTCTGTAGAATGAATAAAAGAAAACACTCTTTATAGGACAAATTCGCATCGAATCGAATTTTTACGATATCGAAAAAAATCGAAATCGAAAAATTTCATAATAGGCCCCCTGGTTTTCCTTAGGAATTTTAAAGAAGTTTTCCTGAGGTTTTCCCAGTATCCTTAGAGCAAATGCTGGATGTTTCTGTGAAGATTTGTACTCGAGCAAATTAGTGCAAAGGAGGAATTTGTAGGGCGCTAAGTTGTAAAAATGGTCAAGGTGGTCCCCAAGCTGGCCAGGATGTTAAGGCCACCGTAATGAATATCAACTGGACGCGCCTTATTTTATTTTATATATTTTGTTTTATTATAAATTATTATTAATTAGCACCATCTATGGAAGAGTGCTGAAAGATGGAAAATATTGTATAAAACATACTCATCCGTGGTTCCAATATTGAACGCACGGATGAGTGCGACAAAACAAAACAAATGTGTGTACAAAACAAATAACAATTAATGAACAAATAAAAATAGCGCCGGAATCATAATTATGGCTGCATTTCCAAAAGGAAATTACCGTATGGTACTTTTGAATCATTTAGACCCAAGAATGATAATGTTCTATCAACTGTGGATTCAATCAGCTCATCAGTACTACACAAACTTCTGTAGCGAAAATCAATTCCTGTGGTACACCTTGAACCTCCTCTGTCATTGAAATTTGGTGCGTCCCGACCATAGGTCGTTATATTTTCTTGGTAAGAGAAAAAGCAAGCTAAATAAAGTGAGGTTGTTTCGTTCCCCATTGAAGCCATACCACATCCAACATGCGTCAGCTTTTCATGTGTAAGAATGTAATATTCGGCCGTTAAATCATATCTATTATTTATAAAAGCCCACTGTTTGACAACCTCTGAGAGAAAGTAAGAATATCGACGCGCTGGTGCCATCACCTCAAGCCATCCGATTCTTAGAAATTTATAACTTTGGATGCAATAGATAATTCCAGTTTTACATGATTTCGTGGCTAGTTCTGCCAGAGCTGCTAAATCATCATCCCATTGTATTATTGCACAACGAGCACATGGTGGTCGATCCGTTGGTTTGTATACGTTACACATCGAATATCCTCCAGACTGTGATTTCTCATCGTATTTATAATATGATCTGCCCATCATATTTCCTGCGTACAAATTTCTATAATGGTTGATACCCTCCAAAAGAGTACGCTTCAACATGTTGGTAAATTTAATTTGTTTTGGATTAGTGCAATTTTCACTAAAATTGGATGGGTTACATCCAAGAGGTACTGTGTCATTGGCACATAGCTCTGGAAAGCATATATTTGGAGCGGCCATATATCTTACTAGGTAGACAATGCCTACTATGATTGCTACCCATGCGAGAATTATACAAACGATTAAAATACCTCCAAATTTAGAGAGTGAGTTACAAAAATGTCTTACTCTGAGTTGTAATCGACGTTTTACGTTTGCAGCCATTGCTATGGCTGTAAAGAACTTGAATGAAGAAAAAACAATGAAATGTGTTTAACAAAAAAAAGGATCGCCTACTTCGATCACATTAGACGAGAAGCTCAAATTCAAAAGCAAACTGAGATTCTTTCATTTAAACAAATTAAAACAAAGCGGATTTAAATAAATCCACACAGAAACAGACTTCTTTTGTATAGTGATCTCTTTTCTTGTTAATTTTGTTTAAATTGAATAAACTATATAAGTTCACCCTATTCTATACTAACACATACTTATGTCGGCTTCCCAAAGGCCTCCGAATGACGGTGCTGGTGGAGGAATGAAATGGAATTTAATTAATTTTTCGGTACACCATGCCTGAACGTTGTTTAAGTTGAATTCACTGGTGAATGTTTTGTACAAGTCACGAACTTCCTTTGAAGCACCGACAAAGTTCGTGCCATTATCACAAAATATATCATGGCAATATCCTCGTACAGCGCAAAATCTTTTCAATGCTGCTATGAAGGTATTGGTGCTCAAATCTGAAACAATTTCCAGCGATATTGCTTTTGTGGCCATACAAATAAAAATGACCAAATATACTTTATATGTTTTAGAGCCTTGATTGCGATGTGTTTTTAAAACAAAACATCCAGCAAGATCTGTTCCAACTTGAACGAATGGTTTGACTTGTCTGGTGACTCTATAGGTTATGTGGGGTCGGCGTCATACCCAAACTCCTATATTTTTATCAGCTTCGAGATTTGTTCAAATAATAACAATATTCCGATTTATTTATTTTATAATTGGATTTTTTTAATTTTTATTTTTAGATTTTAAATTCAATTATACATGGCGATAACTTTTCAAATAAAAAAAACATGTCTGGTCACGCAGACTATAAAAAAACGTAAATATTAAAAAATTATTTTTCTTACTAAAAAACTTAATGAGACTGTACTATGTACACTCTACTTATTTGTACCAAAAAAGTATTGATTTATTTGGTCAATGCCACCTATCACCGACCACTTCAATCACTCACTACGCACTCACCACACACTACCCCTCCAGCGAAATTCTAACGGAATTGAACGGAACTCAATCCTGAAATCGTTGCGGCAGCCTGGTAGCACGCCCTGCTCTCATCATTACCCGACGAGGTTCTACTTGTGATTTCTCGGAGGAAAAAGTGACTCACTTACTTTGCGCATCAGACCGTGACGTACTCTTCGCCTCATTCTCTCTCATTGGTGCAATCATAGGTGTCTCGGCTGCGGTTTCCTGACTGCTCTCTGAATTTTCCCTGAAACAAGGCTTGAGACGATCTAACGAGTTTCTCGTTATCTTACCGTTTACTTCTATGTCGTAAAACTGTTCAAACCGATTGACTACTACATGGGGACCTGTGTAAGGAGGCTGCAAAGACTTTCGCACTGCGTCTGTTCTTAGAAATACATGGGAACAAGTATTTAATCTATCACTAACAAAAATTTTCTCGGTACTATGTCGTGAGGCCAACGCTGGTTCTAATTCGCTAAAGTGTCGCTTCAAAGACTGCAACAGCTCACTATGAGGCATAATGTCCTTTTTGGGTTCTAATAATTGCCCGGGTACGCGCAATACACTTCCATACACTAGCTCTACCGACGAAGTTTGCAATTCTTCCCTATACGTAGTCCGTAGACCTAAAAGAACCAAAGGTAATACTGTGGTCCAATCCTCCCGATTGTGACACATTATGGCAGCCTTTAATGTGCGGTGCCATCTTTCCACCATCCCATTACATCTCGGATTGTAACTGGTGGTTCGTTTTCGACTAAAACCCAGTAAGGTTGACAAATCTGAGAAGAGTTGAGACTCAAATTGAGAGCCTTGATCAGTCACTATACACTCCAGAACGCCAAAACGCGCGATCCACCCGGAAAAAACTGCAAACGCCACTGTTGATGCCATTATATTCGGCACAGGCACTGCCTCAGTCCAACGGGTATACCGGTCTATCATCGTGACGCAATATCTCTGGTCGTTTGAAACAGGTAGTGGACCTATAATGTTCAAATGAACTTCTGTGAATCTATCGAAAGTTGGACTAAAATTCCCTATGGGAGACTTTGTATGTCTTGCAACTTTGGCTTTTTGGCAAGCGATACATTCTTGAGCCATTATTTTCACGTCCTTTTTAATAGCTGGCCAAACTACATTTGCGGTCAACAATCTAACAGATGCTTTTACCCCCGGATGTGCCAGGTTATGAAACGTTTCGAAAACCTGCTTGCGATACTCAGCTGGAATGAAAGGCCTGGGCTTACCGGTAGAGACGTCGCAATACAATTTTGTATCTGAATTAAATGACAAGGGAATTTCTTTGAATTTTAGCGTAGTCTTTTGATCTTGCAACAACGCGTTTAGTTTCGTGTCGCCAACTTGCAACTCAGCAATTTTCGCATAATCGACGGACTCTGGAATATCTATTTGGTCTACCCGGGAAAGCGTATCTGCTACCACATTGCCTACACCGGAGACGTGCCGTAAATCCGTCGTAAACTGCCCTATGTAGTCCAGCTGACGACGTTGTCTCGGCGATGCTTTATCTGCGTTTTGTATGAATGCATATATCAGTGGCCTGTGATCCGTGTATAAGGTAAAACTACGACCTTCCAACAAATATCGGAAGTGCTTAATCCCCAAATAGGCGGCCAACAGCTCCCGGTCATAAGCGCTGTATTTACGCTGGGTTTCAGTTAGTCTCACCGAGTAGAAACCAAGTGGCTGCCACAGATCTTCTACACACTGCTAAACAACCGCACCCACCGCGGTGTTAGATGCATCAACCATTATGGATAAACACGCTGCTGTCACTGGGTAAACCAATACTGCTGCTTCGCACAACTTTGACTTGCAATCCTCAAAAGCTTTAATGGACTTGTCAGTCCACGCGACAGGGACCTTACTATTTTTGCGATACCCTTTTAAAAAATCGTTCAACACAGCTTGGTCTCGTTCTGCTCCCGGTACAAAACGACGGTAAAAATTAACCATTCCTAGGAATCTTTTTAGTTGCTGTACCGTAGATGGACGTTCGAATTCTGCAATAACCTGGACTCTGCTTGATGACGGCAAAATACCACCGGCGCTCACCAAGTGTCTAAAAAATGTACTTCTGTCTCCGCGAAAACACATTTGTCTACATTAATTATCAGACCGTATTCGTGTAACCTTTGAAATACCATATTAAGATGACTCATATGCTCTGTCCGTGACTTTGATGCAATTAATATGTCATCCAAATAAACAAAGACAAATGGTAGACCAAATGATCGGATAATTTGGTGCCACAATCAAAGTTAAATTATCGATCATGCGGTGCGATAACTTCGGTTTGGTTCCAGTTCAGCTCTAATTAAATTATGGGTATTATTCACTGAATCAATAACAAGAACTTTGGTTCAAAAACGTTATAAAATTTATTTATTATTAAATAGGTCTTGTTCACAAAATGGTTGGTAAAAGAGTGATGATAAGCAAAAAATTGAACAGCGCACGAAAGGCAAGTATAATGCACTAATGTATACTATAAAAATGTTTACGTATTTGAGCACAATATGTACTATCATTGTATACTTAAATTTGTAATTACTGTGCGCATCCAAATGTATTCATAAATACCGAAAGTTCAACAATCACTGAACTTGTTCGACTGTCATCAGATATAAACAAATTGTCAAAACGGTAAGTAATAACAATAATAATTAAATTAAGATTACTAATTTTAGGCTATAATAACGTACAACAAAGGTTCCAATTCGTGTTTAAGGTGAAGTGTATATACATATAAGTTAATTGACAAATTGTCCTTTGAGTTAAAACTAATAAGTTTCTTATTCATTTTCAGATTGAAAATTATTCTATTGATCAACGTCAACCCATCCGATTAGACCATTTGATGTACATTATTAACACGTAAGTAAATATTGAATTTGTCTTTTTAATTAAACTATATAATATTCTTGTTTTGTATTGTTTCAGGTAATTTCAGCTTTGGTCATTAACATCCCGGCCGCCTTGAATCGGATGATTCAATTTATTGGTAACAAACATAACTTTTGAATAGGTCGTTTAGTTAGACCCATAACTGTTTGCAGTGTAACCACCCTCACTTTATTGTCAGAACCTGGATGTAGTTGTACGACTCTACCCAAAAGCCATTTGGAAGGTGGTAAGTTGGTTTCCTTAATTACAACTATGCTGTCAATCTTAATGTTTGGTTGATCTTGATTCCATTTGGTTCTCTGCTGCAGGTTTGTCAGGTATTCTAAACTCCATCTGTTCCAAAACTGCTGATTAATTTTCTGAACGATCTGCCATCTGGATAATCTTGATAATTTAGTTTCTTGGAAGTCTTCAGCAGGAATCTGAGTTGTAGGTCGCCCAATAAGAAAATGTGCTGGTGTTAAGGCATCGAAATCTTCGCTGGATAGTACACAAAGTGGACGTGAATTTAAAATGGCTTCTATTTCAGCGAGCAGCGTGGACATTTCCTCTACGGTAAGTATATGATCACCTATCGATCTTTTTAGGTGAAACTTGGTTGACTTAACAGCAGCCTCCCACAGGCCGCCAAAATGAGGTGATCTTGGAGGTATAAAATGGAAACTTATGCGGTCTCTGTTGAGAAAATCGGAAATAAAATTAGTATTTTTCAGAATAAATTGGTATAATTGTTTTAATTGGTTTTTTGCGCCAACAAAGTTCGTTCCATTGTCACTGTGTATTTCTTTACAAATCCCTCTTCGTGCCACAAATCTTCGAAGAGCTGCAAGATATGCTTCGGTTGTGAGATCAGTCACCAACTCCAGGTGGACAGCCTTAGTGCTAAGGCAAACGAATAAGCAAATATAACTCTTATACGTCTTCTGCCCTCTTCCTCTGGATAAGTGGGTTGAAAACGGTCCCGCATAATCTACTCCCACTTTTAAAAACGGTCTTATTAGATCAACTCGCGCCTCAGGCAGGTCACCCATTATTTGAGTCATCTCCTTTGCTTTGTATTTGGTACATTGAACACAGCCATGAACCATCCTTTTTACTGCATTCCTGCAACCCAGTATCCAATATTTTTGACGAAGTGTAGCCATCATCAAAGTTTGCCCTCCATGTAGATGTCGATGATGGTTTTCTTTTATAATGACTTCGGTGAGGTGATCTCTAGCCGGTAATATTATGGGGTGCTTGATTTCGTAGGTGATTGATGCGTTTGACAATCTTCCCCCTACCCGTAGTACACCGTACGCATCAATAAATGGTTGTAACGATTTCAAGTTGCTCGACTTCTGCAACATTTTGTATGACGAGATATGATTTATATCTGCTGCAAAATGTTTTCGTTGGATTATCTGGATAAGTCTTCTTTCAGCAATAATTATCTCCGTAGTTTGCAAATAACTGGTTCTAATTTTCGGTTTGCGTTGAAAAACTCGCAAAACATAAGCTAAAACGCGAACCATTTTAGCGAAACTGGAAAATTTGTTGATGATTAGTTGGACCACATTATCCTCGTGAACTTGCATATTAGGTTCAGGAAGTTGAACCTGTAATGAATGGGTCTTCCTCTCCTCCATCGTAGCGTTATTGTGTTTATATTGTGATGGCCATTCTTCAGGATCATTTAGCCACTCTGGTCCGTTCCACCATAAATTGAAATTAAGTAACTGGTCTGGTTCTTTCCCTCTCGAGGCACAGTCAGCAGGATTTTCTTCCGATTTAACATGATTCCACTGCGATCTGTTCATGTATGTCAAAATTTCCGACGTACGATTGCCGATAAAAGTGTTCCAATGTTTTGGATGAGTGGACAGCCAATCTAGGACGATGGTAGAATCGGTCCAAGCGTAAATTTTAATAATTTTCGTCTTTAAAGCTTCGTTTACTGTTCTTAGTAAATTGGCTAACAATAAAGCTCCACAAAGCTCAAGGCGTGGTATTGATAGCTGTTTCACTGGTGCTACCTTGGTCTTAGCTGACAATAGCATGGTAATACTTTCCCCATTAGGTTGGATTATTCTGGCATAAACAGCTGCTGAGTAGGCCTCCTTACTGGCATCGGAGAACCCATGTAATTCTATAATAGTGTTACAATTTGTTTGGATGTAGCGTGGTATTTTAATCTTTTCGATTAGTGGCAGATTATCTCTCAGCTTCAGCCATTCTTCAGTGAGATTGTCTGGTAATTGTTCATCCCAGCCTAAATTTGCGATCCACAAATTTTGGAAAAATATCTTCGTTTTGACGATTACTGGTGCTAACCATCCTATTGGGTCAAATAATCGACTGGCCTCTGATAATATTCCCCTCTTGGTAAGAATTGGCTGTTGTTGGAGATTTACACGGAAATGGAAATAATCTCTTGCTGGATCCCAGTGAAGTCCTAGGACCTTTACTGAAGTTGATTCTCGTATTTCGATCGATAAATCTGATTTGTCTTCTGTGGTGTCTATCAGAAGTTGTTCCTTGTTGGATACCCATTTTCTTAGGTGAAAACCAGCACTCTCTAGGATTGATTGTATATCGTTCTTTAGTCTTCTTGCGTCACAGATCGTGTCTGCTCCCGTCATGAGATCATCCACATATATATCCTTCATGATATGATCAGCTGCTTCTGGTAATTGGTCTTTATGTCGTAAAGCTACTTCTAGGAGAGCTCTAGTGGCTAGGAAAGGAGCACTGGAAGTGCCGTAGGTGACGGTCTGCAGTTCATAATGCTTAAACGGTAGTTTCGGATTATCTCTCCATATAATTCTTTGGTATTTGGTGTCTTCATTTGCTACGCGTACCTGTCGAAACATTTTCTCCACATCCGATGTAAATGCTACTCTGTATTCTCTAAAACGACATAAGATACTGTATAAATTAGTTTGCAAATTAGGACCTACTGCCAAGCAGTCGTTAAGTGCTTTTCCCGATGTAGTTTTGGCGGAACCATCAAACACAACTCTTAGCTTTGTAGTGGTGTTTGATGGCTTCATTATTCCATGGTGCGGAAGATAGTAGCCTGGTAACTGTTGTTCTGCAAAACCAATTTCCTTCATATGTCCTAATTTGATATACTCTTCAATAAATTCTTTGTACATGTCACAAAATTCTTTATTTTTAGAAAATTTCCTTTCTATTGCCCGCATTCGTTGTATAGCCACACAAATGGAGTCTCCTAAAATAGTAGGCGAATTTATGAATGGTAGACGAACAATTAAACGACCAGATTCATCTTCCTGCTTAGTCTCTTGGAAATGGGTTTCACAAAATTCTTCTTCCTCCGAATAAATGTGTTTGCTGGTGGTGGTGATCCTTTCAATTTCCCAAAATTGTTTTAATAATCGATCCAAATTTCCTTCCTCTGGAGTGGTGGTAGCGGTGAATGATTGAACTGAATTGGTGTCATCAAATTTACCAGCAACTATCCAACCGAAGAATGATTTTTGCATGGTAGGTCGTGTTTGGTCTCCTAATATTCGTTCTTCCTCTAAAAGATCAAAGAAATGATCTGATCCAATTAAGATATCAATATCTGCTGATTGGTAGAAGTTTGGATCGGCTAACTGAAACTGATTAAAATATGACAAATCTAATGGTGTAAATGTAGTTGATGGCTGCTTGGTGGTCAGCTTTGGCAATATTAAAGCCTCAATTTGAAAACAGGGCGTATGTTTGGTTCTAGGTGTAACAACTAGTGAGACATTTCCCTTTGCACAACAAGTTTTCGAGTCTCCAATTCCAGATACCGAAATTTTAGCATTTCGGCGGGTTAGTAGTAATCTTTGTACGCAGCCTTCAGTAATAAATGATCCCTGGGATCCTGAATCTAACAGCACGCGACATTGTTGATTCTTGTTATGTCCATCTAATACATGCACTAGAGCTGTAGGTAGTATTGCTGTTCCTATTTTCATTGCGGTGTAACAAATTGCCGACGTAACAGTACTATCATTTGATTGTGATGCTATTAAACTAGAACGGGTTTGGTCTACATTAGCTGGTGTATCTTCATGTAGTAGGGTGTGATGCTTTCGGTTGCATAATCGGCACCTGAACTTTGATCGACACTGGTACACATTGTGATTATCGTTGAAACAGTTGAAACAACGATTGTGTTTTTTCACTAATTCCTTTCTTTGAACTACTGCCATCTCTGTTAATTTGTTGCATTCAAATAATCGATGACAATGTTCAGGACATAAAGGACATGGATCGGATGTTGTACTTACATGAGCTTTCACTCCTGAGTTCGGCTTTGGTTGATGAGGTTGTGGGTTCGGTCGCTTCATGGTAGTTCTCATGGATTCCAAAGCATCGATTCTCTTGCTCAAGAACGTAAAGAATTGCTGTAGAGTAGGGAACTCATACTCACTAGATGCCTGTGCCCACAGACCATTTGTCTCATCATCCAGCTTGCAGGTTAGAAGATATATTAGCCAGTGATCTCTGGATTCTGCTTTTTCTCCCATCGCCTTTAACCCTCGAACAACTTCATCGGAGGTATCTAATATTTTTCTGATGTTTGCACTGTTTGCTGCAGTTAGACTTGGTTGGTTCATAAATGTTTTAATGAATGCATATACTGTATGCCTTTTGCGATCATATCGGTCCTTTAATTTTGTTAAAGCTTCAATATAGTTAGCCTCCGTGATGCTGAAGTGCTTTAATAGTCCGGCCGCTTCACCCTTTAATGCTCCCTTTAAATACTGCAACTTCTGTGAAGGCGATAACGTTCCGTTATCGTGAATAGTCGAACAGAATAAGTCGTAGAACGACTGCCATTCAGTGTAGTCTCCAAAAAAATTAGGTAAGGTTATCTTCGGTAATCTTACCTCAGCTCGGCTACTGGTACCAGCAGTGTCATTCATGGTATCACTTAAAGGAACAGATGCACTAACCTTGTTTCTAAGTCCGATGTTCAATCCCGCCACCACCTTGTAATAATTCTCCTCTAAATTTTCATCCAAAACTTCCTCGTCATCTAATTGGACAATGCGGTCTTCAACGTTTGTCATTTCAGATCGGAGGCGTTCCACGTTCGACAGTCTCACTTTGATATCATCGGCTGTTGTATCATCATTTAGGTCATCGTTCACGAAATTCACTAGGCGTGTTATTTGCCCTTTGATATAAGCACGTCGTTTTTTAAGAGATCTAAGTTCCGCCATATTTCCTCACGTGTTTCGGTTATTTGTTACGAATGGTAAATATCACTTGGTTTAGTTCGATTGTTATACGATTGGTTAATACCACTTGATTAATTATATTATTTAGTTAATTTCACTAGATTTGGTATGATTCACTACACTTAAATTTGTTAATGGTGGATAAATAAATCCGGCTCGAAGGACCATAAAATGATCGGATAATTTGGTGCCACAATCAAAGTTAAATTATCGATCATGCGGTGCGATAACTTCGGTTTGGTTCCAGTTCAGCTCTAATTAAATTATGGGTATTATTCACTGAATCAATAACAAGAACTTTGGTTCAAAAACGTTATAAAATTTATTTATTATTAAATAGGTCTTGTTCACAAAATGGTTTGTTAAAAGAGTGATGATAAGCAAAAAATTGAACAGCGCACGAAAGGCAAGTATAATGCACTAATGTATACTATAAAAATGTTTACGTGTTTGAACACAATATGTACTATCATTGTATACTTAAATTTGTAATTACTGTGCGCATCCAAATGTATTCATAAATACCGAAAGTTCAACAATCACTGAACTTGTTCGACTGTCATCAGATATAAACAAATTGTCAAAACGGTAAGTAATAACAATAATAATTAAATTAAGATTACTAATTTTAGGCTATAATAACGTACAACAAAGGTTCCAATTCGTGTTTAAGGTGAAGTGTATATACATATAAGTTAATTGACAAATTGTCCTTTGAGTTAAAACTAATAAGTTTCTTATTCATTTTCAGATTGAAAATTATTCTATTGATCAACGTCAACCGATCCGATTAGACCATTTGATGTACATTATTAACACGTAAGTAAATATTGAATTTGTCTTTTTAATTAAACTATATAATATTCTTGTTTTGTATTGTTTCAGGTAATTTCAGCTTTGGTCATTAACACCAAACATAACTGTGTGCATCAATCGCTGAAACGATTGTGCTGCGTTTCGCAAACCAAATGTTATTCTGCAAAACTCAAAGAGTCCGAATGGCGTTGTGATGGCTGTTTTTGGTATATTATCTGGCTCGATGGGTATCTGATGATACGCCCTCACCAAATCTAATGTCGAAAACACCGTGTAATCCGCCAGCTGATAAGAGAAGTCCTGAAGGTGAGGGATAGGGTATCTATCCGGGACCGTGACATTATTTAATGCCATATAGTCGCCGCAAGGTCTCCACTGACCGTTCTTCTTCGGCACCAAATGGAGCGGACTAGCCCACGAGCTTTTACTTGGCCTACAAATGCCCTGTGCCATCATATTTTCGAAATGCTTTTTAGCGATGTCCAATTTATCCGGCGCCAATCTATGCGTTCTACTCGATATCGGTGGTCCACGGGTTTCAAGACAGTGCGTCACATTATGCTTTACCTCGGATAAACTCAATGATTCATGGGTAACAGATTTAAATTTGGCCAACAACTCAATAACCTCCGCGTGAACTACCGTTTTGTCTACAACCGAAAGAACTGGGATTTGAATCACCGTTATGGAACCAACAGTAAATAAATTTGTTAAAGGATCGATTATTCTACGTCTTTTAATATCAACTATTAAGCCTGTGCTTTGCAAAAAATCAGCCCCAATAATAGGCATAGATACATCTGCCACAATAAAATTCCTGGAATTTTTCCCTTCCTTCTATATTCCTGGATTAATAGGCGACTTGAAATAGCATCATCAAGACACGTCGCCGAATGCTGATGTGCTAATATTTTTTTGCTTTTATCTGAATATCAGAATTAGGCACAAACGTGGCGTTGTGTTTACATCCCGACACGCACTTAAGTGCGCGATCACCAAATCGACGATGGTAAAAACACTCATCACTACCACGATTGGTTACTCGCGACTGGGAACGATTCCGAGAATGATTATTATATAACCTACCGGGACTACGCGACCTACCATTTGCCGCCATTACCGCTGAAACTTCACCCAACACGGTGACAACTTGTGCCAATATTGCGTTTAGACTTGGGAAATTTGACTGATTAGTCTCTGGCGGAACGCCAGTCAGAGAAGCTACCGAATGAATCTGGGCTTGTGACAGGGTTTCGATCAGATTATCTGCTCGTTCAGATAACACTGACAACGGCAGATCATTCTCAAATGGCGTTAAAACTAATTGAATCTGCTGGGGTAATCTTTGCAACCATAACTGGCGTATCGAATCATCGCCGAATCTAGTACCTGCATCGCGCCTAAACAACTCTAAAAGTTGGGACGGTTTTCTATCTCCCAAGGTTAGCCCGTGCAACAAATTGTTTAATTTAGTCTTTTCAGACTCACCCAGTCCTTTGATCACCTCACGTTTGAATACTGAGTACGGCTGATCACCTTTCTCACGTATAATTAAACTCGCAAATTGATTGTGCAGCCTGACATCGAGTGCACTAATTGCATGCGAAAACTTGGTGCTTTCCTTGGTAATACCCGCTACTTGAAATTGCTGCTCCAATATTTCGAACCACACCTCCGGAATTTGGTTAAACAATGGCTGAGGTGCTTTGAAAGAAACGTGCGATACCTCGGAACCTGCCCCTGGAATATGCAATTTTGGCATACTTTGCGCGATTTGCGGTTCTTTTTTTGTCGCATCCGCATGTGCCACTGTACTGGTACCGACTGAGGATTAAGGGAATTTCTGTCTATCGGCCTGCTGCGCAACCAACATACTACGAGCCCTTGACTCGATCAACGTGCTCAACTGTTCAGGTGTCAACGTGATAGCACCTCCTACTGGCTCGCCCACCGACCGCGCAACGGAACCCGCTGGAGTGGTTTCATTCTCCTTTTCTAATTCCCCATCCGAATCGACGCCATTCGCCACGCGGCGAAAGAAATAACACGCGCCCAAAAATAACGCCGCGATCACAAACAAAAAACTCGCAATGGTCATTATACCGGCTACTTATATGGCATTGAACAAACAAAACTACAAATGGTACTTACAGTTACAAATTATAATACAATTAATTGATTATATGGTTATATGGACGATACTGGATGCCTGCTTCCTGGATGTTGCACGTTGAAATTTCCCCGATGATCCCATAAATGAATATGCTGTATATTCATATACGAGTACTCCCAATATATTCTATGTGTGGTAATATAGATTATAGGTACCCCAGATGGTCATAAATTTGGTGGGATACAGTTGATATTTTTTTATAGGTTAAGTGTCCGTGCACAAAACTTGGACGATATTTAATATTTCATATATATTTTATCCGGATACTTTTTTTTAAACAAAACAAATGCTGACAACACTATTGTACGCCTAGTAATTCTGCTGTACTTGAATAATTGTATTTCCAATTTTAATACGCAATCACGTCGGTTGGTTACCAATTATAGGTTATGTGGGGTCGGCGTCATACCCAAACTCCTATATTTTTATCAGCTTCGAGATTTGTTCAAATAATAACAATATTCCGATTTATTTATTTTATAATTGGATTTTTTTAATTTTTATTTTTAGATTTTAAATTCAATTATACATGGCGATAACTTTTCAAATAAAAAAACATGTCTGGTCACGCAGACTATAAAAAAACGTAAATATTAAAAAATTATTTTTCTTACTAAAAAACTTAATGAGACTGTACTATGTACACTCTACTTATTTGTACCAAAAAAGTATTGATTTATTTAGTCAATGCCACCTATCACCGACCACTTCAATCACTCACTACGCACTCACCACAACTCTACATTCTGCGAATTGTTGCTGTTGGCCTTTGTGACGACGGCAGACAAAACATCTATGGATAATTTGACGTATCAGGTTTTTTTGCTCTTGGTATTTGGAATTGTTGTCATATGGTTGTCATCGTTAGTTGTAATCCAGTATGTAGGTGTTCATGATGCGTTTCCCTCACAATCAATTCGGTAATGGGATGTTTCATAGTAGTAGCTCGGTGTTTGGGTTTTTTACTGTGGAATGATGCACTAAACTTTCCGTGCTTGGTTCTATGATAGCTTTAACTTGTTAAGGTCATAAATTCAGGACCCAGGAAGTGCGGTTAGCAATATATGTTTCCCAAACCTTGAGTGGTTTGGATAACCAATTTGGTGTGATTGTAGAATCGGTGTACAAATAAATCTTGGGCTCCCCTTTAAGTTTCAGAGCCTCAATGATTATAGGCATAATAATCTGGTTAGTAGGGTTGCACCACATAATTCCAATTTGGGTACGGAGACGATCTTGATAGGGGCTACTCTTGTTTTGGCTGCGATTAGGTTAGTTCCATCATTAACCATACGTGAGTATATCACTGCAGCGTAGGCGTCTTTTGATGCGTCTGCGAAACAATGCAACTCTACATCTGATTGTAATGTATAAATCCATCTAGGAATTTTTATTTCGGATAGTTGGTCGAGTTGATTTCTTATCTGAAGCCAATCTTGCATGTAATTCTGTAGTTAACTTATCATCCCAGTCAATCCCTGCAATCCATAATTAATTAATTAATTTGGTATAGGATTTTTAGGCCTATGGTTACGGGTGACAGAAACCCTAAAGGATCATAAATGCGTGACGTCTCCGATAAAATAATCCTTTTGGTGAACTTGGTGACTTCAGGCAGCTCGATCTTAAAATAAAACAAATCTTAAATTGGATGATACTTTATACCTAACACTGAAATCATTTTGGTCCCATCGGTTATGTTCCATGACGAAAGCTCCCTTTCTTCGATGGCAATGTTATCTAGTAGAGCTGGATGATTGCCCGACAATTTGCGTAATCTAAATCTACCTCTTTTCGGTAGAGTAACTAGGTCCTTTTGGAGATTTAAGGCTTCGTCCAGGGTATTTGCACCGGAAATAAAGTCATCCATATAGAAGTCCGACCTAAGCACGGACGAGGCCATCGGAAGCTCTTCTTTATATTTCTCTGCTAATAGTTGAAGAGAAACGATAGTGTTTTAATTCAGCATCAGGAGATTCCCTCCACAATATTCTCTGGTATAGTCGGTGTCTGGTTTGTCTACGAAAATTTGCCGGAACATTTTCTCTCTGTCGGCGGAAATTACGAATTTATGCTTTCGGAAACGTAGCAAGATGTTGGGAAGGTTTTCTTGAATGTTAGGTCCAATTGGTAGATTATTATACAGCGATTGGCCGTTTCGAGATTTGGCTGAGGCATTAAAAACGACGCGTAATCGGTGGTGCTGCTTGATTACTTGAAAACTGGATAATGTGGTAAATAGAACAATTCGTTATATGTCTTGTGTATTTCGGTTTTAGGAATTAATTCCATCTGTCCTAGCGATTCATAGTCTCTCAAGAACTGGGTGTACTCATGCTTTAATTCGTGGGAATAACTCTCTCCGATCAAAGGTGGGTTTTGTTTAAACGGTAATTGGTAGAACAATTCTTTCGTTGAGAAATGAGACTTTAGCCTTGACGGATTCAATACAGTTTTGTTCTTCATCGGACAGATGACGTTGGCTGGACAACTCTTCTGTTTCCTAAAATTTTCTTAAGGTTTGCTCTAGATTATCGATTTCCATGTTTGGTTGAACATGTAAGACAGTCAAAGGTTCTACATTTGGATTAATTGATAACGGATTATAGTTTCCGCCAATTATCCAACCAAATTTGGTATTTTGGGCTATAAGAACATTGGTCGCAGCTAAGAAGAACGTCGATTTGAGCTGGTTTATAATATTCTTGATCAGCGAGCGGTAAATATAAATTGGATATTTGACGGTAACTGGTTTCAATACTTGTTAATGGTAACTTGGTAGAAATGGTAGGTATTATTAATGCACTAATTTGTAACTGATACTCATGGTCCTAAATGGATCGAATTTTAAAGTTTGTTACTCCTAGGGAAACACCAGCTTCGCAATTATTTAGGATACCCACAGAAACGTGTGTCTTTAATCGAGGAACCTTGAGACCTTTAGCACAAGCTTCAGTAATGAACGAATGTGTGGAACCGGAATCCAATAACGCTCGAACTACTATCCAATTACCTTTGCTATCCATAATCTGTATATTTGCGGTTGGTAAGATATGAATCTTCTGGGTTGATTCGAGTATTGAATTACGAACTTCTAAGGCATTGGTAACAAAATAGTTCTCCGTTTGGGTAATGGGAGTGGTGATTGAAACGGTGTCAACGACGGGTTGATTGGGTTCGATATCGAGGTTTAAAAAGGTATTGTGCCTTTTATTGCACTTCCGACAGCTTCGTTTATTTTTGCACCCTCTACGATCGCTTACTGACTTATTTATAAACTTCGAACACTGATACAAATTATGTTACTCTCCCATGCAGAACAGACAGTTAGGTAAGGTGGCGGCGTGAAATGTCCTACTGGTACTAGGTAGTGTAATTGGTTTAGGTTTTGGTTTGACATTATCACTATCACTCAATGCCATCACTTCGCTTTAACAAAAACTTTAAAAATTCGTCGATACTCGTACTAGGAAAGTCATCTTCAGAAGATTCGTATTTCCACAGTTGTTTGGTTTCTTCGTCTAATTTGTCGAATGCCAGGTGTATGATCCACGGATATCGGTGTTCTGCCTTTGGTCCAATTGATTTCAATCCTCGTACCGTTTCGTCTACAACATCATGAATACGCAAGATTGAGGGTGCATTGGGCTTATTAACATTCGGCTGACGCAAAAAGTTTTTGATATATTCACTGACAATTAGTTTTTGTTTATCATAGCGTTTGGTTAAACGCTGAAATGCGTCGTAATAATTGGCATCGTCAATGCGGAAATGGCAAATTAATTTGTAAGGTGAACCTCCTTATTGACCGAGGAGGTATTTAAATTTCTGAGCCGGAGAAATTCCTGTATTCTCATGCACGGTGGATACGAAAATATCGTAAAAGGAATGCCATTCTTTTAGCGATCCATCAAAAATAGGAAGACATTATTAACGCTATCGTCTGCAGGATTGGATGGACCGTTCAGAGGGTTAAATGATTTTTCTCGACAAAGGCCTTGGAGGTATCAGCAGTTCATCGTTTGAACACTCCACCTAATGTCAAGGAATTGCAGAGATTGCTTGGTACAGTAACATACCTTGCAAAATTTATTCCGAAATTTTCAGATTTGACAGAACCATTGAGAAGATTAATAGTGAAGGACACCGCATGGGTATGGGATGTTGACCAACAAACAGCTTTTGAGAAGTTGAAAGAGGTCATCACAACAACGCCAGTTCTGGGTTATGCGATGCAAGCTCCGTAGCTCTTGGAGCTTGTCTGCTCCAAAATAATAAGCCGATCGCATATGCCAGCAGGCCATTGACGAAAGCCGAGAAAAATTATCCACCAATCAGCAGAGAAGCAGCCGCCATAAGATTTGCGTGCAAAAAATTTCACCATTATGCGTATGGCAAAAAGTTAGACATCGAAACCGATCATAAACCGTTGGAGACTATCTTCAAAAAACCGATTTCAGAGGCGCCGATTCGTTTACAACAAATTCTACAATACAAGAAAGGTGTGGACATGAAAGTAGCGGACCAATTGACAAAAAATGGACAGAAAGCGAAGAATACAAAATCAACGCAGTATTCGCTACGTCAGATGTGACGAAAAATCACTTAGCAAAATTGACAGAAGAAGATTTCGAACTACAATTGCTACATACAGTTGTCGAAAGAGGATGGCCAACGGATGACAGCAAGTTGCCATCAGAAGCAGTCAAGCCGTACGCGAGCTTCAAGGAGGAAATTTGGTATGATGCTCAATTACCAATTAAAGCTAATAAAATTATTGTCCCAACAGCTGAACGCCCAAAAGTGTTAGCTGATATACACAAAGGTCATCCAGGTGTGTCGAAATCATTGGCAAGAGCGCGAAGCAGCCTCTACTGGCTTAGACAAAGAAAGAAAATCAAGGAATTTGTCGAAAAGTGCTCTACATGTCAACGCATTCAAAGATCAAAAACAAAGGAACCATTACTACAGAAGGTTTAGCCAGACTATCCATTTCAACTAACTTCTACATTATTATTGCCGATCATTATTCCGGTTTTATGGATTTTCAAGAAGTAAAGTCAACAACATCGGCAGCAGTCATTTTGCAATTTAAAAAATGGTTTGCTATTCACGGAATACCGGAAACATTGGAATCAGATGATTCCAACGCAAGTTCCCTCATACTTGGCCATATTGCAGAACTTAGTCTAAAAACCATACACATACGTTCTACATACATACAGACACTTACTTATATAGATTGCTCAGCTGCTCACTAAACACTAATCCAACCCCAACTCAACCCCAATATAATCCGCCAACGGCCCCCAACTCAACCCTTTGCCCAAACGCAAAATCTCTTTCAATTCAATCCTATAGCATATATAAAAATACGCCAACTGCTCACTATATCTTAATCCAACCCCAACTTAAGTCCAACACAACTTCAACTCAACCCGCAAATTGACCCCTGACTTAACCTTCAACTCAACCCCAAAATCAATACCCAACTCAATATTCAAACCAGCATATACAAAAAATTGGTAAATATTTCTCTAACCAGGTATTTTGGGTCAATTCGTATGGCAGGTACCCGACCCTCTTAATACACAGATTCCAAAAGCTTCTTAAATCACGGCCTTGGCCGTAGAAACAGATTGGCAAAAAAAATTTGACAGACCAAAAGACATCCAGACATCCAGACAGACGGAAGGACATTTTTTTTGTTGTTTTGCTTTTTTAGACTCAGGGACTTTCAAAATGTCGAGAAAAGTGGTTTTGAACCAACCAAATTTTTGATAATTTTTGACGGATTCCGATTTCACCCTCAAATTCTTGGTGAAATTTTTCTTGTCGTTCTGATTTAACCTCACTTCGTGTTATTTTTTCGTACTAAACGTATTTCCTTGACAAAGTTGCTACAACAATTGAATTGTATAAAAGCACCATTTGGTTTAAATAAACCAAAAAAGAAAATGTCTTTATTTAAATCATCGCAGTAGACATGAAAGAAAAGAGGAAAACCTAAATCAAAACAAAATTTGTTTAAATTTTTCTCAACAAAACACCGTTACTGTCATTTTATTTGTATTTGGTTTATTTTGTATTGGTGGAAAGTGTCGTATTTTGTTGCACCGTGATTATAATTGGTAGACAAACCAATTTTGGTTTTGTTAATGACGTAAATATCGTTCGCATGTAAAACGAACGAAGGTACCCATGTAAAACGAACGAATCGTTCGTTTTCGTGTCTCTATGTGGCAATGCCTTATATCTAGCTAAGTATGGGCCATTGTATGCGGGTGACAAAGGTGGTCGGACCGCGTCATTTCGTACAAAAACGAACTCAGTTTGGCGAAGCGTTGGGTGCTCGAAGACGTCCTGCGATGTGATGTGATACGCTGTGGATGTAGGCTGGAACGCGCTCATATTTTGCTTAAGGATTTTGATAAATTCGTGCTGATTGGTCGATGAGCTTTCTGCGAAAATTTCTCCGGGTAATCGAAGATTTGTTCCGTATAACATTTCACCTGGAGTGGCACCGATATCCTTTTTGTGTATTGTGCGTAGACCAAGGAGAACGATGGGCTGTTGAGATACCCAGTCTTGATTTCGCCGGCATGTTATAGCTGATTTGTTTTATCGTCCGATGAAATCCCTCTATGATCCCGTTTGATTGAGGATGTCTTGGTGTATATCGCAAATGCTTAGTGCCGCAGAGTCGGTTTAATTCTGTAAAGATTTGCGACTCGAACTGGCGTCCTTGGTCTGTCCCAAAGCGAGCAATCCATCCGGAAATCAGCGTACTGGGGGATGGCTTCTTGCCACCGAGAAAATCTGTCATATATTGTCAATAGATATCGATATCCCTGCGATGGAGGCAATGGTCCAACAATATCGATATTGATATGCTCGAAACGTTGAGTGAGTCAGCGGTGTTGTTGTCGAAAAAGGGGATTTCGTATGAATGCTCACATTTGCTTGTTGACA
Organism: Tipula vernalis; assembly: GCA_958295665.1. Taxonomy (NCBI): domain Eukaryota; kingdom Metazoa; phylum Arthropoda; class Insecta; order Diptera; family Tipulidae; genus Tipula; species Tipula vernalis. The sequence goes on from OY282559.1 coordinate 374,146,422, forward strand.
CGTCTGACCATGTTTGACGAATGTTGCACAATTCTTTCGAAGTCCTGGCCAGACAAATCTCTCAGCTATTAATTTGGTCGTTGCTCGCACGCCTGGGTGCGCAATGGAATGAATGGAAATGACTCATCACTGCACTTCTGTATTTTTGTGTGACAAACGGGCGGATGGAATCACCTCGAGAATCGCAGATAACTGGTCCCGCGACATCCGGAAAATGTATTGACTTTAACTGGACGGACGTCGTATTGCAGTTAAGCAATGTCTGTATCTCTGGATCGGTAGTTTGATCAATCGAAATATCGTCGTAACTCCATTCCTGTGCGATTGTTTCAATCCTCGATAACAAGTCTGCTGTGTGATTATCTCTTCCTTTAATGTGCCGTATGTCTGTGGTAAACTGGCTAATGTAGTCCAGATGGCGAATTCTACGCGGAGTAGCCTTGTCCGATTTCAGGATGAACGCGTACACCAACGGCTTGTGATCAGTGTATATGATGGCATTGCGACCTTCGAGCATATATTTGAAGTGGCGAACGCCCTGATATATGGCCAGTAATTCCCGGTCGTAGACGGCATAACGCTGTTCGGTTTCGGTCAATTTGCTTGAAAAATATCCCAATGGTTGAGCTTGTCCATCGATGGTCTGATGTAGTACCGCGCCGATCGCATAGTCTGAGGCATTAACGTTTAGTGATAATTGAGCGTTAGGCACGGGATATGCGAGCAAGGTTGCTTTTGCCAAATTTTCTTTACATTTGACGAATGCTTCTTCCGCTTCCGCTGTCCATTCAAGTTTACTCTGGTCGTTCTTCACGTTGCCCTTGATCAGGCTTTGTAAGGTAATCTGGTGTTTGATAGCATGAGCGATAAACTTTCTGTAAAAGTTTACCATTGCTAGAAAACTTTTTAGCTGCTTGGTGATCGTTGGTTTTGGAAACTCTTTTACGATTTCAATTTTGCTTGGTAGTGGTTTCAGACCTTTGGGTGTGACCACATGACCCAAAAAATCTATCTCATCTTTGAAAAATTCGCATTTCGCGATGTTTATTCGAAGTCCGAAATCCCGAAGTCATTGGAAAAACGTTCGAAGATGTTCACGATATTGTTGCTCGTTTTCCAAAGCGATGAGAAAATCGTCGATGTATCCAAACACGTATTATAGATCTCCTGTAGCATGATCAACATACCGCTGGAACGTCTGGGCGGCGTTGCACAAGCCGAAGGTCATGTATACGAACTCAAACAGCCCTATTGGTGTTATTATGGCTGTTTTGTGTATGTCTGCCGGCTCTATAAGTATTTGATGAAATGCCTTGTGCAAATCAATTTTTGAAAATATTTTTTTATTTCGCACTGCGTTAGCACAGTCGGTAGTATATACGGCAAAATATTTTTATCCGGAACTGTTATTGCATTCAGCGCTCTAAAATCGCCGCAAGGTCGCCAGGAACCATCTGCTTTCTTCACCATGTGAAGTGGGCTTGCGTAATGGCTTTTTGAGGGTCTGCATATGCCGTGCTTTAACAGGAACTCGAACTCGTCTTTTGCAGCTTGGAACTTGTCTGGTGATAGACGACGTGCCTAAGCGAAGACTGCGTTGCCCTTGGTGACGATGTGGTGCGTCACACCATCGACCGGGCGTAGTGATGATGTTGGTTGGGAAACATCCTGAAATTCTTCGAGCAGATCGGCGATTGGATCGTTTATACTGAACGTTTTGAGCTGTAGTGAAGCACTTGTTAACCGGCATCCCGTCGACTTGAGTGACGTAAGCTTATCAATGAGAGCATTATTCTTTACGTCGACAAGGAGATCGTAATGAGTCAGGAAATCGGATAGGACTATTGGTTAACTCACATCGGCTATCACGAACGTCCAGTGAAAATACTGCTCCGCAGGCCAAGGTTTACCTTTAAGGTGCATTCGCCGTATGTGTCAATCGGAGTACCATTGGCTGCGAAAAGTTTGACGACTTTTGGGTTGAGTTTTGACTTCAACTGCTGTGCTGGCGGCAAGACTGAAATATCAGCGCCGGTGTCGATTAAAAATATCTTCTTTGACGCCGAATCTTTAATGAATATCTGATTTAGTTCGAAGCCGTCGTTGTTGGGGGCTGGCAGGTTACCCGACTGTAATCTGCGCCCTATTGGTTTTTTTTGTTGTGAAAGGGTATGGAAATTACAGGGATCTCTACATTTGCGAGCATCCATTCCATACTTCCGATGGTATACACAAGTGGTTGGCTTTGTTCTACTTGGGCTACGATGACCTTTTTGACTTTGGCGTTCGTCGTCTGCGTAATCCACGCGTGAACGACTGTTTGAGCGATTTCTATCTTCTCGTTGATTTAATTCGTCGACTTTATTCGTAAGCTCGGCAATGGCTAGCTGGACTTCGTTTTTGTCAGTAACTTGATATACTTGGGCAACATGTGTATTTCTGCTGTCCAACGCTTCAATAATTGCATCAGCGAGCGTTGCCTCGTCGTCGAGAGACATGTTTTCAGGATGCATGGCATTTACTTTGTTCCCGACTATAACTGCACAAACTTCTGTTGGCATTTGTTCGAGCCAAAAATGTCTTATTAAACTGAGCTGCCCTGCATTTGGATTTCTGAATATATTCCGCATAATGTTGAGCAAGGCTGTCGGTTTGTTCGTCCCTCGTGGAATTCAGCCGCAGCAATATCAAAGCCGACAATAAATTTATCCTCTAACGGAACAACCACCGGCGAAATCAAATAAATTGAAAATGCAGTTGTACACAAAATAATGTCAACTTCAACGGCAACGGAGTTAAATACTGTTGCTCAAACGCAACAACCAGACACATTCAACGTAGCAGAAACACAGGCAGCGGAAGTACGTCACAAACCACCACGCTACAGTTCAATTTACGGCAGTAAACTGTGGCTAGTAACTTACAAAGTTGTTGGGTTTCGCTGTTGGCGAAATTGGCTATTATAGCTTTTGTCAGTGGTGCATACTGGTTACCATGAACAACACTTCTTAAAACGCCAGCGACTTGAGTCAGCAGGTTGGTATCTAGAGCTGCAACCAGTGTATCGTATTTTGCTGCATCGTCATTTGCGATATTGCGACGATTGAACCACGTTTCGAGCTGAAAGAACCACATTTCAACGTTATCTCGACTAAAAGTAGATATTGGGAGTCGATCGTAATAATGTCGATTGAGCGTTGGCTGTTCTGACATATGCGTCTGTTGTATCGGCTGCTGTAGCGTTTGTGGTTGCATCTGTGGCTGATGCATCGTCTGCTGTTGCGATGAGGCGTTGCATTAACCATGTTAAGTGCGAAACCTGTTCCTTTAATTGCGTGTTTTGAGCTTGCAATTCTTCTAACGTTAACGGTCGAACAGAAATTCCTGTTGCAACATCGCCGGATTGGTTTTTACCGTCGTAAATTGAAATGTAGCGTGGTGGTTTGTGACGTTCTTTCGCTGCCTGTGTTTCTGCTACGTTGAATGTGTCTGGTTGTTGCGTTTGAGCAACAGTATTTAACTCCGTTGCCGTTGAAGTTTACATTATTTTGTGTACAACTGCATTTTCAATTTGGTTGGTTTCGCCGGTGGTTGTTCCGTTAGAGGATATATTTATTGTCGGCTTTGATATTGCTACGGCTGAAGTAACTATTGTATCGATGCTGGATATAGATTCGCTAGTCGTAGACATTTTGCGATTATTCACTGCGATTAATTGTTAGAAACCGTATTACAAGTTATGTTTTCCGAATTGCATCCACGTGGTCGTACGACGTACGGTAATGTATGTGCCCTCCGACTTGCGGTAAAAATGTCGCGTAAATTTTTTGCGTAATTGACTCGCAACGTATTTACCAATACTTAAATGAAATACACTTATAGATTTATTTATTATTTATTAAGTTTTTAATTACACGCCTTTTCTTATTCGTGGTTATTTCTAATCTGTCAGTCTATCTAATAATTTTTACACTGAACTAAAATGGTTCTCCCAATCAACCAAAAATGGTTAGTACCCTTTTTGGGTAGTTTGGGTAGTTCCAATGAGGTCGCCACAATCTAAAATGATTATTTGTTCTACATGATGTGTAACAGTGTGAGATGGGATTTTATATTAAACGAGATATTTAAATTCTGGTTCAATGGAATAAGAAAAAAATCCCGCATATGTGAAATTAAACGTCAAATTTTCTCGTCACGTAACTTGAATACGAAATAAAGTTGTATATATGGATTTAATTTTACGCAATACAAAATTTATTTAAATTTAAAAATGGAGCACAACAAAAAAATTGGCAAAAAAGTTTCGGCGAACCAAAAATTTTAGTAAGTTTTTTAGAAAAAAACTTAGGTTTCTTGAAGAAATAAATTGGAACAACGAACTGAAACAGAAATGGAATGAGTTGGTGGAGCTATTAAATGCTGCAGGAGGAGCGTCTAAGGATGGAGAAAGATGGAAAAAGCTTGGAGCGATTTGTGGTAGGTTATCAAATTTTTGTGTCGTTACAAAAAATATGAAGAATGATTGTTTTATTTGTATACTATATAATTGTTAGAATTTATGTTAAAAACAGAGCAGCCGAACTAAAGGCAATCCGCTAATACGAGTGAGGTAAATGGGTTGTGTGGATGTGTCGGCAAAAAAGTTTAACAGAAATCGAAGAGCGCATCATTAATATAGTAAGCTGGAACTCCGCAGTAGGAAATAATAAAGGAATATTTCTAATATAGTTTCTAATCTTGTACCATAATAAATGTAAGACCATCGGCCACGCATCGCATTAACGATGGAACGTGTTGCTCACCTCAGTAACAGTGAAAGAAACAGACAAGAGAACAACTGAGAACAAAGATGATTGGATAATTGTAAAAAAAAAAAATTAACGCGATACAAAATTTCAATAGACCGGCAAATATCTGCACATCAAGAATTCACACACAAGCAAATTATAATTTAAAAATTCAATAATCAATTCCGCGCTAACTTCCCATCATATATAGAAACAAAATAAAAAAAAATATTTTCACTAATTGCAATCAGCTTTTACTTTCTAATTATTATTTTATCGTACACAAGTACATATAGGAAAAGTAAAAACCATAGAAAGCAAACATCTCATGAACAGTCTTGCGACTGTTCATTTTTTTAATGTTTCGGTTTTTGCAATTTTAAAAGTGAAATTTCCTATTGTGTGTGCTTTTGTTGTACTGTTTAGTTCGCATAGTTTCTTGATTGTAGATACGTACATAGATCAAGTGCGGTGAGATTTTAATCTAATCACACTTTTCTAGTCTGATTAATAGTGGTTTTATTATATTTTATTTCAGTATTATACCACAGACAAATATTGCAGATAGGTATCTTGTATATGCAAATGATGTACAAATAAAACGTTCGGACGGATTAACCCTTTCGAAAGCCATTTAAAAATAGAAATGCGAAAAATTATTTTGGGGTAATTTTGAACGATTTTATCAGCTTTAAGACAATGAGTATGGAGAAACTTCAAATGGTTTGATTTTGAACCCTTACCTCTAAACGCTTTAGTATTTGCTTTTACTTTACTTATTTAAATTTGTCCACTTGCCACTGGTGGGGGCTATGACAATAGATTTATTTCACTTGTTAAACGATTTAAAGTAAACCAAAACCTGTACCCCGCTTGTCGTCGGTCGTGTTTATATACCAGTTTAGTACTGCTACCGAAATTTCCTTTATTGCATGTCATAAATCATCTTCATTCTTGGATATTTTGTTTATGACACATAATTATGTGGAAATATCGTTTATGGCTTGTCATAATCATCATCATTCATCATTGTCGATGGGCGGTGTTGTGAATGTATTTGTGTGGTTTGTTGTTCATTTATTCTTGAGTCAATAAATCACACCTCCCTTTGTACGCTACATTTCGACAGACGTTGGTTTTCATACTCGCCATAGCTAAACAATATGCAAGTTCCAAGGGGAATTCTAAGAGATCCTTAAATGTTTTTTTGAGCCAGCTAGAACAAAACCGCGAAATCCAAGAAATGGAGGGTAACCCGTTACGGCCATTTTTTGGTATGAATAAAAACCCGATAATAACTTATCAACTGATCAAGCAAGTCCCCTCCGCCCATATTTGAGTTGTTTAACCGTACGATTTCTGGCGTTCCACTGCAATTTATTTGCCTTCGATTTTTTCCATTCTCTGAGCCGTTTCAGTATTACGTCAGTATTAAGCTAACAAAATCGTTTATTTCACATGCTGTTGCAAAAAAAACTTCAAAATCTAAAAAGTGGTAACCAATAAAATCTTATGAAAGCTTTCAATCAGCACGTTCTGGCATTGCTCATATAGGTGTAATATGAAAATAAATACATAAGATAACTTATCGCATAAGAGTAACGAGAAACTAAATATAAAGGGCGAAACCTCATAAGGTGATCAGAACTTCGGTCTTGATTAATTCAACTCCCAAAATCAATCCCAAAATGAACCTCTTAACTCAATCTTCAGCTTAACCTCCAACTCAATTTAGAACTCAACCTCTGTCTCAATCGCAACACAATCCTAAACACGATCACCAAATTTAAACAGCCATCAATTAAATCACCAAATATACCCTTAATCTGCTTTCAAATCAACCTTTAACCTAATTCCAAATCAACTCTTAAATAATTCTCCAACCGAACAACTCACAGCTCAATGCAAACAAACTAAATAAATCCTAACTCTACGTCAACTCAACTTAGCTCGACCCAAATCTCAACCCTCTGCTCAACTCTACACTTATCATACATGCGTGTAAGAACTCAACTCAGTCTAATCTCCCACTAAACTCTAAATTCGACCTCAAATTAATCCCTAACCGAACTTCTCTTTCAAATTCAACTAAATTTCAACTCATACCCTACTCACCATCATACCGGCATACATACCGCAGTACTATCATAACCTTAAACAATTCTTCTATTATGCCATCATAACATAACGACACTGTACCATTAAACCATCCTACAATCGTACCATTATAACATAGTGACGTCGAACCATCACACCATGATGTATAACTTACCATCAATCCACCACACATTCATACCATCATATCATCATAAAATCGTACCATCATACTATCATTTATACCATCTTACCACGATACCCTCATACCATTGTACCGTCATACCATCATACCATTATACCATCGTATCTACATACCATCATACCATCATACCATCATATACGATCATACCATCATACCATCATAACAACATACCATCATACAATTATACCATCACACAAGTTTTACACTTCAAATTGATCCTTTTACACTTCAACCTGGACCCTTTACAAATTATATAAATGGCCAATTAGGATGGAGCTTGGCTATTCCTTAACCGATGTGGGTTGGAAATGGAATTCTAAGATGATTTTTGGATAATGTTATGTAATATGGTCGATAAGAATATAACTTAGCTATTAACCGATTATGATGAATTTTGATGTTTCCAACGAATAGAAGGAAATGTGGCCCAAAAATTATTTTTAGGCGAGGTTGTGAGAAATATGTCAATATGGCTTATATAATGTTATCAATTTAGGTTTCTGTGAATCTTGCAGCTATTGAGGTTTCTTTAAGACAGCCTAAACATACTATTTCAGTTGCTAAACGATCAAGATTATCTCCGTAACAATATTCAAGTTACATTAGAAACTTTTCTTTCCAATCCTTGGCTTTAAACTTTGAGTTATGATTTCTGAGTATTTGCTGTCAGAGCGGTACGTTTGGCCTTGTTTAGAAAAATATAGTGTGCAGCGGACACGCGCCTCAGTATTGAAACTAATAACGGTAGTGCTGAATCAAATCCTGTTCTAGAATGAGAAATATTATTTTAAAACCTCATTCCTAATCTCGAATTTCATAATAATCGGTTAAGACATAGCAACTTGGCCATATTCCAGAACTTTGTCTAAAAATCATTTTACAATCCCAAAAATCATTTTACAATCCCGACGTACAATCCCATCTTCTAAAAATCTTTAGAATCTCATTTCCAAAGCGGATGTTAAATTTGACTAAAATCCGTTAAGAAATAGATAAGTTACATCCTAATTGGCAATTCATATAATTTGCTAAAGGTTCAATTTGAAATATAAAAGGTTCAATTTGAGGTTTGAGATATTAACAGAGACCTTTCTTAAGTCTTAAACAATATTTTTGTAAAATTTGGTTCAAATAGGCAAGGCGTGTTGATTTGTTTAAATATCATACACATATGCTGTACATACATACAAACAGTCACTTAAATAGATTGCTCAACTGCTCACTAAACACTAATCCAACCCCAAATCAAGCCCAACTCAACCAATTCAATTCGCAAGCGGCCCCCAACTCAACTCGCAACCCAAACACAAACTCTCTTTCAATTCGTTCCTCAAACCAGCATATATAAAAGATTGGCCAACTCCAACTCAACTTCAACTCAACCCTCAAATTGATCCCTAACTTAACCTTCAACTCAACCCCAAACTCAATGTCCAACTCAATATTCAAACCAGCATACATAACAAATTGCTAAATATTTCTATAACCAGGTGTTTGGGTCAATTCGTATGGTAGGTACCAGACCCTCTTGACGTACAGGTTCCAAAAGCTTTTCAAATCTCCACCTTGACCATAGAAACATATTGGCGAAAAAAATTCTAAATCGGACAAGCCGTTCTCGAGATACCATGGGTACAGACATCCAGACATCCAGACAGTCGGACGGACGTTTTTATTTTTTTGCCTTTTTAGACTCAGGAACTTTCAAAACGTCGAGAAAATTGGTTTTGGACCCACCAAATTTATGGTCATTTTTGACAAGATTTCAATACTTTGGTCTTTTTAGACAGAAGTAATAACGGTTTTTCGAAGCGATGAAAGTTGAATATCTACGACCTAATTCTGTATTTCTCAAGCACAGGGTGGAAAATTAATTTAATTTATAATAACTTTTGGTCGAGAGTAGAGTAATAGAGAATTTAAATGTGGTAAAACGAGCATATAAATAATTTTTTTTCAAAAGGCGGCTTTAAAGAATATTAGCAAAACATTAAGCTCCTGCCGGAAATATAGCCCGTTCGACATTTTCTAAATATTACTTGCCGCCTGTAATCGCTCGATTAATAAATTATGAATGGTTTAAATCAAATCATTGATTTTTATCAGATTTAAAGCAACGTGTATTATTTAAGTGGATCTACATGTATCGGATATTATCCTAATACATACAATGGATTTAGTGCGTTTTTCAAGTTCAGTCCTATTATATTAACCTCAGCTTTAGCTAATCTCGTTTTTTTTGCATGGAGTACTGGAACAAGCTTAGCTGTATCGGATTTATTAACCCACTGTCTGTTTTGGGTAACATAGAGATAAAATCAGTACGAAAGGCCGAATGTGTCGAAGGGCCGAATGTGTCGAAAGGCCGAATGTGTCGAAAGGCCGAATAAGTCGAAAGGCCGAATAAGTCGAAAGGCCGAATGTCGAAAGACCATTAGTGTCGAAATTAATTTTAATTGTTCATCTTTTTATGAATGAAAATTTTCATAATTTATATTTTTAAGAAAATTTTTGTATAAAAATGTTTAATAGTAAGTCGCCTTAAATATTAAAATCTTCCTACATTTCTTTTTTGTCATATAATTAAAAATTAATTAGTTATAATAAACAAAAGAAAATAAATTAATTTTTTTTTTCCCATAAAATTTGATCACATTAATATGATACTTACACAGTAAAGGAAAATTTAATGAAAATTCGGCTTTTCGACCCAATCGGTCTTTCCACACGTTCGGCCGTTCGACCCAATCGGCCTTTCGACCCATTCGGCCTATAGACATTCGCCCTTTCAACAGTTTTGGCCTTTTGACACATTCGGCCATACGACATTCGGCTTTCCGACATTCGGCATTTCAACATCGAACGAAAAAGTTCACTTAAATCAAAAAAAAACAAATGATTTGCAGTTTTTTTTTTAAATACATGAATTTATCACACCCTGCTCATGCACGAGGTTTGCCTGTCTTATAATACATATATTGAATGTTTCTATACTTTATATATAACATATGAGATCGAATTGAATTTTGGTAGATTTAAAGTTAAAGGAAGTAACCGCTAATAGAAAATTATGTTATGTGGCCAACTGGAATGAAACTATTTATCATCAAACTTTTTTAGCATACAGCGCTAAATTTGTTAGGACGTATCTATGTACTCGTACATATCGGATTTTAAAAGTGAACTAAAAACGTCTGTAATGAAGCGCTAAAAAGTAGTTTTGATTTACTCAAATTGACCATCGAATTTTACAAAAGAGGTATAATTTGTGGAATATATTTGGCCTCAGTCAGATGAGCTGGAAATTCGGTGGCCAGACGTCCTGGTTCTGGGTCTATGGTATCGACCATACTGCTCATACCATTAGCACGAGTACTGTTCCAAAATACTACTCATTGGAACTTTTTACGCGATAATAGTGGACTATATTTGGCAGCCGTATTGCGCAACAGGTATTATTTGTGACTACTTTTATTTTTACAAATTTTAGTTTTCCCAAACTACTACCATAACTCTAAAAATACTTCGATCTGACTTGATCCATAATTTAATATGTTGTGTCACTCACTGATTGGTCCAATGCGCAAATCTATATAACTCAAAAATCGCGGCTAATTTAAATTTTATTACAGTCGGAAATTGTTTGGTGGTATAAAATAGATAGTCGTTTAGTGATAGTCTTTTTTGGGCAAATCAACTCATAATAATTTATGTAGATCGTATTTAATATAATACTTAATACTCTTGACCATCCAACTGAGGTCTGTCAAGTCATTTAAAATAGATGCCCCTAGAAACTTTAGCCTATGTTTCTGGCAAGACGAGGACAGGTACAAAGAAGACCGAGCACTGTCTCTTCCTCCTCTGGAGCTGAACCCAAATCGACTCACACACCTTTACCTATGAGATAATGGCCTGTAATCACTCCGGCAATCATCTTTACTTGACACAGCTGAAGATCAGCTGTTTATATCTCGCTAAATCTAACTTTGACCAGACCCGCTGAAAACCCTTGAGGTTCTATTGAACCATCTGCTCTTCGCCAACTTTCTAGCTTCTTCATGAAGCAGTAGTTTGTATCATGTAAAAAGCATTTCAATATCCTTTCTGATTTTTGGGGTATGGTTCATGGTACCAAGTCGAGCCAGCTGATCAGCTTTTGTATTTCCAGCCATTTTCGAACCATTTGTGAGGATGTTTATAACTCCTGGTTTCAAAACCGCATCCATCAGCCAGTCCTCTCTGGAGGGAATCACAGTCAGAAAAATGTCGGTAGTCTTAGGAATCTCTTTGTTACACATAAAAGATGCATTGTTACAAATTCACATTGACATAGATTTCAGTCGTATGAAGGGTGGTAGTAAATGCTGCTAACTGTTTTCCCAAGAAGTCTAAAGGAGTCAGATGTAGCAGAGCCTCTAGTATCTGGCTCAATGTGCTTCTCAGTACACTGCTAATCCCCAGGGAGACTGTTCTCTGAACTTACATCAACAGCTTTTGGAACTGGTTATGAATTACCCAGATTAGTTCTAAAGGTATCCCAGTTGGTTTTCCTCATGTTCCTATACGTTGAACTTTTAGTAGAGTACATCTCCATTTCAAATTGAAGATAACAATGATCAGTAAAGGAATGGCCTTCGGACACTTTCCAATTTAATAGACTATTCATCAAAAAGTTTGAGACAAGTGTAATGTCTAATACCTTCAGTCTGTTCTTACAAGGGAACCTTTTAAAGTGTCAAATTCAAACAATTATTAAAACTATTTTAGACGTTAAAACTATCCCTTAATTAATCCGCAAAAACGCTTTTTTCGATATATGAAATAACCTTTCTCGTAAATTAAGGGGTGGTTTTAACCTCTAAAACAGCTTGGTTGCCGATAAAACTCATTTTCTTTAATGTCTCATTTTGACTTAATGTCTTGAATTTGACAGTTCAAAAGGTTCCATGTTAATTATAAAAGTCTGTTTATTGCTTATGGTGCAAATATGAAGGATAGTGCTTAGAATGTAATCAAGGAGTAATACACCTCACTCATTTGTATCCGTACTTCCCCCGATTGGGTGACGAGAATTTGCATCGTTTCATCCTTTTTGCGATCTTATTTCTTTCTATAATATTAGATCTAATTCTTTTTAACTGTGAGGCTTCAGGCGAGCCTTCCGGCTTTGGTTCGATGATCTTTTTTGCCTTCGCAAGCTTAGCCCTATCCTTATCCGTACTGTCTTCGGTGAAATATTATTAACATTTGGTAGAGCCCTTCCGAGTACCGAACTCTTTTTGTTGATGTTTTCGGGAGAGAGGTTCGAAGTACACATATAAGGCTACTTAATTTGGTGGGCCCAGGGTTCCGGTACACCGTTAGCAACTGAGCTAGTTTTTAAACTGGGCCCCCAGTCTATTCGATTATCAGCATTGTACGAGTGACATCTTTACCCAGCCCAGCGATTTGTTTAAGGTTGACTCTTTTAGTGAAATGTTTTACCTTAGAAACATATAGATCAATACCCAAGTAGCACGAGTGAGTTGGTATAACGTTGTACTGTGGTTGGCTAAATGACTACTGGTCGGCTAGCCAACGTTGTGACAATGGTATGACAATTGAGATACAACGTTATTGGGGAATAAATTTTGGGTTGTAACAACGTCGTAATAACTATTATCCGACTTGTCAATTGACCATAGAATACAAGTCAGGAAATAGATATATTGACCACAATTTTGTTTGTATTTTAGCAGACAGGACAACTATTTTTTATAAAATATATAAATAATCATGTTGTCTTCTTTTATCTTATAAATATAATAATTATTTGTCTATTGTCTTTATCATCTATTTCATTATTTACGACTTTATGAACATTTACTTCATAATAATTGTAAATGTAATATTCACATTCCCTGTAATAATGATAACCCAAAAATCTGGCAAAATACGACATATTTTTATAAACAAAGCAAGTTTTATCGTAAATGTGCACCTATCAGTGAACTAAAAACTCATGCACCTTATAAATTCGTCTTTTTTAAAAATATATTTCTGTTATTTCAAAAATATTTTTATTTTAGGTTGACTAAAATTTTCTAAAATCAATTTAAACCATATTGAAATAATCCCCACCTTTAAAATAATGATATTACAATAATATTTAGTCATTAGAAGTATGAAAATCAGAATTTAATTTTCAAAAAATACAAATTTTTATATGCATGTATAATTAAAAATGGCGAACTTCATATTATGTATTAAAATATATTTAAACCACTAAAAAGTTAGATTAATAACCAATTTATAACAAATTCGACTCAAAAATTACAAATTTGTTATTTTATTTCCAAAAAAGTTACTGTCACGACGGTCTAGTCATTCTCCCGACGATTTATTTAATTTTATTACCAAATTGTCAAGAATTCAACTGTAAAGATATTTGCACACCAAATAAGTTATATTGAATAGCGTTGTGCATTCACCAAAAATTCCTTAACGACAAAAAAGAAAAACTTGAGATAGTTAATTTAAAATTCCCTGAAAAAGACAAAGGAGACTGTATGGATACAAATGTATTTGATTTTTTATGATACATTCGCGAATCATAAAAAACATGATTAAAACTTCAAAAACGTTAAACATTTGTGTTATTTATGTTGATAATTATTCATTAATTAAATCCTTAATATAACACAAAAAATTATGATTGACCTATTTTGGAAGATAAAAAAAGTTGAAGTCAGAAAAATCTTTTTTATATTAAATTATTTATATAAAAATTGACATTGACATGACACAATAAGGTTGTTTCCCGATGATGTAATAATGTCGGTCACAAAATATCTTTTTTGTCAATTATTTCACTTAAATGTATGCATAAGTAAAAAATGTTATCTTGTGGTCGTGCAGGTAACAACAAAATATTTAGGTTGGATATTGGTTTTTACACGACAAAAAAGTTGCTAGGTAGTCATTAAATACCACATAATACGACAACATAACTAAATAATCGGTACACGGTTATAAAATACATATTAGTCGGTCAATAGTTGAAATTAGTCAAAAAAAGTTGTCAAGTAGATATAAAATAACGCTCTGGCGGCTGCTAACATATAACGTCGCATTGTGGTCGTGCCGACGAAAAAATAAAAATTGTTATTTCGATGTCAAACAAGTGAATTTATAGAAATTTGTGACGTTGTACCGACGTCGGAAACGGGTTATAAAACTATAAAGTTATTTGGTGCTACTTGGGTAGTCTAGTTTCCAGGGGTCACGACATGGAGGTAACATGAGCATTTGCAGAAGTTACAAGATACGGAGCGAACAACAAGCGACAACTTGAATTACCCAAGCAATTTCACACCTGACCGCCTTTGATTCAAAAACATCCATTTAGTATGGTTCGGCAATAAAATGTCAGCGAATATTTTGACCGTAATAATATTTCAACAGGTACAGAACAACATTAGAACAAGGGTTATGTAAGGATCCAAGGATTGTTAGTTGACGTTTTTAACAAATGACCCCCTAATAAATTGTGCAGTTTACCGAAATTATTTTTAGTCATTACTAGAGCTGTTGGTGAAATTGAGGTTATTGTGAATTAGCCACCACTTCGAAAGTAAATGATTTCCTTAACCCCGCTGCAATTATTACACCCCGTGCAATAAACTACCCACTTCAATGCAGCCATGTACCCTTCACAAGGTTTATTGCACATGTTATCCAACTTTTTCTTGTCCCCGCGAAATCTATTTCACGATTGGAAATATTTCTGCGGTAATAAATGGCTCTGCAGTTGTGAATGCTTATATTATGAGCATATATGAGCATACTTTGCGCATTAGATCACACAACTTTACGATTTAGATTTCATTTACGACCGCCAGTTTCATCCCTGTGTAAGTTACGTTGAGAAGAACTTCTTCCACAGGTATATCAATAAGTCTAAAATGTCAGTGACATATTCCGTTCTCTGAAGAAGTTTTACAAGACTCGTCACTGACAGCTTCAGTTCATTGGCAGTCAGCTTATCGATACTTTTAACGTGTTGCTTGGGGTTGAAGATTATTCATAAAACGAAGTAAATAAGCTGTAACTCGAATAAGTTTTGTAAACGATGAGTATCGGTCAAATAAGCTTAAATCGGAGACCAAATGGTAAACTGAAACTGAAGAAATGTTGCTACTATCTAAATTTAGCAACTCTGAGCCTAATTTTAAATTCGGATTTTTAGGCCAGTTTGAATGGTTTTCTTGAAGAAATGAAGGACCTCGAGAAACGAAATCACCGGGATTTTGTGAAGTTGGTACATAGCACCAGCTGTGTATTGATGTAAGTTCTTGGATTTGGGTAATTCGATTAGCCACAAATGACGCAAATCTAGCTGGTTCAGATTTAATACGGAAAAGCGTTGACCAGAGATTAATATGATCTATCTGAATATTCAGACTTTCAATTAGTTTATTCATTGTTTGCGCCAGCAGCAAAGCAGCACAAAGTTCAAGGCGAGGAATGGTCTGTTTTTTAAGAGGAGCCATCCTGGACTTTGAACAAATCAACCTAACATAGCTTTTATTGTTACTATTCATAAGATAAATAACACACCCAAAACCTTTTTCAGAAGCGTCTGAAAAATCATGGACCTCAATTAATTTATTATTTGGAATTAAAATACACCGAGGAACTGTTATTTGATTTAATTTGACCAATTGTGATTTGAATTCGATCCATTGATCCTGAAGCTGTGGTGTTATGTAATCATCCCAATCGATATTGTGAAGTGTCCATATTGATTGCATTATGATTTTGGCTATTAAACTCATTGGAGAACACAACCCCAGAGGGTCAAACAACTGACATATCTCTGACAAGACATTTCATTTTATACATGGAGTTTCTACCGAAAATTTGGAAAAATTCATTACAAATGTATCTTGTGATGTATCCCAAGCCAAAGCTAATACTATAACGAAACGTTAGATGAAGACTCCAAATGTGAAGAAATTTCATGGACATTTGACGAAAATTTTCTCAATTGAAATTTACCCCTTTCTAATAGTTGAAGTAAATCTGATTTGATTCTTAATGCATTTTCAGTCGTATCAGCTCCTGTTAGGACGTCATCAATATAAAAATCCTGCGTTAATATTTGCGATGCTAATGGAAATGAAATGAGTTCATCCACAGCCAGTTATGGTACGTAATTTGAAACATTTAACGTTCTCTGATGGATTATCTCTCCACCAGAATCGTTATAAATCCTGTTGTGTTTCATCGATTAAAATTTGCCTGTGTACATTTTGGCAATATCGTCTGTGAAGGCAACGAATAATCCTGAATCTTAATATTATCGGCAATAGATCCTGCTGCACAGTAGGACCTTTAAAAAGGCAATCATTTAAAGACAGTTGTGACGAAGATTTAGCTGACCTATTGAAGACTCCTCTCAATTGAGTGGTAGTATTATACTATCTTTAAGCACAAAATGATGTGGCAAGTAACAAACCTTATTATCCGAATTATCAATGATATTTGGGTCTTTAACTAATGTCATATGATCTAAAGACAGATACTCTTTCATGAAATCCCGATACTGCTTATAAGTATCCGGTTGACGTATTAATCTTCTTTCAATGGCATAGAACTGGATAAGTGAAGTATAATTTGATAGACCCAACTGATTAATATTGTCATTTATCGGCACTAGAGACGAAAATAAACGAATTAGTGAAACGATTTGATAAATTACAACATGCTGACAATTATCAATCACGACAACGATCGAGATCACGAGGATCATCTTCTCATACTTCAAATAAAAAGCAAAACTTCGAACAGTATTGGTGGCATTATAAGTTTGGTGAAAAAGCGCGGAAATGCAAACAGCCGTGTAATTATGCCACAAAAAACTAAATATTCGGTCGAATGAGGGGAACAATTCGATCGAACACAAAAATTCGGATACCTGTATAAATCGTTTGTACATTTCGGATCTTAAATGCAAGCAAAAAATGTTTAATTGATACCGGTGCGGACATCTCTGTTTTACCCCCCCGAACAGTGAAAATAATCGTAAAATATTAAATCGATCGAAACTTTTTGCAGCAAATGGGACACAAATTCACACATACGGCGAAAGGAGATTATCTTTAAATTTTGGACTTCGGCGAAATTTTATCTGGATCATCGGGGCGGATTTTATCAAACATTACGGATTGTTGATAGATATGAAACAAAATCGTTTGATAGACGGCGCAACCAGGTTGTCAACAAAAGGTACATCAACGACAGAATCAACGTTAGGGATTACAACCTTCGATGTCACAGATCCATTCTCCAAACTGCCGTTCGGTTTATTTGAATTTCTATATACACCGTTCGGACTCTGCAACGCCACACAGACCCAGCAACGACTAATGCATGAGGTTTTAAAGGATTTACCATTCGTGTTCCCGTATATCGATGACATATAGCTGTCGCATCTGAAAATATAGAGGAACATCGCAAACACCTCTCCATCGTATTCGAACAATTGCGACAATACGGGTTAAGCATCATCCTCGGGCACTTAATCACAGCAAATGGTTTAAAACCCCTAACAGAAAAGATTGAAGCAATAAAAAAATTCGAACGCCCAACATCCGCGGCTGGGTTAAAACGTTTTCTGGCCATGGTAAATTTTTACCGAAGGTTTATAAGAAATGCAGTAAAAAATCAATCAACGCTTCAAAAGTTAATTATTGGAAACAAAAAAAATGATTAAACACCAATTGAGTGGTCGGAAGAGGCAGTTACAGCTTTTCAACTAAGTAAAAATGACCTAATTAATCCAACCTTATTGGCGCACCCGGTAAGCAACGCAGACCTAATTTTATTTACGGATGCGTCAAACCATGCCGTTGGCGCATGTTTAAACCAATCTGTAAACGGAAGAGAGCTCCAGCCTTTGGGTTTCTATTCAAAAAAATTATCAGAAACCAAACAAATGCGACACACCTACGATAGAGAGTTGACTGCCATTTATCAGTCTGTGAAATATTTCCGTGACATGTTGGAAGGAAGAAAATTTTGTATCTATACTGATCACAAACCGTTTACATTCGCATTCCGACAAAAGAAACCACTAACGCCGAGGCAAATTAGGCAACTCGACAACATCAGTCAATTTTCGACTGCCATTTGTCATATTATCGGTTCGGATAACAATGTGGCTGATTTACTGTCAAGAATTAACGTGATAAATTTAACGGGCGAAGTAAATTTCGAGAAATTGGTAGCAGCGCAACACCATGATCCAGAATTAAAATCAATACTGGACGGGAATTCAAAGAAGATATCCTTGCAAATAAGCCGCTTCACCATGCCGGATACAAATATACAAATTTATTGTGATTCTTCACAAAATCGTATTCTCCAACAAATCATCAAAAAATTTCACGAATTAACCCACCCAGGGGTTCGTGGTACCCAAAAATTAATTTTTGATCGATTCGTTTGGCCGGCGATAAATAAGGATTGCCAGGTATACGTGAGAACATGCCTTCATATCGAACTACGTACAGCCAAATTCCAGATTCGAGCATATTAACATCGACATAATAGGATCCATGCCACCTTCAGCTGGGAACAGGTATTGTTTGACCATCGTTGATTGATTCAGTAGATGGCCTACCGCAATTCCTAAGGAGGATATCACAGCCGAAACAGTTGCAAGACACCTTATCTCGGGCTGGAT
Organism: Tipula vernalis; assembly: GCA_958295665.1. Taxonomy (NCBI): domain Eukaryota; kingdom Metazoa; phylum Arthropoda; class Insecta; order Diptera; family Tipulidae; genus Tipula; species Tipula vernalis. The sequence goes on from OY282559.1 coordinate 374,165,242, forward strand.
ACAGTATTTTGGGGTTCCTATTAAGATTTCATCCGATTTGGGACGTCCATTTGAGTCACAAATATTCAGAGAAATTAATCAAACACTGGGCGTTAAATATTTGAAAACTACGCCATATCATCCTCAAGCGAACGGGATTGTCGAACAGTGGCACAGAACGTTAAAAACTTCAATCAAGTGTCATCAAAACAATGATTGGACCAATCTAATGCCACTGATTCTATTAGGATTACGAGTTGTGTACAAAGACGACATCAAAGCATCACCGGCAGAACTTGTTTTTGGGCAAACGCTTCGCATCCCTGGAGAATACTTTAACTCAACCAAGGACAAGCAAAGTACAAACGATAACACAAAAATTTTCATGCAAAAAGATTTAAAAAGTTGCACACACGTATTTGTGAGGAATGACAGCGTACGTCCACCATTACAATGCCCATACAATACAGGACCATATGAAATAATCAAACGTTTTGACAAGTATTTTGTGATTAAAAATTGCAATTCAACACAAAAAATTTCAGTTGATCGTTTGAAAGCAGCATTTATTCCACATAACGCGGAACAAACAACAACACCGATGACAGGTACTACATCGTCAGTATTTTTTATAATTTATGTATTTTCGATGAGTTGTCAAGCCTCTCGGTCAAATGGTGGATTAACATTAAATCCCATGTCTCGATTTGCACATGGAAAGATTTCAATACATTATAATTTTTAACAATATGATCAATGAAATCCTGAAGTGAATTTGAAGAATATTCAATTGGTGATTTTACATTGTAGATTTGTTTCATATGAGCCTTTTGAATGAGAATTGCATTGTCGTAGCGTTCACATAAAGTTTTCCAGACTGTCTCATAATTAGTCGATGTTACAGGAAGATGTTCAATTAGACCAAATGCCTTACCAGCCCTAATGTGTGATTTCAAATCTATGTTAGGTTTGCTGTGAACGTAATTTGTCGTTCATGTACTATACAATTCAATACTTGTGAATTGTATAATGTCGGTATCGTTTTTACGTGAATGATGTAACGTAATCATTTGTGTTTGTTATAAACCAATCACTTAACTCTCTCGCACCAACGCACCCGAACTACTAATATGTGTATATAGTTTTCGAGCAAACTGTAATCTCTTGGCACTATTCGAAACATTGCCACTTTAGGTTAACTAAGGTAAAACCTGAGACTTTTCACTGTTGTTTTTATTACACTAACCATTCATGACTAAATTTGCATGTTGTACGTGGCAATCTATTTTCAATGGGTCTCGGCAGGGCCTGTTCTGTCATTTTACTGCAATTTTAAAACCGCCTTAATACAACACAATTGAAGAAAATTCTTCTAGCCTGACTTTCAATTGAAAAATGACAAAAACATTTCTACGTCCCTTGAGCGGTCACTTTAGAGATGTTTGACTGTACATCCAATATTTCCTTCGTGTAAGCTAAGAATACTTCCAAATATTTGATTAGAGCTTAATAATGACAGATGACAACAACATCAAAAAACCATAAGTTTCCAACCAAAATCGCTAAACCACTCATTGATATCGGTTTAATATATGTAGTTATACATAGTTATGCACATACATATGTATGTATTATTAAGACTTAGTGCAAACATATGCTAATTTTGCTAAATCAATATAAACAAATTTTTTTGGATTCCATGAATCAAATATGCGCGCGCTCCCATATTTGCAAGTCTTCTTATTGTGTCACAATTTTCATTGAAAATCCCATGACACAATAATAAACAAACCAAACAGTTCAATTTGAATGAATTTATTTTAGATACAAAAATATTTGGTTCGTAAGTGCTGCAGAAAAATCAAAAAAAATCACGTCGAATTAGTGTTGTTGTGATAAAAACTAAGTGTATTAAGCGTAAACGCAAAATAAAACTAAAAAATGCGGATTTTATTTTTAGATATTATCGCTATACACGGTTTACAAATTAACATCCTATATATTATTATTAATAAGTAGAATTCAAAATGTATTTTAAACAAATAAGATTATGAAATTTTTGTATGTTAAGCTTTTGCTCTAGTGTTCTAAGAAAGCTAAAAATATTTTTATCTACACCTAAATTATAAGTCGTGTAAATAATTTGCAATTTCACAACGAATTTGCTGTTGATTAGGTTGTCCAGTTTTTGGTATTTTACAGTAAAAAATTATTAAATGAATATGGATGACCTATACTGATGTTGGGCGTCTTTACGTCTACGAATTTTAATATGTCGACATTACAACCGTTATTTAGCGCAATCACGAATTCATCCACTATAGGAGGGTCACGTAACAATTTTGCTATACGCATAAACAACGTCACCCAAATATTTTTTTTTGTGATTTAAAAAACGATGTAGGGCAACACAATAAACAACACTTTCATAAGATCACAAAAATTTTCGATAGGATTACAAAAAATCTCGAATAATTTAGAAAATTTCAGAAAGAACTAAACAGACAAAAAACGTACTCGTAAATCTAGAATTAAATGTAACCTTCTCGTTTTCCAAAGCACCCAACTTACCCCACCTGGGTTGTTTCGAATATCTCGATAACCCTAAAAAATTTACCCTAAAATAACGAATAGTCTGCATAATCTTGCACAATCACGAATAACTCAGAAAAGCCTCGAAAATCTAGAATAATTTGGAAACCAAGAAACAAACTCAAGTTTCGAATCAAGACGTATCTTGAATTTGGAACCATCCCCGCTGAATTGTTAACTACATTAAATATTTTTTAATCCGGATCAAATCAAACTTCAAGAAATTTTTCATTGATTCAAGCGTATCGATGAAAATTGGATTGACCAAATATTCAATATAATCATGGTGTTTGCCTTAAAAATTATCTTTATCTAATATAGAATAGGTCTCCACCAATTGATGCCATTGATTGCATGGCTTTCATTATCCTGCGTCTGCATTTAATTCGACCGCCCATTCAAGTGTCAATCGCCCCCCCCCCCGCCAAAACCAACCTTCCTACACAGGAGGAATCAATGTTTGATTCGTCGAAGTAGTTTTAAACGTTGTTTCTTGGGCTAAAACCTCATGACGTGGTCAGAACTCCAGTCTTGATTAATTCAACTCCCGAATCTATCCCGAAATGAATCTCTTAAGTCAATCTTCAGCTCAACCTCCAACTCAATCACAACATAATTCTAAACGCAACCACCAAATTAACCGCCAACCAAATCCTCAAATCAATCACCAAATCAACTCTTAAATAATTCCCCCCGCTTGCCACGTCAATCAGGACTCTGTATGCTGAACACTCACTCGAGGTTGAAAAACTGAATGACGAGAACCAGACAAATGCAAACTTGGCTAAACAGATAACAGTATGCTGTGAGACCCAGACCATGCCAACCATCTCAAACCCGAGAAACAAAGGAAAGGATATCGTTCCGCTGGATAGGGAAGGGGAAATGGCATCCAAAAGCAAAAGGAAAAGGTCGAATGAACAAAATTCGCCTATTGAACACGGCCAAAAAAAGGGAAACAGAAAACTGGCGGAACCCCAGTTCTAGAAGCTAAAGGTTCGAATGAAAACCCAGTCGAACTTAGTGAGCCTAACAATGAAGCGGGCCCCGGCTGGCAGTTGGTGGGCAAGAAACAAAGGAAAAAACGTGGGAGGATTCCGCGTCCACGTCCTGATGCCATCAAAATAACGAAGAATGGATCCCTCACATATGCTGAGATGCTCAAGAAAATTAAAGGGGATTCAAATTTGAATGACCTCTCTGATAAGGTGACTCGCATACGTAGGACAGCAAAGGGCGATCTCCTACTTGAGTTGGGCGAAGATATACACCCAATGGAACTTGGACTCCAATCTGCATTAGAAAATTCTCTTGGTGCAGATGCAAAAATCCAAACGCAGGTTGATGAGGTTATGCTCGAAGTTAAAGACATTGACGAGGCCACATCAAAGGCAGACGTACATAAGGCGATTATAACTAAGTTTGCGGTGGCGAAAGACTTAGCGATAGACTGTATCAAGTCATTGAGAGCTGCCTATAGAGGCACTCAAACGGCAGTGATAGCTGTACAAAGTTCGATAGCCAAAACGATGACTGCTGAAGGCAAGGTACGTGTTGGGTGGGTGATCTGAGCGGAGGAAATGGTCATGTATTTAAAGAATGCAAGGAAGAAGCAAGATGTATGCTTTGCAAGAACCGGACGAACCATAACCATATAGTGGTCGGTGCATGGTATACATGGAGGCATTGAAAAAAGCACGTCGGCTATGAAGTTCATCCAGCTCAGCCTAAACCATTGTGATGTTGCACAGGACGTGCTAGTCCAAACAGTGCATGAAGCCAGAGTTGATTTCGCCATCTTGTGCGAACAGTACAAAAATATGGATGGCTGTAATTGGGCAGCCGATCCAACCGGCAAAACCGCCTTATGGTCCTGTGGCAGACGGACCATACAGGAGAGGGCTAATAACCCTGATTTGTGCGAGTGAAAGTTGACGGTTTGCATATCTACAGTTGTTATGCACCACCTAGTATCACAATTGAAGAGTTTGAATATTTCCTGGACCACTTGACTGCTGATGCACAACTGCGAAACCCTGTTACCATTGCTGGTGACTTCAACGCTTGGGCAACTGAATGGGAAAGTAGAGATACAAATAGAAGAGGGATGGCACTACTCGAAGCATTTTCTTCAATAGATGTTGTGCTGCTCAATGCTGGTGACACACCAACTTTTCGTAAAGGTGGTGCCTCCTCTGTGATTGATTTGACGTTCGGTAGCAGCTGCTTGATGCGAATGTTGACCAAATGGGAAGTCAGCGAACATTACACGCACAGCGACCACCAAGCCATATTTTTTGAAATAAAACTTCCAAGGGAAGATGGACGTATAAAACATAAAAGGAAACGATTACCAACGCCTGTAATGCAACCATGGTAAAACGATTTCTAGATGGTCGTCGTCCACCAGCATACTGGTGGACTGTGCAGATAGCAAAATTGCGCCGAATGTGCCATCATTCAAGGAGAAAATACCAACGTGCCTGGGCTACGGAGTCCTATTCTAGCCTGCACGGAACATAATTGGATGCTCGAAAGCAATTTAAGCAGGCAATTAAGGCGAGTAAGCGTCAATGCTGGAAAGAGCTATGCAGTGAAGTGGATCGTGACCCATGAGGAAGACCCTACAAAATAGTCATGAACAGGCTCGGAAATTCCACTGCATCGCCTCCCACCTGCCCAGTGACACTAAACAGAATTGTTACCGCTTTATTCCCGCAGCAAACTGATGTGATCCATGCCGTCGGTGTAGTACCTGGCCTAGAGGAAGTTCCCTCGGTATCCAGAGAAGAGCTCGCCAGTGCGTGCCAACGATTTGGGAATCAAAAAGCTCCTGGACCTGACAATATTCCAAATATTGCATTAAAGGCTGCCATGCGAGCTAGACCTGATGAGTTCAGAGAAGTTTACAACTCATGTCTGAGAGAGGGGGGTATTCCCGGAACACTGGAAGAGACAGCGTCTAATATTGTTGCCAAAGGGAAAGAACCCTCCAGGAGAGCCATCCTCCTACCGACCACTATGCATGCTGGATACGGCTGGCAAAGTACTCGAGCGCATAATCTACAATCGAATGGAGAAAGCTGTGAAAGGAGCCGGAGATCTCGCCGAGCGGCAGTATGGTTTTCGAAAGGCTCGATCGACAACCGACGCCATTCGTTACGTCGTTAAAATCGCCAAGGAACCCTGGACGTGAAGAATGCATTCAACTCGGCCAAATGGAGCCATATTCTGAATGCTCTACATGTATTGCAAGTACCAGTGTACATAAGGAGGATCATTACAGATTATTTCCGCAATAGAGTGCTGATATATGATACAGATGACGGTGTCATGGAATACAACGTTACGGATGGAGTACCTCAAGGATCAGTACTGGGTCCCTTACTTTGGAACATTATGTACGATGGCGTTCTGAAGCTCAGCGTATCTGATGAGGCAGAAATTGTGGGTTACGCGGACGACGTTGCTGTTGTCGTGGTAGCAAAGACTATAGAGGAAATAATAGAGATATGCAGGTTGGGACTCCAACTACAGCTGACCATAAAACCGAAGCAGTCTTAATTACCAGTAGGAAGCTAAGAGAAATTGTAAATATTGATGTTGGCGGAATCTTAATACCCTCGCAGCCTTCATTACGATATCTGGGTGTCGAAATTGTTGCGCGCTTAAACTTTAAGGAGCACCTAACGATAGTGAGCAGAAAAGCTGCCAAAGTAGCTGCAGCCCTCTCCCGCATTATGCCCAACACCGGCGGGTCAAGACAGTGTCGTAAGATGCTGCTGGCAAATGTTGTAACCTCCATCATCCTCTATGGATCACCTGATTGGAGTGATGCGATGGACTTTGGGACGTATAGACAAAAGTTAGTATCGGTGTACCGCCTTGATGCCTTAAGGGTAATATGTGGTTTCCGCACAGTATCCAATGACGCGACACTTGTTATTGCGGGGATGATCCCAATTGATCTACATGCAAAGGAGAGGAAGAAATGGTACCTACATCGTGAACAATCAGGGAGCAGAGCATCAGAACGCATTACAACTCTGACAGAATGGCGAAGACGGTGGAATAGATCGGAAAAGGGTCGGTGGACTTACCGTCTCATACCATCCATCGAAAAGTGGATAAATAGGCGGCTTTGCGAACTTAACTACTACCTGACGCAGTTGTTAAGTGGGCATGGTTGTTTTGGGGCATACCTTTACAGATTTAAGCATACGGACACTCCAGAGTGTCCGGCCTGCAAAGGATCACAAGAGGATGTGGAACACGTTTTTTTTCAATGTCAACCCGGTCTAACGATAGTTCCGCATGGAGGATGGATAAACGGGTGTGAGGTTTTTAGATGGTAAAATCCAACACTGTTGCTGAGATGTTTGCTACCATCAAACCTTCGTCTTGTTGAAGGTTTTCCTCATTTTACCCTTCCCAAAAAAATCATCATACCATCATACCATCATACCTTCATACCATTATACCGTTATGAAAAATCAACTAAAGTTTTGAAGTTTTAGAAATTCCTCTATAGTAACTTTAGACATGATTATCATCTCTCAAGAAGAAGATGAATGTTTGAGATATTAACAGTGACCTTTCTTAAGTGTTAAACAATATTTGTGTAAAGTTTGGTTCAAATCGTTCAATGCGTGTGTATTTGTTTAAATATAACACACATATACTGTACATACTCACTTTTAAATACAGTGAAACATCATTTCAACGGACGAACTTTTAAGTCCCATGCAACTGAAGTTTTTCAATGAAAACCTCGATGCCCGATAAGCTAACACTTTATTAGACCGGATACGGACAAATATTTCTGCGAGGATTTTTACGGGTACACTTCAACTTGAACCTTTAACATTTCAAATTGAACCATAAGCAAATTATATGTATGGCCAATTAGGATGGAAATTAGCTATTTCTTTTCCGGTTTTAGTGAAATTTGACATCCATGATTGAATATATACAAAAATCACATTAGAATCCCAGTTCCATGCCAGATATCAAATTTCACTCAAATCCGTTAAGGAATAGCCAAGTTCCGTCCTAATTGGTCATATTCCAGAACTCCATCTAAAACTCGTTTTGGAATCCGATTTATAACGCACATATCAAATTTCATCATAATCGGTTAAGGAATAGCCAAGTTCCATCCTACTTGGCCCAGAATCACATTTCCATTGGAAATGCTGGATTACATCAAAAACTGATAAAATAAATTTTTATAAAAAAAAATCACAAATCCTCAGCTTAACGGACACCTCACTGGAACGGGCAACCTTTGGTCTCGTCGATTTCCGTTGTAGTGAGGTTTCCCTGTATATAGATTGCTCAACGGCTCACTAAAACCTAATCCAACCCAACTAAACTACAACTCAACCCTAATTCAACTCGCAAACGGAACCCAACTTAACCCTCAACTAATTATAAATATTTTTATATAACCAGGCTAAGGTACAAACATTCAGACATCCATAAATCCAGACGTCCAGACAGACGAACGGTTTTTTTTTTTGCTTTTTCAGACTCAAGGGCTTTCAAAACGAAAAAATGGTTTTCAACTAATCAAATTTTTCGTCATTTTTGACAGGATTTCAATTCTCTGTTTATCAATTGTTGATGCGTTTGTCCTGTCTTCAACTCAAGAAGTAAATCAAAACAGCTGTTCCGGTGAATTGGAGGCTATGATGCACTAGAAATGAAATGTATTGCGTCCCACATTTCTTGATAAACTGAAAGTAAAACCAGTATATGTCAACGTCCTTTCGCCAAATATGTTTCCGAAGATTCAGGTTGTAGACTGAATAACAATTACTCTAAGTACTCTACCGCTAATAAAAATATTGATACCTGCCATTTACAACAAATATCAGAGGCAACAGAATTATCATCTTTGTGGTACAAATATCTTACCAGATATTAAAACTGTTGCACCGACATTTTGGCTTCATTTATAGAGACTTGATTTTCTAACAATGCTGAGGATGATATTTTGACCTTTGTTTAGATATCGGAACTTTCAAAGTGGGTAAGCTGATTCCGAAAATAAGAGATATGCATGTCTTGGAATACCTTTCTTTGATCTTCTAAAACTTGGCCAACTGGTATACTCGTATTTATTAGACCTTTCCACAATCGAAATTTTCGGTCAGGGGCCTCAAAATTTCGGATACTAGCTATACCAGTCAACTATTCCCGAATTTAATTGATCCAGTTTCAAACAAAGGTCAAACTACTTTGACCTCGATGCACTGCAACAGCGCCTCTAGTATTCGATGTAAGGCTCAATTGTTATTGCTTGACGTTCATGACAATTGTTATCGAATAACGTCGTTCACAGAGTAGATCTTTATGAATTTTATACCAGTCCGAAGGAAGGAGGTGTGTTATTCGCCACTAAGAGTTCAATTTCGAACTAGCTCAGTGCATGCCATCCAATTTATGATGAATGTTATTGCTGTATGTGTTAATGTAGCCAGCTCTTCTATCCTCGTGCGTGATATATACTATACGAGTATGTTCCCTGCGGATCTGCTTTAAAATATTATCTTGGAATTATTAATTTCATCCATTGGTTTGTTTTGATGAACAACTACTGTTGTTACTTGGGGAATTTCAATCTTCCGGATATTTCTTTGATTGATGTTGATTAGCGGTTCACTGATTACTTTGGTAGCATATAGCATCGATGCAGTTAAACCGAATAAGCAATCATCAAGGCCAATTTCTCGATACGGTTTTTGGATTTTAATTTCTGGTTTGCCCATCGATGTTCCGGTTAGAAACTATACTTTGTGTTTATAAAACCGCATTTCTTCGTAATGACCATTTCCACTTGTTATTACCGAACATTTTGACCAGCACATCCTCACCAAAGCGGCACGGTGCTGATTGAATTGTTGCTCCATTTATTTGTCGCGTTCGATCGGATGTTTGGCTCCTGGCTTACACAAGTCCAATTTCATTTTCATCAGTTTTCTTCTGCTTCTAGCTTCTTGAATCCGGTATTTAACGAGTCGACGAATTTTTCAGCCTGACCTTCTACTATAGGTGAAACGATGACGTTCTGACGTGTTCGATGCCGTTTTCACTGCAGAACGACTCAAACCCTTCAGACACAAATTGGGGACCATTGTTGGAAACTTTAGTGTCGCTGTGTTTAGAGTCCCTGGCAGGAAAAAACGTCTTCAAAGCGGTCGATCGGCTTTTATGTCGTTGTTGATTGCATTTTAAAGGCTCCAGCCGCTTACTAAACGCATCAATGATCACCAGGTAGCAAAAACCAATTACAGGTCCTGTAAAATCGATGTGCACTCTTGACCACGGAATTTTGGCATTGGCCACAACTGCAACGTGTACTTAACCATTGCTTTCCCATTAGCAGAGCACTTCCACAGAGTGTTACCAGTTTCTTGGCTTCTTCATCGATCAAGGGCCAGTGCTCCTTGCTTCGGGCTAATAGGCCGGGTTATGGTAGTGACCCGGAATCATAATGCGATCGTCATAAAATACACAGCTTTGGATGGTCGTTAGTTCTCCTCGTCAGGCGAAAAATTGTGCGACCGTTTTCGATCAGGTCGCATACTTTTATCAATGTTTCAAATATCGCCAACTGCGGTTTATGATCAGTCTGAAGCTCGAACTTGCGGTCGTAGATGTATCGATGAAACATTTCGTACAATAACCCCAATTTGCAGTACCATGTAACGGATCCTAGGAATGCTTTCAATTAATTATTGGACGTCTTTTGCTGTGGGAATTAGCCTCAGCATCTCGGTTTTCTGGGGATGTGGCCCAGAAACTCCAATTTTTCCTAGCCAAACAAACGCTTTACGGGTTTAAGCCGAAAATCGTACTCTTGGATGCGCTTCAAAGCCTCAAAAAGATTCCTGCAAAAATAAAATAGTCAATGGAAGGAAAAGTACCTATTGCTCCGCTCATCATTGTGTCGATTAATTGTTACAAAATGCTACGCGCTATTTGCACGCCCGGTTGCAGGCGGTTTACTCGGAATATGCTACAATGGGTGGGTGTTGATCGTGACGAGTTTTTTTGATATGTCATTCATCTCCACCAGTAAACAGGCGTCTGGCAGGTCAATTTTGCTGAACACTCTTTTCGTTTCAGTCCCTCTTTCAACCCTGTTAAATACGTATTCTTCCGTCTTTTCTTTTGGCGGCTACGAGTGGTGTAGCAAAACCTGAATAATCGGTCTGACTGATTACTCCGAACAATGCTAAAGTTGCCCTCATTTTGTTGTACAAACCCAGCGAATCAATGAAAAGGAACGGAAATGTTTATTTGATTTCCTTGTCCACTTTTGTGATTATCTTTTGCTCAACGGTATTGCAGACGCTCGCGATGGGCAAACTCCTTAGTGCTGCCATCCGAACACTCCGAGCACGTTTAAAGCTGATTTTGTTACGTAACATGAACAGACGTCTTCTCTGGTGAGAATTTCAACCGTGCAGTAAATTTTTCCAGCATCTTAACTGGCGTCCCCAGAAGTGCTTACAGTTGCTTTATGCGATAATCGTCCGGGCAGATCCGAACCGAGTTGCAATTTCAATTTCGTGCTGCCGGTAGTTGGCTCAGCAACTTTCTGGACGATACGGGGAAGGCTTGGTATATGGATTGAAATTTTGTATTATACGGAAGCGTCGTATCGCTGTAGCTAACTCACAGTAACCTGCCTTGTGACCGACCTGCTTGCAATTAAAACACTCTTTTTTGTGAAAGGGACATTCACTGTGGAAATTAATTGCCCCCATACACTTTCGACACGGAAACTTATTCGCTTTCGTTGCCTCTACTGTTGGCGATTTAGCGTTCTGTTCTGTCTTTTGTAAAATACCATCGAAGTCTCAACTTTTGGGCTGCTTAATCGTGGCGCAATATTGATGACATATCACAAAATCTGTTGGGGGGCCACATCGGCCCAGATGCTTCGTGATTTATCAGTGGGCTGTCCAGCTTGTTAAGGAAGTTCTCGAGCGTCTGAGCGTTTAGCTGTTTGTTGAGTTCCTGCACAAACATCAGTACTTTGAAATCGTCAAATGTGCAATTTGTATTATGTCGTCGAATCCGTGCCGCATACTCGGAAAAATCTTCGCCAGTTTCTTTTCCATATTCAGGCACTTGTAGCTTATCGAAAACTGTAAGTCCTTCCGGTCGAAAAGCGCTTGAGTTTTTTCACTGCGTCATCGAAGGGAATAGTGTCTTTCCTGAGTGACAAAATCGTATTGACCATTTGTGATGCAGTCTTCGTTGTTTCCTCTGCCATAAATATAGTTTTTTATCGCTGGTACCACAATTCGGAGGTCAAGTTGTCTTCAGCACAATATACAAACTTTTCCATGCGGACCGACAGGATTTTGTGCAGCAATGTTACCTATGTAACACCCTATACACATAAAAAATTACTCACCCGTGGTGCCATCTATTATGAGTACGAAAAACCTAATTAAATAAACTTACAAATTATATGGAAAAGAAATGTAGAAAGAAAACGAAAAAAAAAAGAAAAAAGAAAAAAAGCGTAGCGTCCATCGAAGAAGAAAGTCACGCGGTGATAAAATTAAAATAAAAAATAAAATAAAAGTAAAACAACAATTTAGTTTGATTTATAGTAAAGTAATAAAGTAATAAATAAATTATTGATTATATAAATAATAGTAATTAGTATAATTACTAAATTTTGGTGGGTTTACCTACAAAATAATTGGCGCACATTAAGGCAACGCCTTATACCAAGCCCCTTGGCGTCTCACACTGTTTTTTTTTCAAATAGGCGTCACACACGTAATAAATTGGCCGCCTTTAAATAGGAAATGTGTTACAAACTGACGTCCCAACATAGGGCCTGAATCCAAAAATAAATTTAATTACATTTATTGGAGTGAATGCCTTTGTTTGGACAATCGTCGACATACTCAGACGGGATTGAAACAAATCAAGTACATACGTCGTTCCGAACGATTGTACGCAATAAAAAATCAACCGGTTTTACATCCAGGAGGTTTAGAAGAAAACCAAATAACTCTCACACCGTTGGAACAAGTCAACGAGCAACAGGATAACCTGAATTCTTCTTCCGAAATTGAAGTAAATTCAAACGTAAAAATGGTTACGATGACGGATCAACAATTCGAAGAATTTTTAGCACGTTTTTCAAATGTACAGGTGAGTACTCAAATGAATAATGGTACTACGGGGTTAATGTGTCAAACTGGAAATTTTGCGCTATGTACGCATAGATACGATGGAAAAAGGGAAGATTACGCGACCGCATTTGTTAACGCGTTTAAAATATATAAAAAATCTACGCACATGACTGACGACAATGCACTTTTAGGGTTTCCTCTTCTTCTTCAAGGTGAAGCTAATATCTGGTGGGAAGGTATTAAAGAATCGGTAAAAACGTTTGATGAAGCTATGTCGCTTCTAGTGTATACATTCTCCGTGAGCAAACCACCCTATATAATATATCAGGAAATTTTCTCCTTGAAACAAGGTGACAAGGAGGCAACTGATTTATTTATTAATAAAATCCGTGCTTTGTTTGCTAAACTTCCATATGGGTAGTTGACCGAGAAGGTACAACTAGGCTCAAACGTGAATCATTTGAAACATTTGACAAATTACTAAAATCAGCTCGGGCTGAAGAAATATTTTTCCGGGAATTGGAAAATTCACAAACGAGTAATAAATTAAAGCATACGAAAATCAATGATGTGAACAATACGCTAGGTGAAAATAGTAAAACGAAATTCTATTGTAGGTACTGCAAGTCCAGAGACCACAATATTAGTAGTTGTGTTAAAAATAAAAACATATCCGAGAATTCCGAGAAAACCAAAATTAATTGGAATTTTAACAACTCAAACAGAGTTATAGGTCCTAAAACAGATGTTGAATGTTATGGATGTGGCAAAAGAGGATTTGTGAGAGCAAATTGTCCAGATTGTAAAACAAAAAGTGTTTTTAAGATGCCGACTAGTCCGGTTTCTTCGTGGGACATCTTGGAAGCTCGAAACGATACAAACAATATTCCGTTCTCCTCCGTAACTTTCGCCAATCGCGAATTTCAACCAAGACCCATATTTTCAATTAATATTGCAGGTAGAGATGATACTGCATTGGTAGACACCGCGGCTAAGTTATCCATTGTGAGTTGTTCTTTGTATAAGATAATCAAAGAAAAGGGAACTCAATTCCAGACTATGAATATGTCTGTAAAGTTAGCCGATGGGTCGGTGAAAACTGATCTTATTCAATTATGTACCCTTAACGTACAATTAGAAACGAAATTAATTAAAACACGTTTCGCTGTATTCCCAAATGCTACCGAAACTGTTTAAGGTATTGAATTCCTAACAGATGCTGGTGTTGTTCTGGACTTGTATAATAGTCAATGGAAATTTTCGGATGCTCCTGAGGTCTATCCGCTTGATACAGAACCAAATGATAGTACTCATTGTAGTAGTTTTGCATCGGATAACCATCAATCGTCAAAACAGGACACAGAATCAACACAGGTCCAGGAACTAATACCAAAATCTGGTGATAAGATAACACATGAATCCAAGTCCCAAGTAGACTTCTCCGACACACCATTAGCTAATGACGAATTTCATGAAATCGATATAATACCACCTATCCAGGTTGTATCGTTGCCTAACGAGTTAAGTTTTCGAATTGAAGAGGGAGGTAACTTGAATGTGCAGGATAAGGAACGTGCAGAACAACTGTTGAGACGATATGAATTGATCTTCGCTCCAGGGGGAGTCCCTACTACTGTGGTAGAAAACCATATCGAGACAGGTGATCATCGTCCAATCGCAGTTCCACCTTATTCACTTCCACCAAATAAACAGTGAGATTCTCAAAGCGGAAATACAAACCATGTTAGAGCAGGATATCATTGAGGAATGTGAGTCAACATGGGCGGCTCCCGTCGTATTAGTCCCGAAGCCAGATTCTTCTTATCGTTTTTGTGTTGATTATAGACAGCGAAATTCCGTCACAGTCGCTGACCGGTATCCTATGCCGAAGATAGACGATCTTCTACATTTGGCTCAACGAACGTTGTATATGTCTAGTATTGACTTGCGCAGTGGTTACTGGCAAGTTCCCGTACATCTAAAAGATAGGGATAAAACCGCATTTATTTGCCTATTCGGACTTTATCGTTTCAAGAGGATACCATTTGGTGTTAAAAATGGACCATCCACATTCCAATGATTAATGGACCGAATGAAAGCCGAGATTTCAGACGTCGCCATGTTTGCGTATCTGGACGATCTGATAATAATATCACCAAACTTCGCTGGACATCTGAAAGATCTCGAAATTGTATTTAAGCAGCTCCAAAAATATAACTTGCGACCAAATCGGAAAAAATGTTCCTTTTTCCGAGATTGTATCGCTTTTCTTGGACATGTTTTGACACCGGAAGGAATACAACCAAATCCGAACAAATTCACTGCTATATCGCAAATGCCACAACCACGAAACTTACGTCATCTCAAAACGTTCCTCCAAACTTGCAGTTGGTATAGGAAGTTTATTCCAGATTTCGCCGCTCGATCAAAATGGTTGAGTGCTCTTACGAAGAAAAATGTTCCGTGGAAATGGACAGACGAACATCAAGGTGCATTTGATGATCTTAAATTGGCTCTTGTTACTCATCCAATCTTGCAACAAGCCGATCCGTCGAAACCGTATGTATTAAAAACCGATGCGAGCAATTACGCTCATCTATGCTCCATACATACATTCTCCGTGGATTTGCCATCTGCTCGTCCTTCCAATATTCGCCAAAATCAAATGGATGATCCCGAAATAGAAAAGATTATTAATTGTTTTGAATCTATTGAACATCCCGATCTACAAAATTGGATGGATCGTGGTTATCTCATGTCCATGGGGGTGCTTTATCGGTATTTATCGGATTCAGAATCAGAAGAACCACAGTTGGTGATACCGTCAGCAAATCGTTCGGATATTATGAAGGCGTTTCATGATGATCCGACAGCTGGTCACTATGGCGTAGATCGAACATTAAAAAAAATATCAACCAAATATTATTGGCCAGGGATGCGGTCATACATTGCTTCCTATATAAAGGATTGCCCAGAATGTCAGCGGTATAAACCCACAAATTTAAAGCCGGCAGGACTTTTAAGAACTCCTGTGAGGAACCAACGATTTGAAGTAATTTCAATTGATCTATTTGGTCCGTTAGTCGAGAGTGAGGAGGGTTATCATTGGATATTGATTGTCGAAGACACTGCTTCCCGTTGGGTCGAATTATATGCATTGAAAACCGCTACAGCTGAAGCCTGTAGTACCACCTTAGTGAATGAATTTTTCCTTCGTTACGGTATTCCTCGATGTGTTGTATCCGATAATGGCAGTCAATTTGTGAGTGCCATCATGCAAAAGGTTTTGTATTGTCTCGGAGTTCATCAAGCCCTAACACCTGTGTATCATCCAGAAGCTAATATAGTGGAGCATAAAAATCGAGATTTAAAGACTCAACTTTCACTCTTAGTCTCAGGGATGAACATACAAATTGGCCAAAATATATTCATGCCAACCGCTTTGCTATGAATACCACCGTATGTGAAAGTACAGGATACGCTCCTGCCTTCATCTGTTTCGGAATGGAACACAGACATGTTTTCGATGTTATACAGGACTTCCGTAATGTCGTTCAAAATGATAATTTTATTCCCGAAGTTAGTCCGTATCTACTGAAAATAGGGGATACCATTGGAAAAGCTAGAGAAATCCATGAAAATAAACAGGACTCTAGGAAAACGTATGTAGATAAGCACCGTCGAAACCAGTCGTTTAACGTTGGAGATCGTGTACTGGTAAAAACACATCCTCATAGTGACTCGTCCCGGGGACGAATGTCCAAATTTTCACCACGTCGTGATGGCCCTTATATAATTAAGGAAATTAATTCGCCGACTACTTATGTCATAGAATCACTGGAGCCTTTAAACAGGAAATGTGTTACACCTGCACATTTGCCACATTTGCTGGATGTTGCTGCCCTTCTAATTGTAGCACCAACCACGCCATCAATGCCGATTGTATATCTCGTCGGGTTTTTCCTATCGTTCGATTTTTATTCGTGTGAAATCGACTAATCCTCGTCGCCATTATTGTACTCCTAATCAATTCGCTCGAACCACCTGCGAGAGTACTGTATTAGAAGCTCCACTTGCTACCTCCACTCAAGTTAGGAAAAACTGCAATCAACTACACATCCCAAAATTCTACCGTCAGCTCTTTCTTCAATGCGATATCAACGTCGAGATACACCCCTCACCCCTCCATCATATGATGAAGTGCAGAACGTGATATCACAGATGAAAAATTTCAAGGGGTGAGGACGGTGTCTGCAACAAAATGTTAAAATATAGCGAGCCTTATTTGGTCTACAGAAGACGTCCAAGCAGGGTGAAGACGGCTCTTATCTGTTTCGGTTTGAATTAAATCCGAGTTACTCTTACTCACTCAAACGCAAATTTTACAAGCAATTCTTGTAAATTTTAATCAACTTGTACAACAGGTTCGCAAGACGCTTCAAAAGACAGTTCTTTTATTCCATTAACCATTTTAAACAGGAGCGACCGGTAATGATCATGAACGAGTGTCTTTTGATGTCTGTATTTTCTTGCAATTCTATTGGCGCACTACGTACCAATGCCGGTAGAAATGTTTCCCAAAATCGTGATTTACTAATTTATTGCTGCCTGGACTTTTAATAGATCCATTCTGAAGCATCTGATTGTTTAGTCTGTGTCTAAGATTTCCTCTATTTGACATGGTTTCCCTCATCACATCCAACTCATTTCCTTGGCTTAGAACTTGGCAAAAAATGTTTTCAGATTAAGGAAAGGTGTTTTGTGTGCAAGTGTTCTTTGTAATCCTCTTGTGTTATCTCATTTTTAATAATTTAATAACCCACCCACATAAAATATAAATTGAACACCCATAAAATCCGCCATTTAATTTTTCCGCGTTATTTGAAATGCCCTGTTGAGCACCGATTCAAAAAAATTATTCATACAATTAAGAGTTGAGAGATTCTAATACCCTAAAATACAGGTTTGGTTTGGATCTTTGCTGTATTAACAAAATTAAAGATTTAAACACAAACAAAACAATAGATGAAATTAACAATGAAAAACTATAAAATACAGAATCCAAAATCTAGGTTTTATGTTAATAAGTATAGCGAACCCCTTCTTTTAAACCTTTGAACCTAAAAACTACCTATTACACAATTCTTGAAGTTTAAACTTCTTAAATTACCATCGTAATGTATAAAAATAAATAAAGATCTACTTAATAATAGATGTCACCACGAACAACAAAAATGATTTCATGTTACAAAGTAATTTGGTTTTTTGACCCGTTGCCAACAATTTTTTTTTGGCATAAACAAACTTTTTTATTTCCTGATTGTACGTGTAGTCGGATTCATCACTTTGCAAAATTTAAAAAAAAAAAAACAAAAAAAAATTACGAATCATCCTATCGTCTAATCACTACACGAATATATAGTGTTCTCTTTTTGTTCTATGCGATTGTACACAAAACTAATGCGTTAATTGAGATGGCGATAAAATTTGACGTTTTAAACGTCATAGCAGGTACAAATTATTCGTATGTTTGTTTACTGTTTAGTTTTTTTGTGACAAACGTTTAAGACGGAGGTGGTGAAAATAGTTTGTGTTTTTCTTATAAATGAAAATTTAATTATAAATTATTTTTGAGTGATACATTTTCCGTTTTTTTGTATAATAATGACTTATTAATATTATTTGAATACTTATATTTTACAAAATTGTTACAATTACGTAGTAGAAAAATTATGTCTGTAAATTTGAAGAGATACAAGAAAATCTTTTACGGTTCGGGAGTGATTAGTGCGTAAGTTGAAAAGTTTTTGCGTCGTAAAATTTTAATTTAATTTAAATGTTGTGTATGGTTGCTATTTTGATAAAATTCCGATCGTATGACTATTTATTGTTTTGTTATAATATTGGGTGGCATGATAATGATGATGTTTGTTATTTTCGTTTGTTTTGATTCGCGAATCGCGAAGCGAAGAAAGTGAAACAAAATATAAATTTAAAAACGCACGTCATCAAATTCGCGTTACCCTGACCTAATTTATGAGAACGTATTTGGCCGAAATAAATTCGCGTGTTTGATCAGCTGTCTGTATATTATGCTGAGAGTGTATGGAATTTTATTTACATATATTATTTGTACGTCATTTTGTGGGCAGGTACAACGTACAACAAACGTATAATAATTTATTATCGCTGTGTGCTCGACTGCTCGAGCGATTAGGGTGATTGAACTGTGAAATTATCATTCCACAATTGTTTGATTTACGTATCTGTGATTTAATTGGGTGTGTCGGATCGCGGAAGTTCAATTATTGGTGTTTTTATCAGCTCAGTATTGAAATTTAAATATCTCGTCGTTGACCTTCAGTGTTTCTTCGTAACCAAGACTTTGAACTTGGCTTACATGTGCACAACTCATCAATCACAATCACTTGACTGTAACGCTTTTTCTAGTTTAATATAAACGGCGTTAAACGCGTCTTTTTTCATACTGTTATTTATTCATAATGTCTAATACGTTTACATGATGTATGTACATAAAATGTTTATCATCAGGGTTGCCAGGGGTGCTATGTTCACATGGATATAACAGGTTTCCCCTTTTTATTCAAATTCAATACTTTTTTTTTTTTTTTAAATTGACTGTTCAAAATTCTCATCATATGTCATACGAACTTTTGGTTTGATCGGTCGTCTCGGTCTTGATTGTTGTGGAGTGGACCTAGCTTCCGCAACCATTGTTGTCTATTTTGGCTCCGATGTAGACTGAATTGTAACTTCCCGTGTTGGAGTTTGTTGACTTGTAATTTCAGTGCTCACCACTGGAACGAGGTCTCGATCTTCCCTTCCATCATAGTGGTATGGAATCGTATCAGCTGTCCAGCACTTGTACGATTGTTCCGAATTTGTACTTTCCGTCGCCAAAGTAGTTACAAACAGAGACACGATCATTAGCGTTTAATTTTCTGATGTTAGCTTGGACTTCTTTGCATCTATTTTGTTTTTCCCCGTCTTTTGGCAACATTATGTCAAGACGCGAACGGATTTGTCGGTTGAACATTCGTAATGATGGTGAAACGCCAGTTGTAGCATGGGGTGTATGACGGTAATTTAGTAAGATCTAGCACAATTCCTTACTTATGTCCTCCCGGTCACAATTTATGGCTTTCAATTTATTTTTGAATGTTTGTATGTGCCTTTCCGCCTGGCCATTCGTTGCTGGATGATACGGAGCACTCAACCTGTGTTGGATTCCATTCACTTTCATGAAATGTTGGAAATTATCGAACGTAAACTGAGTTCCGTTATCACTCACCAACATTTCCGGAATCCCGAATTTCGCAAATATCTCCCGGCATATATTAATTGTAATCTCCGTTGTAATGTTTGGAATAATATGTATTTCTGGCCATTTGCTGTAGGCGTCGACCAGAATAAAAAAATATTTACCCATGAATGGCCCGGAAAAATCAATATGTACCCTTTCAAATGGATATTTCGCTGCTTCCCATACGTGTGTCGGAACTTTCTTTGGATTCGATCTTGTTTTTTGACATTGTAAGCAGTTTTTCGACAAATTTTCAATGTCGCTAACCAGTTTTGGCCACCAGCAGAAACTCCTGGCCAATGACTTCATCCGCGTAATTCCAAAATGTGCTGTATGCAGTTCTTGCAACACTTGCTGTCGTAAATTTTCTGGAATGTAAACTCGGAGTCCACGTAGAAGGCATCCACTCTGAAGTGTAAACTCCGTTTGTTCGATATTGAACCTTTGATCAGGCTTGACTATCTTTCCTGTCTGTAGTCCCTCGATCAAACATTTCACCGTATCATCATTGGTCGTAGCCTCTCGTAGTCGATCGATAGTCACCGGTAACGTTTCGATTGCGTTGATTTCGATCAGGTCGATAAGTTCGATACTTGTATTTGTTTCGGCACGCGGCATGCTGCAGAAATATTGCGTAGTGCTGCATTCGTGTAGCTGATAATATCGGAAGTCCTTTGTCCGGTGAAAGAATTTGCATTAGAGGCTTATTAACAGTAATCAAAATAAATTTACGAGCGTAAACGTACTGATAGAATTTCCGAACGCCGTACATGATGGCGTATGCGTCACGGTCAATCTGTGGGTATCGTTGCTGTACATCAGATAGGGTTTGCGATGCAAATTGTATAGGCCTTTCACTCCCATCCGGATAAATGTGACTCAGTACCGCCCCCACACCAATTGGACTGGCGTCAGTAGCCAATACTAACGGCATTTTTAGATCGTAGTGTACTAAGTGTATCTCCTGTTGGATTAGCATTTTCAGATTGTGAAATGTTGTTTTGCATTCCTCGTCCCAAACAAATTTGACTTTATCAGCAGACTATTCAGAGGGTAAATAATCGTGCTGAGATTTTTGAAAAATCGTCCATAGTAATTTATTAGTCCAAGGAATGCACGAACCTCATCCTTATTTTTTGGTTCCGCCATCTGTGTAATTGCCTCGATCTTGTTTTGAATTTTGTGAATACCATGCCGATCGATTTTGTAACCACAATATTCGATTTCAGGTGCCATGAACTCGCATTTATTGAAATTTACTCTCATGTTGTACTTGTTCAACCGCGCCAATACTTGCTCAAGTCGTTGCATATGAGATTCGTCATTAGGCGCTGTAATTTTGATGTCACCCAAGAACACTGATACTCCATCGATGTCCTTCAGAATTTGCTCAATTTCTCGCTGCCATTTTGCTGGTCCAGATGCAAACAAGCCGCGATGCGTACTTAACGTCAATATTTCCCGATCATCTGGATGTACTTCCATTTGCATGTATGCTTTATGTAGGTCAATTTTTGAAATTTTGTCACCTCCCGCCATCAACGCAAAGAGATCTTCAACCGTAGGAAGTGGATGTTCCTCGACCAGTATACGAGGATTCACCGTAATTTTATAGTCCCCACATAGGCGGACTTTATCACCCTTCTTTTTGACAGGAACAATGGGTGTAGCCCATCTGGATGAATCGACTTTTTGTAAGATGCCGTTTTGTTCCAAATCCTCGAGTTCTTGTTCCACCGCGTCTCGTAAAGCAAATGGTATTTCCCTTGCCTTTATGAAAATAGGTTGTGAGCTCTCTTTTAAACGAATACGCGCTTGTAGGTTTTTAATTTTACCCATGGAATCTCCGAATACCGATATATATTTGTCTTTGAGCTGTTGCAATTTTTTATTTATGTCCACTGATTTGATTAAAGACACTTGTTCCCCCTTTCCGTTTATTATTGTGTTCTAGTCGAGTTTTATGTTGTGTAACCATTCACGGCCAAGTAGTGTTTTACGATTTGATTCGACTACGTAAAGTCTTAGATCGCGACACTCAACACCAGAATTGACACACGCGACAATGTAACCAAACACTTTGATCTCCGTACCACAGTAACTCACGAGTTTTGTGTTTGTTGATTGCAACTGTTCATCCGGGAAGTACCTCGTCCTGTAATTGTTGTTAACAATCGTTACCGGAGACCCACTGTCGACCTCGAAACCCAAAACGATATCATTTACTTTTAGGTTAACAAAAAATTTTAGAAATTTGCTTGGGTTAGAAAATTCGGAAATAGTAAAAATATCTTCAGTACAATCCGTTGGGTCATCCTCGATGTAATTTGTACTCTGGCTATCTTTCCTCGCTTTGAAACACACAGATTGAAGATGTCCCTTGATGTTGCAAAATGTACAAACTGTATTTCGGTGTGAACACATCTTGGCTCGGTGATCTTTACTACCGCAGCGATAACAAAAGCTTTTTGACGTTGTGCTGTATGTCATCTTTGATTCCGCTACCATGTTGTTACTTTTCGATGGTTCCACTTTCGACTTACTGTCTTTTCTGCTCCCCCCTTTTCAGACAATTCCATTGCTTTAGCTATAGTTAAAGCGTTGTCAAGTGTAAGGTTCGCGGTTTCCAACAAGCAGCTTTGGATTCGGGCGCTGCGTAGTCCAAATACGATTTGATTACGTAAAGCTGTAGTTAGATAAGCCCCGAATTTACAGTTGATTGCCAGGTTTCGTAAGGCTATAGAGAATTCCTCAACCGATTCATCGTCAGCTTGTTTCCTTAGATGGAATCGGTAATTCTCCATGATCTTCAGTGGAGCTGGATCGTACACTTTTGTAAGCATGTCGACGATTTCTTTGTAAGTTTTGTTCTTTGGTTTATCCGGTGCAATTTTATCACAAAGAACATCAAATGCTTCTTGACCCATGTAATGGAGTAGTAGAGGCACTGTTTTCTCATCTGGTGTAGCCACGATCTGCATTGCTCCCTCAAAACGCTCGACCCAACGCGAGCACAATGTCTTTTTTTCGTATTTCTCAAAAATTGTATAATCTGTCATTGTAAATGGAAATGTTTAATGGTGTACCAACAGATCCGTAGCGACAGATAAATTTATTTTTCACTAATGTAGGTTATGTTCCCACCACATGTGCACATAAACTTGTTTTTTTTTTTTTTTTCTTGAAACACTGACACTGTCAGCCGCAATTGTCGACGTAATTTGCTTTTACTTTCTTTTACTCTAGTAAAATAAAGTATAGTAATCATGAAAATTTTGGACCTTGAGATTTTTAGAGATTTATCTGTTTTGAGGTCCCCTATGTCCGAAAAAGTGGGTTTCGAAATGGTGTCTGTCTGTCTGTCTGTCAGTCTGTCCGTCTGTCAGTCTGTCTGTGTCCTCTCCACAGCCCAGATGGTTTAACCAATCGAACTGAAACTTCAGATTTAAGCTTTTTTGATAAATTAAGAGGTCCCAGTGAATTTTACTCCAAATCGGCTAACCGGAAGTGGCCACTCCCTTGGTCCAGAAAATTTATTTTGCAAATATCTTAAAAAGTATAAGATTTACAAAAAACTACTTAATACAAAATGTTTCTAAAAATTAAAAACAAAAAAAATTAAAAAAAAGTTATAAAAAAAATTAAATTTCTCAAAATTATCTGTTCGTAAAAGAAAGTCGTGTGTTGGCCACACCTCAATTTTTTTTTTTATTATTATTTAAGACTGTTGCTTATTTCATTAATTTCTACAATTTTAATTTTTAATTTTTATCCTCGTCGCCACTAATATAAACGCGTCTTTTTTCATACTGTTAATTATTCATAATGTCTAATACGTTTACATGATGTATGTACATAAAATGTTTATCATCAGGGTTGCCAGGGGTGCTATGTTCACATGGATATAACATAGTTTATAGCGGAAATTTGAATAAGAAACTAGAATTAACCCTCTTTTCCAGAATATGTATGAAGAAGAAGAAGAATTTTTCCAAGAATTTATCCATAAATATAATCTTATTTTATAGGCTATTTTAACTTTGGTTCAAGCCAGTTTTTTAGCCAAGACGAGCGTGTGATAAATTGTGCATCGCTTCCAAATCCCTTCTTTAGGTTCAGATTACAATCAGTTCGCGGTTACAATCACAGATAAGGTCCATATTTACTGTTGATGTTACTGCTGTTAAGTTGTTCTTGTTTTACGCTACCAATATCCTTAACAAAAGTAGCCTACCAAACTCTTCTGTTTTGTTTCTCCTGACGTGATTTTATTTGATATTTTGAGGGTTTATTAAACCACATTCTATCTGAATGATACTGAGAAGCGAATTCAAGAATAGACCGAACAGAAGAGAAGATTATACCCAAGTCAGACATGAACTAAACTCTGTCAACCGCCATATTATAAAGCAAATACTGCTCAATAATAGGTGATTGCGTTCTAAAAAAAAAGGTAACCTTACATTTGGTTACATTCAACAACAATTTGTTATTAAACGACCAATAATCACTTTTGTAAGGTTGACAAATTATTCACCGATACAACGATTAAAATTAACACACTAATATTTTATACTAATAACACACTCTTTATTTAATTTTTATCAATTACAATCATTAATTTTAATCCCGATTACTTTCATTTATTTTTTCCACTAATCTCCTCCGACCATGATGTTCGGTGCAGCGACAAAGAATGTGGTTTTTTCGACTTAATCACGTCATTTTTCGTGCCCTTCCCACCGATGCGTAAATGCCATTCGTCTTCACCCTATCATCCATTCTCTACTGCCCGTATCACCTGTTGCCTATCGGGTTCCTGTCATTCCCTACAGTTCGGCCTATCTGACTTAACATCGTCCCCGATGTCCCCTTTCCCCAATATTGATAAACTGCCTGGTGTTCAATTCATTTATTCAAATAATAAGGAAGAAGAAAGAAAAAAAATAACAAAATAATAATAATTCATTTGCGTTCCGTCTCCGCTTCCCTTCCTCCCTGGCCGTTTCGCTCGCTCCTTACATCACGTTCAGTTCTCCTCGTCCTGTAATAACAATAATTATTCCTCATAGCTTTCCACCTCCCTTACTCCCTGGTCCTCCTTGCTTTCATACAATTTCATTCTCTCTGTGCTCACAATTCCCGAATATGGTAACCTTCCCACTTGAGCTCCCTCAATATCTGATACCAAATATCTATCTCTCCCTAGAACTCTCTCTCTACTCTATACGGTCCCTTGAACTTACCCATTAGCTTACTCTTTTCCCCTATCACCTCTCTTCCCTTCAGCAGTACTAAGTCTCCGTCTTCGAACTTCTGTTCTTTTTTACTTATAGTACTCCTTGTTGTATTGCTGCCCTTCATCGATCCTCTCCTTAGCTGCTGCTCTTCTTTCCTCAAACGATACATCCTCCCTGTTTAATTCGTCCATCCAATCCTCTACCTCAAACTTCTGTCCAAATCTCTGATCCACCCCATACAGAAACCGTGCCGATGTATCTCCTGTTGCGTTACTCGTCATATTGTTCATCACAAACTCCGTTTTCGTTAGCAAACTGTTCCATTCTACCTTCTCCTTATCCGCCAATTTTGCTAATATGGGGACCAGTGTCCTGTTAAACCTTTCTACCTGTCCATTGGCCCTTGGACATGCTGTCGCTGTTTTCACGTGTTTTACTCCATTCTTCCTTCCCCATTCCTTGAATTCTTCCGACGAAAATGCCGTTCCGCGGTCTGATACTACTCTCCTCGGGTATCCATACACCCCGCTATATTCGTTCATTGCTCGTATTGCCTCTTTGGCCTCCGTTGTTCTTGCTGGATATAGCCGAACGTATTTGGTAAACGCATCCACCACAACTAATACATGCTGATACCTTTTCCTTGTCTTTTCCAACGGTCCTATGTGGTCGACATGCACCGTATCTAATTGTATCGCCTCTCTTCCATAAATCTGCAGCCTTTGTTCCTTTCGGCCCGACTTGTTGAACTTCAGGCACAATAGAAACCTCCCTATGTGTTCCTTGACCAATTCTCCCATTTTGCTAAAGAAGAAATTTCTTCTGATGTTCCTGATGGTCTTCTTCTCCCCCATATGGCCCATTCCGTCATGCATCTGGAATATCAGTCCCCCTATCATACTATCCGGTATTACCAATTGTAACCTTTTCCCGTTTTTTCTATATACCACGTTGTCCCTCACTTCGTATCCCTTTTTACTTCCCTCCAAAATCTGCTCCCTTAGCTTACTCACCCTGTCGTCCCTAATCTGTGTTACTATTATTTTCATCTTCCAGTCCTCTTCCTCCTCGTCGTCTTCCTCTCTTCCGCATTCCTCCACTTTCTCCAACTCTCCTACTTCCCTCGATCCTTCCACTTCCCTTAATTCTTCCACTTCCCCTAATTCTTCTACTTCCTCCAATTCTTTCATTTCCCCCAATTCTTCCACTTCTCCCCATTCCTCCAATGTTAACACATTCACCCTACTCAACGCGTCTGCATGCTTCAGCCTTTTCCCCTCCCTATGTTCGATAGTGAAATCAAACTCGTTCATCCAAAGTGCCCACCTCTCTATCTTTGGACTAACGTCTCTCTTTGCCAACGTCATCTGCATTGCGCTGCAGTTCGTTACCAACTTGAATTTCATCCCAAACAAGTATGCTCTGAATCTTTGTAAACTGTACACTAAGTACTGCTAGCGTCTCTAACTCAAAACTGTGCAACTTTTGTTCTGACGCTGTTGTCTTTTTACTGTAGTACGACGCAGGATACAGCTTTCCATCCTCCGCATTTCTTTGTATCAGGACCGCCCCAAACCCTCCCGCAGACGCATTCGTGTGCAATTCCGTTTCTGCCGTATGTGAAAACATTCTCAGTATTGGCTCTTCCAATAACTTATTCCTTAATTTGCTGAACGCCTTTTCGTGTTTCTCTTCCCATCTAAATTTATTTTCCTTTATTACTTCCAATAATGACTCTGCCTTGTCCTTAAAATTAGCGATAAACTTCCTAAAATAACCTACCAGACCTATGAATCTCTGCACTCCCTTAACATCCGTTGGTCTTGGATATTTTCTTACCGCTTCCACATGATGATCACTCGGTGTTATGCCCTTCTCGTCTATTCTATACCCTAAGAAATTTATTGTTGTACGCAGCCAATTGCACTTTGCCATTTGCAACTTTACTCTATTTCTTGCTAAGGTATATAGTAATTTTCCCAATATTTCCATGTGCTCCCTTATTGTCCTAGTCGCGATCACTATGTCGTCCATGAAACACACCACGTCTTCGCATCTTTCGAATTCTTTCAACACTTTTCCCATATATCTAATGAATGCTGACGGCGCGTTTGCGAATCCAAACGGTAATTTGTTATATTCGTACTGCCCTTGCGTCGTCATAAACGCCGTATACTTTCTAGAGTCCTCCTCCACGTCCACATGATAAAACCCGTTTTTCAAATCTAAGGACGTAAAATAATTCTTCCCGTCCTACCTTTGTATCACATCCTCAATTATCGGCATCGGATAGTGCTCCTTTTCTACTATTTTATTCAATCTTCGATAGTCTAGAACGTGCAGTAGGTGTTAATTTTAATCAAACAAACCACGACGAATGTTCAATTTGGTTAAAGGGTAAACAAACACGTCTCCCATTTAAAGAAGTTGCAGTTCGGGCAAATCAAAGGCTGGATTTAGTCCATTCTGATTTATGCGGCCCAATCGAATGTGCTTCGCTTGGAGGTGCGCGTTACTTTAAGACGCGTTTTTGTCTACTTACTTTAGTCAAAAACAGATGTTATAAATACTTTTGTGAAATTTAAAAATTTTGTTGAGAACCAGACTGGAAGGATGATAAAAGTTTTACGTACCATACCGATAGTGGCAATAAATATTGCAATGAGCAATTTTTGAAAATCATACGGATATCGGGTATTCTGCATCAATTAACAGCACCGTACACGCCAGAACAGAATGGAGTTGCAGAACGCATGAACCGAACTATAGTAGAACGTGAGCGATGCATGATGTTTGATGCGTACTTAGGTAAACCATTTTGGGCAGAAGCAGTGTCTACCGCGGCGTATACAATTGATCGTTCACCGTGTAGAGTCATTAATGGAATGACACCAGAAGAAGCGTGTTGAAGAACAGATGCTGTCAGAATCAGTCAGTTCCTCTTATTTAGATATTTTCCCGGGCATCGATAATCGAAAATGATGACATCGGAGATTTGTCACAGACCACAACCAATGATCCATATTAGAATGACAACTCTGCATCATCTGATGAAGTGACCAACGACGATACATTTTACACGACCAGTGAACAAGATACTGAGAATGAAACTCTTCAAGTAATGGCTGATGACTGTAGGGTGAGCCATCTAACTTTTTTTTTTGAACTAGTGGTTATTTTGAGTAAGGGTTATGTCACTTTTGATTTGACAGAAAGTTAGTTTTATCCTTCCGCTGAACGAAAATGGTTGTGTATCTGCCCCATCAAACGTAATGCAATCAATCATATTTTTCAACTAATGAAATATCTAGATAATCACTACCTTATATCCGATCATTAGTACGGTTTTCGTCGTCACAAAGCAATGGAATAGATGTATCTGGTGAGGCTCAAGTTAAAGCACTTGACATTTCGAAAGCTTTCGACGGCATATGGCATAAAGTTCGCTGTATAAGTCGGGAGCAATTGGACCACTCTTCGCTGGATTCATCGATTCAGAATTTTCTTTCCTGTCGCAAAATCCAAGTGGTGGTGGATCGTGCGACATCAGGGATCCATTTTGTCTCCAACTCTATATTTAATCTTTTTTAATTATCTTCTATCATTAACTCTCAATCCGATTATTCTTATGCTGATGATGGTACTCTCTCCTCATCTTTCTGTTTCCCGTCTTCTACTACATCCTCGCGAAACAAACTTTTCGATGAAAGGGTTGCTATGCGATCTCGCTTAGATTAACAACTTATCGTAAGAAGTTTACCGAAGCAGGGCAGCCAGGTTATCGTACGAGAAATTATAAAAAAATCCTCGATTAAGTGTACGAAAGCTAACCACACAAATCAGCGCTTCTTTTAATAAATATTTACTCCCAGAAGCTGTTCGGCCCTGATGTGCTGAAGAGGGTTGAGTCTAATAGTAGAGTAGCAACGAAAAGCATTCATTACTCCGAAAAACTGCTATATACAAATAAAACTTTAGACTTCTGGAAACAAGTTTTGTTTACAGACGTAGCCAAATTTAGCATTTTTGGTTTGGACGAGCAACAAATTGTATGGAGACAACCAAACGCTGGTTTTGAAGCAACACATTTGGTCCTAGCAAGTTTTACTTCTAGATTGTGTAACACTAAATGGGGTCCGCCACGTTACCTCACTGTAATTACTGTTTTTATTTTCAACTTACACTGTAACGCTACCCCATTTGTTACTCCTGGAACACGTGTCAGGCCGTGTACCAACTCCACACATAACTATTTAATACACGTTTAATTAAAACACCACAACTATACCAATAGCACTTATTTATTTAATAAAACATTAATTCAAAATCATTAATTCCAGTTTCTTTTTATTTAGTAAAACTAAATACTCTTCATGAGTATCGTATATGTCTTCTCTCTATGTCGATGATTTTTGTTCTCCTCTTACGTTTCGTTTTTTCATTTTTTCGTTATTCCTTTTCAGGGTTGTCCAATCATATAGTATTTGTTTTGTGGAATTTAGATTCCACACAGGGTTTCTATATGCGGTTACAGTTCGTCCATCCTGACGCTACTGAGGTCCTCATCAGGATCGTCAAAATCCAAATCTTGTAATATGCACCATGGCTTCATTCGGTCGCTAGCATACACACCCTCGGAACCGCGTCTGCCTTGCTGAGCACCCTCCACATTCGTAATAACATATCGATCATTTGGCAGGACTTGTTTTACCAAATAAGGTCCTCGATATGGAGCTTTTAATTTACGCGAAGTTCCCGTTGCTGGACCTCCACTCCACTTTACGAACACTAACTCCCCTTCTTGGTAGATATGCGGAGTCTTATGGGTCGCGTCAAATCTTCTCTTTTGTGTCTCCGACTAACATGATACGCTCCTTGACAATCTCGATCAACTTCGTAGTATCGACTTTGGTCTCATCGTCATTATTCAAGGCCAAGAGTAATTTATTTTGAAGAATACTTCTGGGATTGTAAGTTAGAATTAGCTTCTGAGGTGACACTTTCTTAACTTCATGCTTGCTATTTTTTATTACCCACTGAAGATTGTTTAAGTTGACATCCCAAATCCTACCATCATTCAACGCCTTTGCCTTCAGCATCGCCAAAACGGTCCTATTGTATCGTTCACATTGACCATTAGCCCTAGGGGTCGATACCGCATTCTTTAAATGCTTCATTGCATATTCCTTGCATTAACTTTCAAATTTAGTAGATGTAAATGCTGATCCTTGGTCACTAATAAGTCTGGTTGGAGTACCAAAGTGTACTGTCCAATTATCCATCATCTTAAGTACTGGTTGGGTTGATGTATCCTTTACTGCCGACATCACCATATATTTAGTAAAACCATCAATCATCACAATTAGATAGTTATTTCCCGATTTGCTTTTCGGAAATGGCCCAAGATGATCTAGATGCACTATATGAAAGGGTAAGCCAACCCTCTCGATAGGATGCATCTCTCCCTTCGGTCGTCCTACAACATGTTTGGTATAGCAACATTCAATACACGCTGAAATGTAACGCTTAACAAAATCTCTCACTCGAGGGAACCAAAACTGTTCGGCTACCCTTTGCACCGTTTTATCTACACCACCGTGGCCAACATCATCATGCATTGATTTCACCACACGCCATCTAATTTGTTTAGGGACAACCCATCTTCTGCTGCCGCCAACTAAACGGAACAGTCGCCCATCGTACAATTCATAGTTCACATGCAATTGTCGTTCATTAGATGTCACAGGCTTTTGTTTTAAAACTTCAATTATTTTCAACAACTCTAGCCGTTGCATCCCAATTAACCAGTCGCTCTCACATTCCGAAATTTGGAAAACATCAATGGTTGTTGGCTCTGGCTCTTCGCCCTGTATTCCACTGTTTCTACTTAATGCATCAACTTGTTGCATTAGTTTCCGGCCCTGTGCTGCACCTCAAATTCGAACTCGGCTAACTTCAGCCACCATCTGCCTATACGAGGTATTAAATTTATTTTGTTGCACATGTTTTCAAAGCAGCACAATCGGTTAGTAACATAAATTGACTTCCGATTAAGTACACACGGAATCGTTCTAGTGCGTCAACAACTGCCAACGCCTCTAATTCATATGAATGAAACTTCGCTTCGTTTACAGTTGTTTTCCTGCTGTAATAACAAACAAGTCTCGTTTCATGTTTGTCATCATCAATTTGCAGTAGTACGCCTGCCAATCCTTTTGAACTTGCATCAGTAAGAACAGGAAGCTGTTTTTCCGGGTTGAAAATAGTTAGTACTTCGCGACTTTCCAATTTCTTTTTTAATTCGTCGAACGCGTTTTGTTGTTCATCCGTCCATTCAAAATCGATGTCTTTTTGTGTTAGACGTGTCAGAGGTTCTACTATTGTTCTAAAATTTGCCACAAACTTTCGGAAATAGCTTGCCAATCCAACAAACTGTCTAGCTTCGTGTTTATCCTTAGAGGCAGGATAGTTGGTTATCGCATCTGTCTTAGTGGTTCCCGTTAAGCGTTCCCTCTGAAACCTCATATCCCAAAAATTCGACTTTCTTCTTTAGGAACTCACACTTCTCCAATTTTAGTGTTAGTCCGTGTCGTTGTAAAACGGCTAGTAATTTTGTTAATTTTGACATACCTTCTGGTCTCGTTCGACTAGGTACAATAATGTCGTCTATGTACACTCACAATTTCGTCATTTATTTCACGCGCAATTCTATTCATCAACATGTGGCACGCTGCTGGAGCATTTGCCAAACCAAATGGTATCCGCAGAAACTCATAGTGACCGTCAGGAGTAACGAAGGCAGTAAACGGTATAGATTCCTTTGCTATCGGAATCTGATAATATCCCGATGCTAAATCTAGCACCGTAAAATAACTACACTCTCCTAACCTTTGTATCTGGTCCTCGATTATTGTAACGGGAATCGATCTCTACGTGTTCGTTCATTCAACCGTCTGTAATCGATGCACATCCTCGTCTCCCCAGATTTCTTCTTTGTCAAGACGATTGGGCTGGAATAAGGTGAGTTCGAATTCCGAATAGTTTTGTTCTGCAAAAGCTTATCAATCATCACCTTTACCTCATTCCGCTGGTGATACGATAAACGATATGGACTATATACTACTGGATCGGGATTTACTAATTTTATTTCCATCTCAATTGATTCAGTTTTCCCCAACTCCGACTGGTTGCATGCAAAGCAATTCTTAAACTGACTAACCAAACTCACTAGGTTTTTACGTTCTTCGTACGTCAAGGAATCATCTATCTTGATCTTAGCCTCAAACATTTCACCATTTATTTGATTATCTACCTCAATTTGTCTACTATTACATACTTGTAATTGTTCAATTTAGTCCCTGATAGCCTTAAGTGATTTACAAAAATGTCTAAATTCAATTAAGAACTTATTTTACCTCGAGGAAAAACAATGTTTGCGATAACAAAAAATTAGATCATTCACACTATCGACAAATTAGCGTACTGGTAAATGTCTATCATGTACAAACGTTATCAGATTAGATACAATTTGGAATACATGCTAATTGAATAACTTGGTTCTGACTTTTTTTGTATTTGTTTTTTTATATTTCTAGATTCGGGTACATTGCTTACGAAACGTATCGATTTAAAAATGCTATCAATTCGATTGTACAGCCAAATGTATTGTATATCGATAATAAAGGTCCCGAATATATTTACATCAAATATCACATCTATCGTGAATCACTGAAACAGATGAAAGAAGATGCAGAGGAACGGGTAATTATTGAATTTGTGTTGAAACTCTTGAATTTCATTTAAATTTAATTCGTACATTTCAAATTTTTATAGAATAACATAATCAACGTTGTGATACATCCAATATCGAAATGGTGGAAGGCGATGGAACATTCGATCGCTTGGCGATTATTAGCAATTGCGCAAAATGGTAATGAAATGGATCGGTTGCAAGCGATAAGAAAATTAGTGGTGATTGATCATTTGAAAGGTATGTGCATTTACGAGCTTGGTAAATTTTTATTTTTTTTGTATTAATAAAAATCACATTGCGATTGGTCTGACATCTACATTTTAATAGAACAACGTTTAATATTTCGATATGTCATCCTGTAATCGTACTACAGTAACAGACCATTTTATTGCAACGATTTATGAAATTTCTCACATTTTATTTTTTTTTCTTATTTGTTTATTTATCGTTTCCCGTAATTTAATCCGCCTACCACATACAATCACGTACGAACGACAGTTGGCGTAGAAGGTTTGTATTCATAAATTGTGCACAATTCCGCTGCATGTAGTCCGTATTTTGTTGGTCCCCAAGGCTTTTCAAAGACAGTAATGCTTTACGCTAAATCTTTGCACAGTTTTGATGATCACATAATATTAAGAAAAACACACACACTAATACATTTTATGTCTTCAAAATATTTACCTATCTCTAGAATGGGATTTTCAACATTTAGCCCAAATATGTGACCACAGGACCGCTGTATCGTTAGCTCGATCGGAATGCGATATCCGATGGTTTTTAAAACCAAAAATGTTCAAAGTATTAAAAAATCCGCATGTCCTGCTGTACGAAATACAAAAAATGCTCGAACAGATGATGGCGGAGCGGCCGAGTAAATGTATTGATTATTTTTTGAGTACAACGTTTCGTGCCCATGACATAAAAGAACCGCAAACCGATGATTTATTTGTTTCGCACGGTGATTTAATTAAACCGCATGATCTCGAATTGTTGCGCAAATGTGTCGACGAATTTGTACATTTATCGAACGATTCTAAATATTCGCGTGATATTATCGAACGTGGCGGACTCGTAACTCTACTCGAGTTGTATAAAATATTTGCGTCTGATCCTCGTGTTATGGGCCAACTGTGCCAAGTGATTGCGAATTTAAGTTTGTGTTACGATAAAATTTATGACTTTTTTGTCACGGGCTGGATTCGAGTGCTTGCCGAATGGACAAACGATCAAGATCTTAGTATTAAATGCACGGCTGCTAAAGCGTTAGCGAATTTGGATCGAGATGATCCAAATAATTTTATTTATAGTCATAAAGTGGTGCCACTTTATCCAACGCATCGAATTAATCGTCAGCCGGACGCTGATGTTGTCTTTATTCATGGCCTATTGGGTAGTGTTTTTTATACTTGGCGACAAAAGGATGGTCTGGAGTTGATTAAAGGGGCCGCGAATCAGAGTAACGATGAGGTGGTGAAAAAAAATCAAGGTACGTTATAATTAATCGATGCTCTAAAGCTCATAAACATTTCTTCATCTTATTTCTAGATAATATGCGTACTGAACGTTTGGAAAAGGTCAAGATGATGAGCGATCCGGTGGCTAAGGTAAATTTAATACAAATTGATACTATTGATATGGTAAACAGTAGTAGTGACCAAGCGTTGAGTAATAAAATAACTGATTTTTATAAGGAAATCATTCAATCGCTGGATAGTGAGGGAGAGCTTACTGCGGAATGGGAGGTGAGTGAATTTTTGAGAATTCATAATAATCTCGATGGTAATATATTTGTTCTATTGAGTTCTGTTTAGGTGGTTTACCCAGATTGTCCACTAAAATCTAATGAATCGAGCTACGATGAGTGTTACAGCGTGAGCGGTGCTCGATGGGAGTGTGATGATCAAAATTGTGTGGAGCGAACAAAGTGTTGGCCCATGGAATGGTTACCCGATGATTTTCCAAATATTCGGATAATCGGTTGCAATTACGAGAGTAACCTTTCGTATTGGTCACAAACGGTGAATTGTGCTTGCGATTTGGATAAACCGAACGCCCAATTGAACACAAGAGGGCGAGAATTTCTCAAGTATTTAATTGAATCGGGCGTCGGCGAAAATAATCGACCAATTATATTCGTCGGACATTCTATGGGCGGTCTTATCGCAAAGACAATCATTACACAGTCGTATGAATCAAGCGATCCGAAAGTAAGGGCGATTGGGGAAAATACCCGCGGTATATTATTTCTGGGTACACCGCATAAAGGCGCCACTGTATTTAAACTTAGTCATCAGACGCAGAAATTTCTTTTTTCACCAACGCTTGAGGTTCTGGAAATGGCAGAGAATTCAGATCATCTGCTTGAGCTGAATGAGAAATTTCTCAATTATATAACGGAAATGGAGGAGTGCTACAAGAAAAAATTGAATATTGTTAATATTATCGAAGGATTGCCGACCATGTTATCGACGCCATTTAAACGGCCGTACTACATAGTGCCTGAACATTCGGCCAGTCTAAATAAAGGTGATACGTATGTGTTAAACGAAGATCACTTGGGAATTAGTAAGCCAATATTTAAACAATCATTTCTATATCAAAGGCTTAAGAAGCTAATTTTTGATGTATTAAACGAAAGAGATTAAGGAGTTACTGATGAACAATATATGGCTCTCTTTTAAATAAATATCCTAATATGCTCTGACTGATAAATACACCCTAATGCACTATTACCAAAATGTTATCTCGAAATATTCTAGTCATAGCAATACAAAGCAAAACCTGAACTAAAATGCTTAAAAAAGACCGGGTGTCACCATTTTGGTGACATCTTTCTAGCTTACCTTTACATTTTTTTTTATACAATATATATTTATAAAAATAATTTATTTAATAAAAATCGTTAAAAGTTAAACAATGTGTTTTTCTGCGACGTTACTCTCCATTTTCAAATAAAACTAGCGATTTCTTTTAATTTCTAAATTTATTTTAATTAATTAAATAAAAAACATTAAAATATAACAATGGCGTTTTACAAACGCGCTCTTTTCATTTGGCTTGGGGTGGGCACGGAAAACTGAAGTGCGTTTGAATTTGTATTTATTACGGGGGGGCAGAAGAGTAAAAGTAGTCGCGTTGTAACAGGTAACAGCAACATCAATTAAAACACTAAATAATAAGGTAGGTACAAATAGTAAAAAATATATCCCTTAACTCTCTTTCATTTCCTACAGGTTATGTATCTATCACAAATTTATTCATTCTAATTAACTGACTTTATTAATCATTTTGGTTAGCTCCGTGTAGAGCATACAACTCCGATTGCGTGGCTTGCATATTTCACGATGATCTAAGTGTACACCACAAACTTCACCAATTCCTGGATCCGCCGAATCAACACCAACAATACGTAAATACAATACTGACATAAGGGTAAGCGCTGTTTCAACGAAGCTGAAGACTTGAACCTGTAATTGTCCGCTTCTGTAAAGTGCCACAAATCTGCGATGCAGTTCCAAAATGCTGGGGCAATCTAAAAACAAAACAGATTGTTTGTTTAGAGTTTGTATTATTGTACCAAAAATTCCTGTCATTTCATACTTTTTTGTATTTCAAATAATTCAATCGATTGTCTTAGTAGCGGCAGATTAAAATCGGCCAGCGGTGATCCTCGATGTGGCACCGAATAAAATAGTACACCTCGAGACGAGCGCCATATTGATGCCGATGATGCCCGTCCACTTTCGTAAGCATCCACAATCATTTGTTTTATAAAAATTCCCCCTTTCGAGTGACCAACCCATACGATCGGATGCCCTACACCAACACCATGTTCAACTAGTATTCGGGTCATTTCTCGTGAACGTTCCTCAAGTGATGTACGATTACGTTTTTTCACCCAAAGTGGACGCCATAAATATGGATCGGTTGTATAGTTTAGGGCAATAACACGTACACCGGGACAATCAAGCGGCAACCAATCACCTGGCCAGCATGATGACCACTTGTCATTATCTTCTTTGCGATTATTTCGCGTTTTACCAGCACCACCACCGCCATTCGCATTTCGATTATTACTTATCTCAATGTCATCATCCAATTCAGTCGCCTCCTCATCATTTTCGATACTGTAGCGAAATCGAGGAAAACTAAATTCAACCTCATCCACAAATTCAGTGTTTTCCGGATCTGGTTCATCACAATAGAATGAAACACGTTTACGTCGATTCGAACTAATTTCCTCATTTTCGTTTAGAATTTTTTTTAGATTTTGTCCACAAAATGTTTCCGTCTCTGTAAAATATTGATCCGCCTCTTCGATACGCGGCCGCTTTGTATGGTGTATGGGTGGACGTAAATGATTCGATCGTGAGTGTCTTGGTCGCTTTGGTGGACGTATTTCTGGTTTTGGTGGACGTTCAAATTTAACACGTCGCCCTTCGCTATTCCATAGGCCCTGTTTCCAAGTATTTTTTAATGAACCATGTAGCCCATGGATAAATATGACATCGGCACGAATTGGTGTCCCAGGTGGTGGTTCCGCAAGTATTGAGCAGGTGACACATTGTTCAGTTTCAGCATTCGATTCAATAGATGATTGTGTTTCAAGGGTTGGATGGGTTCTAGTTGCAGGACCACTAGTTAGTGAGTTATCCCGTTTACGAAATTTAAGCGAACGTAATATTGGCGGTATTCGATGTACAACTGGAAATAGGAATAAAATTTAGTAAATAAAACAAAAATATTTACGCGAAGTAACGCGCACCTTGAACTGATGATAAACTCAATGAAATTGTGTTGGCCGCATATGCCAACATATTTGTTAAAACAGATCGGCTCGACCGTAAATTTCGCACCACATTAACCGCCCTCGCATTTCGTAATTTTTTTGTACTATTTACAAAACCGTTGACAAACGGTAGAATTAATCGGAACAGTACGCCTAAAGCCAAACGCATACGATTTGTTTGAGCACTGAAATGAAAAAGAAAAACAAAAATTATTCTAATGATAAGTTTAAGTGATAAGACGTATTTTATCGTTTGTGTGTGTGGGTTATTCTGTTATCGAATGCGGAAGTTATTTTTAATATTTTTATGAACCCAAAATATGAAGAATTTTGTCTCACAGTTACAACACAGCAATAGAAACAACAATTCATTTAAGACGGTGTAGACAAATATCTTATCAAAATCTAAATATTGGAATAAA
Organism: Tipula vernalis; assembly: GCA_958295665.1. Classification (NCBI taxonomy): domain Eukaryota; kingdom Metazoa; phylum Arthropoda; class Insecta; order Diptera; family Tipulidae; genus Tipula; species Tipula vernalis. Next base: position 374,203,513 of record OY282559.1, read on the forward strand.
TAAAACATTGAGATCAGCATTGATCGATAGGTGAAAATGATCGATTTAATTTGTTCAGTAGGTATCAACGGTGATCAAAGGTTATCTGATCGTAGCAAAACTAAAATTTGAAATTGGTAACGTACAATTTTAATGATTGTGAAGTTCTCAACATGTTCTTGTATGAGCGGTGTAGATTGATAATTTGATAATGATCAATTTGGCCATTATTATTAGCATTTACTATACCCAGTTAACAATAGCTGTCAACAAGACCACAAGAGCACATGGGTCGCAATATTTTCGTGTAGAATAATTTGACTCAGTGTTGGTTCAAAACTCAAATTCTCGCCCGTACGTACGTACACATACGAATCAGCTTATTTATTCTCAGTTTTTGTTTACTTTAGTATTTTTTGTCAACAAAATCTAGCCTTTCTGAAAATTTTTTGTTAGTGCTGGTATTATACAAAATGTTGTCCGGAAGTAAGGACAGGATGCAAAGCACTGCCAACTGTGTAAAAAGTTGTTTCGATATGACGCCAATATGGGACAGACTTTCGAAGTTTGGCGGATTTTATGACGACCATTTCGGACGACGAACGAGCGGTAGCGCTCATCATTGACAGTGCCCCTGTTAGGATTGCTATACTGTCTTATCATAACACTATCGTCTCTTTTGAATTTACCTCTTTTATCGTTGCTGGTATCTACCTTACAATATTGGTTATTGTTACCACTAGGTCTTAACAAATCTAAAACGCCTTTGGGAACATAGCTTAATAAAATCGAAGCTGGAGATTTCCCAGTGGTGCAATGATTCGCTATCCTATAATCAGCTAAGAATCGACATAAAATCGTATCAATATCCCCATCTTTAGCCAAATTGGCGGATTTGATTGCGTTTTTAACCGTGCGCACTGCATTTTCTGCCGCTCCATTTGTCGCCGGATGACCTGGTGCCGTATAAATATGTTAATGCATCGTTCGATTGTGAATTTTTTTAAATATGGTAGCAGTGAACTGCGATCCATTATCAGACACCAACTGATCAGGATTCCCAAACCTGGCAAAATGGTGTTTTAAAACTTTAATTGTATACTCAGCCGTAGGCGATTTAGTGTACTGCACCTCAATCCTCATCATCGTGATAAGAAAATATAAACCATTCATTGGTCCGGCAAAATCAATGTGAACTCTCCCCCAAGGACATTCAGGGACTGACCAAGGTATTACATTTTCCTTTTTAGGACTTGGAAGAACCGATAAACAAGGTAAACAACCCTTTATCATATTTTCTACCTCCGCGTCGATGTTTGGCCACCATACATATGACCTGAGTAACGACTTTGTCTTAACTATCCCTAAATGCGATCGATGTACCTGCATTAGTACTTGCTTATGTAAAGACTCAGGTACCACTACTCTATGTCCACGCATTAAAATACCTTGTTCGATTACTAACTCTGCCCCCACTGATCTAACAATTTTGAACGAATCATTGCTTAAACTTTTAACTTCTCCGTTACCGACCGCTGTCACTGTTTATTGCTTCCCTAATACTGTTTGCGCTAATCGGAATATCCTTGTTCGTTTCTATAAAAAACAAATAACCTACATCAACGTCCCCTTCGTTGCCAAAATCGCCACGTTCATTCAACGGGCACCTGGACAAAGCATCTGCACAATTTTTCTCGGATTTGACATATTTAATCGTATAATTAAACGCACTTAAATGAACCGCCCATCTTTGCAACCTACTCGTATTCATTTGAGGTAAACCCTTGTGTTGTCCAGGCTTATGATCGGTAGCCAAAATGAAATGATTTCCAATTAAATACTGGAAAAATTTTCTAGTGCCATAAACAATTGCTAACGCCTCTTTTTGCAACGTATCATACCATTGCTCTGCATCTGATAAAATTCGGAACGCGTACTCAATTGGTCGTTCAGACCCATCTGGAAAAATATGGAATTAATATCAAAGGAAGATCCGGATTAAAATTCACCAGCATTCTATCCGAAATCATTTTTTTCTTGATAAGATCAAATGCTCTCTGGCTATTCTGATTCAAATTCAAAATACCTTTACTTTGCTTTAATAACTCATAAATTGGGCTCATTTTGGTTGCCAAAATCGGAATTAACTTCCCAAAATAATCTGCTAATTCTGCAAATGGCCTAACGTCTGAAATCGTTTTCGGTATTGGAAAATTCAAAACCGCTGCGTTCCTGTTCTTCTTGTAAAATCCTTCTCCTGATATAACATGTCCTAGAAACTCTAATGAATCCTTCGCAAATATGCATTTTTCCTTATTTAACCTTAGTCCTGCTTTTACTAATCTATCGAAAACTTCCTTAAGTCGCTGATTATGAATTTCATTGTTGGGTGCTGGAATGATTATATCGTCTAAAAAATTTGCTACACCATCGATACCTAAACAATACTCTTGAAATCTCTCGCTGGAAAACACCAGTGGCAGGTTTAATGCCAAATGGAAGCCTGTGCATTATAAAATTACCTAAATGAGTACTCCATGTACATATTATGTCCTTCGACTCCTCATCCAGTTCGATCTGATTGTACGCTCGACTTAAATCTATTTTAGAGTAAACCTGTCCATTATTGATTCGCGCAAAAATGTCGTTAACTCGTGGAAGTGGAAAATTAGTATCAGATAAATATTTATTAACGGTAACCTTATAATCGGCACAAATACGTAGCTGTCCATTGGCGGCTTTTAAAATTGGTACCAACGGCGTACCCCACCGTGTGCAATTCACCTTTTCGATAATACCCTGATTTTCCAACTCGTTGATTTGTTCTTCAATATTCTTTAGGAATGCATAAGGAACCTTTCTGGCTTTCACAAAAACTGGCTTGGCATCACTTTCTAACTCCAAATGTACTTTTACGTCTTTTAATTTACCCAACTTTTCCTCAAACAGAATCTTGTATTGTCCAATTAAAACTTTCACCGTATTACTATTACTACAATTAGAACTCAATAAAACTTGATAATTATTGATGCTTTTGATAGCAAACTGGTTAAAAAAAATTCTCCCCAAAATTGGACTACCCCCCCGTTCTATAACTAATAACTTAAAACGTTTTCCTATGTTATTAAATTCAATTAAAGGGTAGATAGCTCCTTTAACTTTTAAAATATTTCCGTCATAACCTCTGACTACACTATCGTCCTTAATAATATTTATTCTATCAAACAACCTTGGCATAACTTCGAAAGGTAATGCCGAAATAGCCGCGCCCGTGTCCACTTGAAACTTAACAATTTTGTCATAAATTAACAAATTAATCACAATAGGCTTGTCGCCTTCACTCTCATTAATACTATATACCGATGAAATAATATCATAATTCGAAGAAATTTCCGTCACGTGGGAATTTTCGGACACATAATTCAAACGACCACTCGAATTACAATTATTAGCTCTACAAACATTTGCTAGATGCCCATTAACATTGGACTTTCTACATATATAATTTTTATTTAACTCCAAGTGACCATTCTTTATTAATTTGCGGATGTACCTGAACCGCTACGGACTGCCCTGTTTCCAATTCTGGAATACTTTTTGTTTTTCTATCAAAGTAAAATTTGCTTTTGCCATGTTGCGCTTTTATCTTTTCAGAAACATGGTCGATTATTTTTGGTAAGTATTGTTCAATACACGATGGAACACCAGATTGCGTTTTTCTTGAGAACAATCTCTGAACTGAACTTGAATTAATTTTGTTCGGGGAATTTCGCCAGCTTAACAAAAAATATCTTGATGAGATTTCTCCCCTTTCTTTATTAGACTCTTAGCAATCTTTACTGCTGCCTCTGCCTTTCCATTACCTCTTGGGTGATGTGGAGAGATGACGAAACGTGTTCAAATTCCCACGTCCTTTCGAAGTCTTTGAATTGTCTGTTGACAAAATTAGTACCGTTGTCAGTACAGACTCGCTGAGGAATTCCATGACGACTAAAATTTCTTTTGCATTGCTCTATTACAGCACCCGGTGTTCAATCTCTTAAAACCTCAAGTTCAAAGAAATCTGAGTAGTGGTCCACAGTAACAAGCATATTATATGCTTTTCCTTTTAATTTTGTCGCGAGCACATCCATTGATACATACTGGAATGGATATGTAGGAACTTCGTGCAATTGCATAGGTGGATTAGATTGTGAACTCGAATACTTCACGCAGATATCACACATTTGAACTTTTTCTTTTATTTCCGTTGACATACCATATTCGGCCAGAAAATAGTATCCTTCGCCAACTTGATCGACGTCTCTTCTATGCCGTTATGAGCAACGTGAACTTTCTCAACCATAATTTTCCATAGACTATAAGGAATTAATATTTTACAATTTCCTAATATCAATCCATCTTGCGTTGAAAGTTCATGGGGACTTCATGTATTCGATTTGGCCATCCATTACAAATGAAAGGAATTAATTTTTGCAACGACTGTTATGGGTTATGGTTTTTATGTTATCAATTCTTTTTATCTGAGATTTTTAGTGATTCGACAAAATTAATTTTCCAAAATCTTTTGAAAACCTTGTTTTCAGCTACTTTTACTTTAAAACCAATCACGTTCTTTTTACCCTCGATAAATTTCAGTTCAATGTTGTAGCGCTGGAGTACCATAAGCATTAACTGCAATCGCTTTGGTACTTTTAACAGTGATTTATTGAATATTGATATGAACGGTTTATGATCGGTCTTTATCAGAGTTGTTACATTGCCAACGATGAGCTGATCGAATCGTACACATGCAAACACTATGGCCAACAACTCTTTCTCGATCATAGAATAATTTTTTTCCGCTGCTGTTAGCGTACGAGATGATCACAATGGACAGTCACCGGTCTAAGTGTGCGTAAGCAGCCACTCCAACCTAGCGTACGAGATGCATACGCGATTACTTGTTCATCCTGAAGAACAACAACTCCTAATCCAGTGCTGCTTGAATCACACTCTACAGTGAGCTGTTTTCCGACTTCAAAATATTTTAGAGATTTTGTATCGGCGACTAGTATTTTCAATTTTTGAAATTCATGTTCTTCCTCTTGCGTCCAATTCCATTCTGCCTTTTCGATTGTTAATTTTCGAAGAACGGAGCTTTCTGCGCCTAGATTTTTTATGTATCTTCCTAAATAGTTCAGCATTCCTAAAAATCTTAGCAAATCCGACTTATCTTTAGGCGATGGCATATTTTTGGGATCGGTACGTAATTCTGTTTTAAAAAATTCTGTTTTTACAAAATTCTGTTTTGTCGAAATTTTAGTTTCTCGAAAAATTCTGCTTTGAAAAATTCCGTTTTACAAAATTCTGTTTTTTTAAAAATAATTTTTGTCATTAAGTTATCCATCTATAGTCTACTCAGATAAAATAATTGCTGTTCGGTGCTGGGTCCATTGTTATGGAATATTATGTACAGTGGTGTGCTTAGATTTCGCATACCTAAAGACACAACAGCGAGGGGTGTTGCGGTTTTTGTTGGCCAAATTTAAGAGCGAATCAGAAAATATCTGTAACGGGGCCTTAGTCATTACCCAGCAGTGGTTATCTAAGACAGGACTGCTATTAGCCGAACATTAGACGGGGGTTCTCGATCAGGAAAAGGCGAGAAACCATTGCCATCCAGGTGGGTAATTCGAAGATCAAGTATAGGAGAAATGTGAATGCAGTATACCGACGGTGTGCGCTAATAGTGATCCGCGTATTTCGCTCGGTATCAGTTAATGGGGCGTATGTAGTAACGGTAATGCCACCAATTGGTCTGTTGGCAAGGGAGCGACATACTAACGCGACGTACTAAAGCTACGAATCCCAAATGGAGCAGAAGTGATAGAGTTTGCCGATGACATCGCGATAGTGGTGTCTGCAAAGCACTTGGATGAAATTGAGATGATCACTAACGAGGCGATTGCAATAGTGAGGGACTGGCTGGAATCCGTTGGCCTGATTAGTAGCCGTAAAAAACGGGAAACGGTATCGTTTAAGATTGGGAACCACGTCATAAAGTCCAAAGAAGTGGTAAAATATTTGGGCATTATGCTTGATGACAGATTAAACTTCAAGAGTCACATAGATTATACATGCGGAAAAGCATCGATGGTGTAATCGGCGCTCTCCAATGTGCTACCAAATGTTGGTGGCCCAAGAAGCAGTAGACGTCTTCTTCTGTCCAGAGTGGTAAGCTCAGTGCTACTGTACGGGGCTCCGATCTGGCCAGGTAAAATGCAACAGGAGACGGCTGGCACAAGTCTATAGGCTAAGCACCCTTAGGATCATCAGTGCATATAGAACCACCTCAGAAGAAGCAGCATGCGTCATAGCCGGAATGATACCGATTGACATCATGGCGGACAAGGCAAAAAGAATATAGGAGGCTAAGAAACACATTTCTACAGTCGGTCAGGCTATCCAAACGACAGAAAGAGCCAAATCCGTGCAAAGTTGGCAGGAACGTTGGGATAATGCGACTCTCTGTCCAACGTGCAATAAAGTAGAAAACCCGGAACACGTATTATTCGAGTGTCCGCGATTTGAGACCGAGAGAATGGACCGGTGTATTACCATAAACACAAAGTTAGGTCCGGACAACATAGTGGATGAAATGCTGAAATCACAGCAAATATGGGATGCCTGCTGCGCTACCATAACTAAGGTGCAAAAGGAGCTAAAGCGATTAGAAGCGGCTAGAAACGTGTGAATAGAAATACTAAGATCGCCCCCCGAAGTAATACTTTGCGGTGGTTCCGGGGGGAATAACGGTCCGGCGAGAGGAGGCGGTTTTAGTGCGTAAAAATCCCACACGGCGGTAAGTACGCTTACCATGTCTTTTGAAGATTTCCCCTCCTCGAAAAAAAAAAACACACACACACACATGGGAGGCAAGTAACAAATGAGTGGCAGGTTGTAAAGAGAAAACCAAGGAAGCGCCACGAAAGACCTTCGAGACCCGCCGCACTGATGATCAAAACCACTAGTCCAGAGAGTGTCGGAAATAGTGTGGCCCCCGTGTCCATAAAACCGAGAAGGGTTATCTATTGCTGAAAATACAGAAGTCGGCGTGCGGTAATGCCAACCTTGATATGATGCGCGGTAAAATTGAGACGTACCTTGACGGTAAACTAGAGATTGCCACTCTTGCCGATGAGATTACACTGGAGATATGCGATATTGACGAGGTAACAACAAAGGGAGAAGTCTTTAACGCAATAGCTATGGACTTCGATGACGGAAAAATCCTCGATGAAAATATCGTGACTAGTCTTAGACCTGCGCACAGAGGTACGCAGATAGCGGTTGTCAAAATACCAACGGCTATAGCTCGTAAAATGGCTGATGTTGGCAGAATCCGAACCCCCCCTTTATTCAAATTATTTATAACTGCTGCGATTCTTGCTTGCCTGGTAGAATTGAATTTTTTTTTGAGAATTTTGCCTACTGGTTCTTTCTTGTTCGATCGAGGATTTTCATTAGAAACAAATTTTTCTGATACCAGGAAAGCAGAATTACAAACATAATAATTTTTTGGAAAAACTGAAAAATCTTTGGGCAAAATCATCAAAAAGAATTCAATTGCCTACCAGGCAAGCAATCGTGCGTTTTTTTGTATTTTTATAATTTACAATGGTTACAGGATGAGAATTTAATGCGGTATCGAAAAGAAAATGGTAGGTACATTTGAGGTAAGAATATATATTTCGAAAACCAACATAGTTGCAAATAAGCAACGAAAAATTTATCTGCATTCTGTTTATAACAAGAAAACTGTATAAGAAACACTTTGTACTAAATGTAGTACGTATGCCCTAACAGAGACATTTATTTTGCTCTGCACGATTGCATAAAACAAACAAATTTATATTAACTCGTATATGATGTGATAGCGCAGGTAGTAAGGTGATGGATTGGAGTGACGAAGGTCGTGAGTTCGAGTCTAAGCAAAGCCAACGAAAAAATATATTTTAGGATGAAACAAATTGGAGATAATTCGAGAAGATTATCGGGATCGAGATCGCTGCAAAAAAAATTGGTAAAATTCCAATAAATAAAAAAGAAAAAAAATTTTTGCTTAAGAAAAAAAAAAAATAAAGTCGGAGGTTTCAAGAATCGAACTCTAGACCTTTCACACATCACTCCTTCATTTTACCACCCAACCACTCATCTCTATATCAATACTAATTTTTTCGTGTAGAATACTGATAAATTCGGACTTGGTGAAAAATCGTATACAAATTTTAGTTATTTTACCAGGCGAACAGAATTTAAAAAACAACATAATTGTCAGCAACGTGACATTATTTTGTATCAAAGCGTGCCACTTCAAGTTATGTGACACTTGAACATACAAAATAAAGTCATATTGCTGACAATTCTACCTACTTGTAATTTTTGTTCGCCTGTTAAAATGACAAAATTTTTTTTGCGATTTTTGATGAAAAAAAAAATTTTTTTTTTAATTTCTGCTTAGCTGGTAAATATTGAATTTTCTACGAAATGTGTAGGAATATTCGAGCGATCTATTAATAGAGGCATCAATCAACCAAATCGGAACACAATTGCAGATTTTCGTTTTTTATTATGAATTCATGGTCTACGAAATGTGTAGAAATATTGGAGCGATCTAAATGCCCGTTAGCATGACAATTACAGGTCTCAACACCTATTGATAGAGGCATCAATCATCGAAATCGGAGCACAATTGCAGATTTTCGTTTTTTTATTATGAATTCATGGTATGGTGTTCAGGTGATTTTCCATAAAATTGAATTTTCTACGAAATGTGTAGAAATATTGGAGCGATCTAAATGCCCGTTGGCATGACAATTACAGGTCTCAACATCTATTGATAGAGGCATCAATCATCGAAATCGGAGCACAATTGCAGATTTTCGTGTTTTTATTATGAATTTATGGTCTATAGTTCAGGTGATTTGCCATAAAATTGAATTTTCTACGAAATGTGTAGAAATATTCGAGCGATCTAAATGCCCGTTGGCATGACAATTACAGGTCTCAACACCTATTGATAGAGGCATCAATCATCGAAATCGGAGCACAATTGCAGATTTTCGTTTTTTTATTATGAATTCATGGTGTTCAGGTGATTTTCCATAAAATTGAATTTTCTACGAAATGTGTAGAAATATTGGAGCGATCTAAATGCCCGTTGGCATGACAATTACAGGTCTCAACATCTATTGATAGAGGCATCAATCATCGAAATCGGAGCACAATTGCAGATTTTCGTGTTTTTATTATGAATTTATGGTCTATAGTTCAGGTGATTTGCCATAAAATTGAATTTTCTACGAAATGTGTAGAAATATTCGAGCGATCTAAATGCCCGTTGGCATGACAATTACAGGTCTCAACACCTATTGATAGAGGCATCAATCATCGAAATCGGAGCACAATTGCAGATTTTCGTGTTTTTATTATGTATTTATGGTCTATAGTTCAGGTGATTTTCCATAAAATTGAATTTTCTACGAAATGTGTAGAAATATTCGAGCGATCTAAATGCCCGTTGGCATGACAATTACAGGTCTCAACACCTATTGATAGAGGCATCAATAATCGAAATCGGAGCACAATTGCAGATTTTCGTGTTTTTATTATGAATTTATGGTCTATAGTTCAGGTGATTTGCCATAAAATTGAATTTTCTACGAAATGTGTAGAAATATTCGAGCGATCTAAATGCCCGTTGGCATGACAATTACAGGTCTCAACACCTATTGATAGAGGCATCAATCATCGAAATCGGAGCACAATTGCAGATTTTCGTTTTTTTATTATGAATTTATGGTCTATAGTTCAGGTGATTTTCCATAAAATTGAATTTTCTACGAAATGTGTAGAAATATTCGAGCGATCTAAATGCCCGTTGGCATGACAATTACAGGTCTCAACACCTATTGATAGAGGCATCAATCATCGAAATCGGAGCACAATTGCAGATTTTCGTTTTTTTATTATGAATTTATGGTCTATAGTTCAGGTGATTTTCCATAAAATTGAATTTTCTACGAAATGTGTAGAAATATTCGAGCGATCTAAATGCCCGTTGGCATGACAATTACAGGTCTCAACACCTATTGATAGAGGCATCAATCATCGAAATCGGAGCACAATTGCAGATTTTCGTTTTTTTATTATGAATTTATGGTCTATAGTTCAGGTGATTTTCCATAAAATTGAATTTTCTACGAAATGTGTAGAAATATTCGAGCGATCTAAATGCCCGTTGGCATGACAATTACAGGTCTCAACACCTATTGATAGAGGCATCAATCATCGAAATCGGAGCACAATTGCAGATTTTCGTGTTTTTATTATGAATTTATGGTCTATAGTTCAGGTGATTTGCCATAAAATTGAATTTTCTACGAAATGTGTAGAAATATTCGAGCGATCTAAATGCCCGTTGGCATGACAATTACAGGTCTCAAGACCTATTGATAGAGGCATCAATCATCGAAATCGGAGCACAATTGCAGATTTTAGTTTTTTTATTATGAATTTATGGTCTATAGTTCAGGTGATTTTCCATAAAATTGAATTTTCTACGAAATGTGTAGAAATATTCGAGCGATCTAAATGCCCGTATGGCATGACAATTACAGGTATCAACACCTATTGATAGAGGCATCAATCATCGAAATCGGAGCACAATTGTAGATTTTCGTTTTTTTATTATGAATTTATGGTCTATAGTTCAGGTGATTTTCCATAAAATTGAATTTTCTACGAAATGTGTAGAAATATTCGAGCGATCTAAATGCCCGTTGGCATGACAATTACAGGTCTCAACACCTATTGATAGAGGCATCAATCATCGAAATCGGAGCACAATTGCAGATTTTCGTGTTTTTATTATGAATTTATGGTCTATAGTTCAGGTGATTTGCCATAAAATTGAATTTTCTACGAAATGTGTAGAAATATTCGAGCGATCTAAATGCCCGTTGGCATGACAATTACAGGTCTCAACACCTATTGATAGAGGCATCAATCATCGAAATCGGAGCACAATTGTAGATTTTCGTTTTTTTATTATGAATTTATGGTCTATAGTTCAGGTGATTTGCCATAAAATTGAATTTTCTACGAAATGTGTAGAAATATTCGAGCGATCTAAATGCCCGTGTGGCATGACAGTTACAGGTTTCATTACCTATAGATACAGGCATCAATCATCGAAATCGGAGCACAATTGCAGATTTTCGTTTTTTTATTATGAATTCATGGTCAATAGTTCAGGTGATTTGCCATAAAATTGAATTTTCTACGAAATGTGTAGAAATATTCGAGCGATCTAAATGCCCGTTGGCATGACAATTACAGGTCTCAACACCTATTGATAGAGGCATCAATCATCGAAATCGGAGCACAATTGCAGATTTTCGTGTTTTTATTATGAATTTATGGTCTATAGTTCAGGTGATTTGCCATAAAATTGAATTTTCTACGAAATGTGTAGAAATATTGGAGCGATCTAAATGCCCGTTGGCATGACAATTACAGGTCTCAACATCTATTGATAGAGGCATCAATCATCGAAATCGGAGCACAATTGCAGATTTTCGTGTTTTTATTATGAATTTATGGTCTATAGTTCAGGTGATTTGCCATAAAATTGAATTTTCTACGAAATGTGTAGAAATATTCGAGCGATCTAAATGCCCGTTGGCATGACAATTACAGGTCTCAACACCTATTGATAGAGGCATCAATCATCGAAATCGGAGCACAATTGCAGATTTTCGTGTTTTTATTATGAATTTATGGTCTATAGTTCAGGTGATTTGCCATAAAATTGAATTTTCTACGAAATGTGTAGAAATATTCGAGCGATCTAAATGCCCGTTGACATGACAATTACAGGTCTCAACACCTATTGATAGAGGCATCAATCATCGAAATCGGAGCACAATTGCAGATTTTCGTTTTTTTATTATGAATTTATGGTCTATAGTTCAGGTGATTTTCCATAAAATTGAATTTTCTACGAAATGTGTAGAAATATTCGAGCGATCTAAATGCCCGTTGGCATGACAATTACAGGTCTCAACACCTATTGATAGAGGCATCAATCATCGAAATCGGAGCACAATTGCAGATTTTCGTTTTTTTATTATGAATTTATGGTCTATAGTTCAGGTGATTTTCCATAAAATTGAATTTTCTACGAAATGTGTAGAAATATTCGAGCGATCTAAATGCCCGTTGGCATGACAATTACAGGTCTCAACACCTATTGATAGAGGCATCAATCATCGAAATCGGAGCACAATTGCAGATTTTCGTGTTTTTATTATGAATTTATGGTCTATAGTTCAGGTGATTTGCCATAAAATTGAATTTTCTACGAAATGTGTAGAAATATTCGAGCGATCTAAATGCCCGTTGGCATGACAATTACAGGTCTCAACACCTATTGATAGAGGCATCAATCATCGAAATCGGAGCACAATTGCAGATTTTCGTTTTTTTATTATGAATTTATGGTCTATAGTTCAGGTGATTTGCCATAAAATTGAATTTTCTACGAAATGTGTAGAAATATTCGAGCGATCTAAATGCCCGTTGGCATGACAATTACAGGTCTCAACACCTATTGATAGAGGCATCAATCATCGAAATCGGAGCACATTTGCAGATTTCCGTGTTTTTATTATGAATTTATGGTCTATAGTTCAGATGATTTGCCATAAAATTGAATTTTCTACGAAATGTGTAGAAATATTCGAGCGATCTAAATGCCCGTTGGCATGACAATTACAGGTCTCAACACCTATTGATAGAGGCATCAATCATCGAAATCGGAGCACAATTGCAGATTTTCGTTTTTTTATTATGAATTTATGGTCTATAGTTCAGGTGATTTGCCATAAAATTGAATTTTCTACGAAATGTGTAGAAATATTCGAGCGATCTAAATGCCCGTTGGCATGACAATTACAGGTCTCAACACCTATTGATAGAGGCATCAATCATCGAAATCGGAGCACAATTGCAGATTTTCGTTTTTTTATTATGAATTTATGGTCTATAGTTCAGGTGATTTGCCATAAAATTGAATTTTCTACGAAATGTGTAGAAATATTCGAGCGATCTAAATGCCCGTTGGCATGACAATTACAGGTCTCAACACCTATTGATAGAGGCATCAATCATCGAAATCGGAGCACAATTGCAGATTTTCGTGTTTTTATTATGAATTTATGGTCTATAGTTCAGGTGATTTGCCATAAAATTGAATTTTCTACGAAATGTGTAGAAATATTCGAGCGATATAAATGCCCGTTGGCATCACAATTACAGGTCTCAACACCTATTGATAGAGGCATCAATCATCGAAATCGGAGCACAATTGCAGATTTTCGTTTTTTTATTATGAATTTATGGTCTATAGTTCAGGTGATTTGCCATAAAATTGAATTTTCTACGAAATGTGAAGAAATATTCGAGCGATCTAAATGCCCGTTGGCATGACAATTACAGGTCTCAACACCTATTGATAGAGGCATCAATCATCGAAATCGGAGCACAATTGCAGATTTTCGTTTTTTTATTATGAATTTATGGTCTATAGTTCAGGTGATTTGCCATAAAATTGAATTTTCTACGAAATGTGTAGAAATATTCGAGCGATCTAAATGCCCATTGGCATGACAATTACAGGTCTCAACATCTATTGATAGAGGCATCAATCATCGAAATCGGAGCACAATTGCAGATTTTCGTGTTTTTATTATGAATTTATGGTCTATAGTTCAGGTGATTTGCCATAAAATTGAATTTTCTACGAAATGTGTAGAAATATTGGTGTGATCTAAATGCCCGTTGGTATGACAATTACAGGTCTCACCACCTATAGATAGAGGCATCAATCATCGAAATCGGAGCACAATTGCAGATTTTCGTTTTTTTATTATGAATTTATGGTCTATAGTTCAGGTGATTTGCCATAAAATTGAATTTTCTACGAAATGTGTAGAAATATTCGAGCGATCTATTGATAGAGGTATCCATCAACCAAATCGGAACACAATTTCAGATTTTCGTTTTTTATTATGAATTTATGGTCTATAGTTCAGGTGATTTTCCATAAAATTGAATTTTCTACGAAATGTGTAGAAATATTCGAGCGATCTAAATTCCCGTTGGCATGACAATTACAGGTCTCACCACCTATAGATAGAGGCATCAATCATCGAAATCGGAACACAATTGCAGATTTTCGTTTTTTTATTATGAATTTATGGTCTATAGTTCAGGTGATTTGCCATAAAATTGAATTTTCTACGAAATGTGTAGAAATATTGGAGCGATCTATTGATAGAGGCATCAATCAACTAAATCGGAACACAATTTCAGATTTTCGTTTTTTATTATGAATTCATGGTCTATAGTTCAGGTGATTTTCCATAAAATTGAATTTTCTACGAAATGTGTAGAAATATTCGAGCGATCTAAATTCCCGTTGGCATGACAATTACAGGTCTCACCACCTATAGATAGAGGCATCAATCATCGAAATCGGAACACAATTGCAGATTTTCGTTTTTTTATTATGAATTTATGGTCTATAGTTCAGGTGATTTTCCATAAAATTGAATTTTCTACGAAATGTGTAGAAATATTGGAGCGATCTATTGATAGAGGCATCAATCAACCAAATCGGAACACAATTTCAGATTTTCGTTTTTTATTATGAATTCATGGTCTATAGTTCAGGTGATTATCCATAAAATTGAATTTTCTACGAAATGTGTAGAAATATTGGAGCGATCTAAATGCCCGTTGGCATGACAATTACATCAATCATCGAAATCGGAGCACAATTGCAGATTTTCTTTTTTTTATTATGAATTTATGGTCTATAGTTCAGATGATTTGCCATAAAATTGAATTTTCTACGAAATGTGTAGAAATATTCGAGCGATCTAAATGCCCGTTGGCATGACAATTACAGGTCTCAACACCTATTGATAGAGGCATCAATCATCGAAATCGGAGCACAATTGCAGATTTTCGTGTTTTTATTATGAATTTATGGTCTATAGTTCAGGTGATTTGCCATAAAATTGAATTTTCTACGAAATGTGTAGAAATATTCGAGCGATATAAATGCCCGTTGGCATCACAATTACAGGTCTCAACACCTATTGATAGAGGCATCAATCATCGAAATCGGAGCACAATTGCAGATTTTCGTTTTTTTATTATGAATTTATGGTCTATAGTTCAGGTGATTTGCCATAAAATTGAATTTTCTACGAAATGTGAAGAAATATTCGAGCGATCTAAATGCCCGTTGGCATGACAATTACAGGTCTCAACACCTATTGATAGAGGCATCAATCATCGAAATCGGAGCACAATTGCAGATTTTCGTTTTTTTATTATGAATTTATGGTCTATAGTTCAGGTGATTTGCCATAAAATTGAATTTTCTACGAAATGTGAAGAAATATTCGAGCGATCTAAATGCCCGTTGGCATGACAATTACAGGTCTCAACACCTATTGATAGAGGCATCAATCATCGAAATCGGAGCACAATTGCAGATTTTCGTTTTTTTATTATGAATTTATGGTCTATAGTTCAGGTGATTTGCCATAAAATTGAATTTTCTACGAAATGTGAAGAAATATTCGAGCGATCTAAATGCCCGTTGGCATGACAATTACAGGTCTCAACACCTATTGATAGAGGCATCAATCATCGAAATCGGAGCACAATTGCAGATTTTCGTTTTTTTATTATGAATTTATGGTCTATAGTTCAGGTGATTTGCCATAAAATTGAATTTTCTACGAAATGTGTAGAAATATTCGAGCGATCTAAATGCCCATTGGCATGACAATTACAGGTCTCAACATCTATTGATAGAGGCATCAATCATCGAAATCGGAGCACAATTGCAGATTTTCGTTTTTTTATTATGAATTTATGGTCTATAGTTCAGGTGATTTGCCATAAAATTGAATTTTCTACGAAATGTGTAGAAATATTCGAGCGATCTATTGATAGAGGTATCCATCAACCAAATCGGAACACAATTTCAGATTTTCGTTTTTTATTATGAATTTATGGTCTATAGTTCAGGTGATTTTCCATAAAATTGAATTTTCTACGAAATGTGTAGAAATATTCGAGCGATCTATTGATAGAGGCATCAATCAACCAAATCGGAACACAATTTCAGATTTTCGTTTTTTATTATGAATTCATGGTCTATAGTTCAGGTGATTATCCATAAAATTGAATTTTCTACGAAATGTGTAGAAATATTGGAGCGATCTAAATGCCCGTTGGCATGACAATTACATCAATCATCGAAATCGGAGCACAATTGCAGATTTTCTTTTTTTTATTATGAATTTATGGTCTATAGTTCAGATGATTTGCCATAAAATTGAATTTTCTACGAAATGTGTAGAAATATTCGAGCGATCTAAATGCCCGTTGGCATGACAATTACAGGTCTCAACACCTATTGATAGAGGCATCAATCATCGAAATCGGAGCACAATTGCAGATTTTCGTTTTTTTATTATGAATTTATGGTCTATAGTTCAGGTGATTTGCCATAAAATTGAATTTTCTACGAAATGTGTAGAAATATTCGAGCGATCTATTGATAGAGGTATCCATCAACCAAATCGGAACACAATTTCAGATTTTCGTTTTTTATTATGAATTTATGGTCTATAGTTCAGGTGATTTTCCATAAAATTGAATTTTCTACGAAATGTGTAGAAATATTCGAGCGATCTATTGATAGAGGCATCAATCAACCAAATCGGAACACAATTTCAGATTTTCGTTTTTTATTATGAATTCATGGTCTATAGTTCAGGTGATTTTCCATAAAATTGAATTTTCTACGAAATGTGTAAAAATATTCGAGCGATCTAAATGCCCGTTGGCATCACAATTACAGGTCTCACCACCTATAGATAGAGGCATCAATCATCGAAATCGGAGCACAATTGCAGATTTTCGTTTTTTTATTATGAATTTATGGTCTATAGTTCAGGTGATTTTCCATAAAATTGAATTTTCTACGAAATGTGTAGAAATATTCGAGCGATCTATTGATAGAGGCATCAATCAACCAAATCGGAACACAATTTCAGATTTTCGTTTTTTATTATGAATTCATGGTCTATAGTTCAGGTGATTATCCATAAAATTGAATTTTCTACGAAATGTGTAGAAATATTGGAGCGATCTAAATGCCCGTTGGCATGACAATTACATCAATCATCGAAATCGGAGCACAATTGCAGATTTTCTTTTTTTTATTATGAATTTATGGTCTATAGTTCAGATGATTTGCCATAAAATTGAATTTTCTACGAAATGTGTAGAAATATTCGAGCGATCTAAATGTCCGTTGGCATGACAATTACAGGTCTCAACACCTATAGATAGAGGCATCAATCATCGAAATCGGAGCACAATTGCAGATTTTCGTTTTTTTATTATGAATTTATGGTCTATAGTTCAGGTGATTTGCCATAAAATTGAATTTTCTACGAAATGTGTAGAAATATTCGAGCGATCTATTGATAGAGGTATCCATCAACCAAATCGGAACACAATTTCAGATTTTCGTTTTTTATTATGAATTTATGGTCTATAGTTCAGGTGATTTTCCATAAAATTGAATTTTCTACGAAATGTGTAGAAATATTCGAGCGATCTATTGATAGAGGCATCAATCAACCAAATCGGAACACAATTTCAGATTTTCGTTTTTTATTATGAATTCATGGTCTATAGTTCAGGTGATTTTCCATAAAATTGAATTTTCTACGAAATGTGTAAAAATATTCGAGCGATCTAAATGCCCGTTGGCATCACAATTACAGGTCTCACCACCTATAGATAGAGGCATCAATCATCGAAATCGGAGCACAATTGCAGATTTTCGTTTTTTTATTATGAATTTATGGTCTATAGTTCAGGTGATTTGCCATAAAATTGAATTTTCTACGAAATGTGTAGAAATATTGGTGTGATCTAAATGCCCGTTGGTATGACAATTACAGGTCTCACCACCTATAGATAGAGGCATCAATCATCGAAATCGGAGCACAATTGCAGATTTTCGTTTTTTTATTATGAATTTATGGTCTATAGTTCAGGTGATTTGCCATAAAATTGAATTTTCTACGAAATGTGTAGAAATATTCGAGCGATCTATTGATAGAGGTATCCATCAACCAAATCGGAACACAATTTCAGATTTTCGTTTTTTATTATGAATTTATGGTCTATAGTTCAGGTGATTTTCCATAAAATTGAATTTTCTACGAAATGTGTAAAAATATTCGAGCGATCTAAATGCCCGTTGGCATCACAATTACAGGTCTCACCACCTATAGATAGAGGCATCAATCATCGAAATCGGAGCACAATTGCAGATTTTCGTTTTTTTATTATGAATTTATGGTCTATAGTTCAGGTGATTTTCCATAAAATTGAATTTTCTACGAAATGTGTAGAAATATTCGAGCGATCTATTGATAGAGGCATCAATCAACCAAATCGGAACACAATTTCAGATTTTCGTTTTTTATTATGAATTCATGGTCTATAGTTCAGGTGATTATCCATAAAATTGAATTTTCTACGAAATGTGTAGAAATATTGGAGCGATCTAAATGCCCGTTGGCATGACAATTACATCAATCATCGAAATCGGAGCACAATTGCAGATTTTCTTTTTTTTATTATGAATTTATGGTCTATAGTTCAGATGATTTGCCATAAAATTGAATTTTCTACGAAATGTGTAGAAATATTCGAGCGATCTAAATGCCCGTTGGCATGACAATTACAGGTCTCAACACCTATAGATAGAGGCATCAATCATCGAAATCGGAGCACAATTGCAGATTTTCGTTTTTTTATTATGAATTTATGGTCTATAGTTCAGGTGATTTTCCATAAAATTGAATTTTCTACGAAATGTGTAGAAATATTCGAGCGATCTATTGATAGAGGCATCAATCAACCAAATCGGAACACAATTTCAGATTTTCGTTTTTTATTATGAATTCATGGTCTATAGTTCAGGTGATTATCCATAAAATTGAATTTTCTACGAAATGTGTAGAAATATTCGAGCGATCTAAATGCCCGTTGGCATGACAATTACAGGTCTCAACACCTATTGATAGAGGCATCAATCATCGAAATCGGAGCACAATTGCAGATTTTCGTTTTTTTATTATGAATTTATGGTCTATAGTTCAGGTGATTTTCCATAAAATTGAATTTTCTACGAAATGTGTAGAAATATTCGAGCGATCTATTGATAGAGGCATCAATCAACCAAATCGGAACACAATTTCAGATTTTCGTTTTTTATTATGAATTCATGGTCTATAGTTCAGGTGATTTTCCATAAAATTGAATTTTCTACGAAATGTGTAAAAATATTCGAGCGATCTAAATGCCCGTTGGCATCACAATTACAGGTCTCACCACCTATAGATAGAGGCATCAATCATCGAAATCGGAGCACAATTGCAGATTTTCGTTTTTTTATTATGAATTTATGGTCTATAGTTCAGGTGATTTTCCATAAAATTGAATTTTCTACGAAATGTGTAGAAATATTCGAGCGATCTATTGATAGAGGCATCAATCAACCAAATCGGAACACAATTTCAGATTTTCGTTTTTTATTATGAATTCATGGTCTATAGTTCAGGAGATTATCCATAAAATTGAATTTTCTACGAAATGTGTAGAAATATTGGAGCGATCTAAATGCCCGTTGGCATGACAATTACATCAATCATCGAAATCGGAGCACAATTGCAGATTTTCTTTTTTTTATTATGAATTTATGGTCTATAGTTCAGATGATTTGCCATAAAATTGAATTTTCTACGAAATGTGTAGAAATATTCGAGCGATCTAAATGCCCGTTGGCATGACAATTACAGGTCTCAACACCTATTGATAGAGGCATCAATCATCGAAATCGGAGCACAATTGCAGATTTTCGTTTTTTTATTATGAATTTATGGTCTATAGTTCAGGTGATTTTCCATAAAATTGAATTTTCTACGAAATGTGTAGAAATATTGGAGCGATCTATTGATAGAGGCATCAATCAACCAAATCGGAACACAATTTCAGATTTTCGTTTTTTATTATGAATTCATGGTCTATAGTTCAGGTGATTATCCATAAAATTGAATTTTCTACGAAATGTGTAGAAATATTGGAGCGATCTAAATGCCCGTTGGCATGACAATTACATCAATCATCGAAATCGGAGCACAATTGCAGATTTTCTTTTTTTTATTATGAATTTATGGTCTATAGTTCAGATGATTTGCCATAAAATTGAATTTTCTACGAAATGTGTAGAAATATTCGAGCGATCTAAATGCCCGTTGGCATGACAATTACAGGTCTCAACACCTATAGATAGAGGCATCAATCATCGAAATCGGAGCACAATTGCAGATTTTCGTTTTTTTATTATGAATTTATGGTCTATAGTTCAGGTGATTTTCCATAAAATTGAATTTTCTACGAAATGTGTAGAAATATTGGAGCGATCTATTGATAGAGGCATCAATCAACCAAATCGGAACACAATTTCAGATTTTCGTTTTTTATTATGAATTTATGGTCTATAGTTCAGATGATTTGCCATAAAATTGAATTTTCTACGAAATGTGTAGAAATATTCGAGCGATCTAAATGCCCGTTGGCATGACAATTACAGGTCTCAACACCTATTGATAGAGGCATCAATCATCGAAATCGGAGCACAATTGCAGATTTTCGTTTTTTTATTATGAATTTATGGTCTATAGTTCAGGTGATTTGCCATAAAATTGAATTTTCTACGAAATGTGTAGAAATATTCGAGCGATCTAAATGCCCGTTGGCATGACAATTACAGGTCTCAACACCTATTGATAGAGGCATCAATCATCGAAATCGGAGCACAATTGCAGATTTTCGTTTTTTTATTATGAATTTATGGTCTATAGTTCAGGTGATTTGCCATAAAATTGAATTTTCTACGAAATGTGTAGAAATATTCGAGCGATCTAAATGCCCATTGGCATGACAATTACAGGTCTCAACATCTATTGATAGAGGCATCAATCATCGAAATCGGAGCACAATTGCAGATTTTCGTGTTTTTATTATGAATTTATGGTCTATAGTTCAGGTGATTTGCCATAAAATTGAATTTTCTACGAAATGTGTAGAAATATTGGTGTGATCTAAATGCCCGTTGGTATGACAATTACAGGTCTCACCACCTATAGATAGAGGCATCAATCATCGAAATCGGAGCACAATTGCAGATTTTCGTTTTTTTATTATGAATTTATGGTCTATAGTTCAGGTGATTTGCCATAAAATTGAATTTTCTACGAAATGTGTAGAAATATTCGAGCGATCTATTGATAGAGGTATCCATCAACCAAATCGGAACACAATTTCAGATTTTCGTTTTTTATTATGAATTTATGGTCTATAGTTCAGGTGATTTTCCATAAAATTGAATTTTCTACGAAATGTGTAGAAATATTCGAGCGATCTATTGATAGAGGCATCAATCAACCAAATCGGAACACAATTTCAGATTTTCGTTTTTTATTATGAATTCATGGTCTATAGTTCAGGTGATTTTCCATAAAATTGAATTTTCTACGAAATGTGTAAAAATATTCGAGCGATCTAAATGCCCGTTGGCATGACAATTACAGGTCTCAACACCTATTGATAGAGGCATCAATCATCGAAATCGGAGCACAATTGCAGATTTTCGTTTTTTTATTATGAATTTATGGTCTATAGTTCAGGTGATTTGCCATAAAATTGAATTTTCTACGAAATGTGTAGAAATATTCGAGCGATCTAAATGCCCATTGGCATGACAATTACAGGTCTCAACATCTATTGATAGAGGCATCAATCATCGAAATCGGAGCACAATTGCAGATTTTCGTGTTTTTATTATGAATTTATGGTCTATAGTTCAGGTGATTTGCCATAAAATTGAATTTTCTACGAAATGTGTAGAAATATTGGTGTGATCTAAATGCCCGTTGGTATGACAATTACAGGTCTCACCACCTATAGATAGAGGCATCAATCATCGAAATCGGAGCACAATTGCAGATTTTCGTTTTTTTATTATGAATTTATGGTCTATAGTTCAGGTGATTTGCCATAAAATTGAATTTTCTACGAAATGTGTAGAAATATTCGAGCGATCTATTGATAGAGGTATCCATCAACCAAATCGGAACACAATTTCAGATTTTCGTTTTTTATTATGAATTTATGGTCTATAGTTCAGGTGATTTTCCATAAAATTGAATTTTCTACGAAATGTGTAGAAATATTCGAGCGATCTATTGATAGAGGCATCAATCAACCAAATCGGAACACAATTTCAGATTTTCGTTTTTTATTATGAATTCATGGTCTATAGTTCAGGTGATTATCCATAAAATTGAATTTTCTACGAAATGTGTAGAAATATTGGAGCGATCTAAATGCCCGTTGGCATGACAATTACATCAATCATCGAAATCGGAGCACAATTGCAGATTTTCTTTTTTTTATTATGAATTTATGGTCTATAGTTCAGATGATTTGCCATAAAATTGAATTTTCTACGAAATGTGTAGAAATATTCGAGCGATCTAAATGCCCGTTGGCATGACAATTACAGGTCTCAACACCTATTGATAGAGGCATCAATCATCGAAATCGGAGCACAATTGCAGATTTTCGTTTTTTTATTATGAATTTATGGTCTATAGTTCAGGTGATTTGCCATAAAATTGAATTTTCTACGAAATGTGTAGAAATATTCGAGCGATCTAAATGCCCGTTGGCATGACAATTACAGGTCTCACCACCTATAGATAGAGGCATCAATCATCGAAATCGGAGCACAATTGCAGATTTTCGTTTTTTTATTATGAATTTATGGTCTATAGTTCAGGTGATTTGCCATAAAATTGAATTTTCTACGAAATGTGTAGAAATGTTCGAGCGATCTATTGATAGAGGTATCCATCAACCAAATCGGAACACAATTTCAGATTTTCGTTTTTTATTATGAATTCATGGTCTATAGTTCAGGTGATTTTCCATAAAATTGAATTTTCTACGAAATGTGTAGAAATATTGGAGCGATTTAAATGCCCGTTGGCATGACAATTACAGGTCTCAACACCTATTGATAGAGGCATCAATCATCGAAATCGGAGCACAATTGCAGATTTTCGTTTTTTTATTATGAATTTATGGTCTATAGTTCAGGTGATTTGCCATAAAATTGAATTTTCTACGAAATGTGTAGAAATATTCGAGCGATCTATTGATAGAGGTATCCATCAACCAAATCGGAACACAATTTCAGATTTTCGTTTTTTATTATGAATTTATGGTCTATAGTTCAGGTGATTTTCCATAAAATTGAATTTTCTACGAAATGTATAGAAATATTCGAGCGATCTAAATTCCCGTTGGCATGACAATTACAGGTCTCACCACCTATAGATAGAGGCATCAATCATCGAAATCGGAACACAATTGCAGATTTTCGTTTTTTTATTATGAATTTATGGTCTATAGTTCAGGTGATTTTCCATAAAATTGAATTTTCTACGAAATGTGTAGAAATATTGGAGCGATCTATTGATAGAGGCATCAATCAACCAAATCGGAACACAATTTCAGATTTTCGTTTTTTATTATGAATTCATGGTCTATAGTTCAGGTGATTTTCCATAAAATTGAATTTTCTACGAAATGTATAGAAATATTCGAGCGATCTAAATTCCCGTTGGCATGACAATTACAGGTCTCACCACCTATAGATAGAGGCATCAATCATCGAAATCGGAACACAATTGCAGATTTTCGTTTTTTTATTATGAATTTATGGTCTATAGTTCAGGTGATTTTCCATAAAATTGAATTTTCTACGAAATGTGTAGAAATATTGGTGTGATCTAAATGCCCGTTGGTATGACAATTACAGGTCTCACCACCTATAGATAGAGGCATCAATCATCGAAATCGGAGCACAATTGCAGATTTTCGTTTTTTTATTATGAATTTATGGTCTATAGTTCAGGTGATTTGCCATAAAATTGAATTTTCTACGAAATGTGTAGAAATGTTCGAGCGATCTATTGATATAGGTATCCATCAACCAAATCGGAACACAATTTCAGATTTTCGTTTTTTATTATGAATTCATGGTCTATAGTTCAGGTGATTTTCCATAAAATTGAATTTTCTACGAAATGTGTAGAAATATTGGAGCGATCTAAATGCCCGTTGGCATGACAATTACAGGTCTCAACACCTATTGATAGAGGCATCAATCAACCAAATCGGAACACAATTTCAGATTTTCGTTTTTTATTATGAATTCATGGTCTATAGTTCAGGTGATTATCCATAAAATTGAATTTTCTACGAAATGTGTAGAAATATTGGAGCAATCTAAATGCCCGTTGGCATGACAATTACATCAATCATCGAAATCGGAGCACAATTGCAGATTTTCTTTTTTTTATTATGAATTTATGGTCTATAGTTCAGATGATTTGCCATAAAATTGAATTTTCTACGAAATGTGTAGAAATATTCGAGCGATCTAAATGCCCGTTGGCATCACAATTACAGGTCTCAACACCTATTGATAGAGGCATCAATCATCGAAATCGGAGCACAATTGTAGATTTTCGTTTTTTTATTATGAATTTATGGTCTATAGTTCAGGTGATTTGCCATAAAATTGAATTTTCTACGAAATGTGAAGAAATATTCGAGCGATCTAAATGCCCGTTGGCATCACAATTACAGGTCTCAACACCTATTGATAGAGGCATCAATCATCGAAATCGGAGCACAATTGCAGATTTTCGTTTTTTTATTATGAATTTATGGTCTATAGTTCAGGTGATTTGCCATAAAATTGAATTTTCTACGAAATGTGAAGAAATATTCGAGCGATCTAAATGCCCGTTGGCATGACAATTACAGGTCTCAACACCTATTGATAGAGGCATCAATCATCGAAATCGGAGCACAATTGCAGATTTTCGTTTTTTTATTATGAATTTATGGTCTATAGTTCAGGTGATTTGCCATAAAATTGAATTTTCTACGAAATGTGTAGAAATGTTCGAGCGATCTATTGATAGAGGTATCCATCAACCAAATCGGAACACAATTTCAGATTTTCGTTTTTTATTATGAATTCATGGTCTATAGTTCAGGAGATTATCCATAAAATTGAATTTTCTACGAAATGTGTAGAAATATTGGAGCGATCTAAATGCCCGTTGGCATGACAATTACATCAATCATCGAAATCGGAGCACAATTGCAGATTTTCTTTTTTTTATTATGAATTTATGGTCTATAGTTCAGATGATTTGCCATAAAATTGAATTTTCTACGAAATGTGTAGAAATATTCGAGCGATCTAAATGCCCGTTGGCATGACAATTACAGGTCTCAACACCTATTGATAGAGGCATCAATCATCGAAATCGGAGCACAATTGCAGATTTTCGTTTTTTTATTATGAATTTATGGTCTATAGTTCAGGTGATTTTCCATAAAATTGAATTTTCTACGAAATGTGTAGAAATATTGGAGCGATCTATTGATAGAGGCATCAATCAACCAAATCGGAACACAATTTCAGATTTTCGTTTTTTATTATGAATTCATGGTCTATAGTTCAGGTGATTATCCATAAAATTGAATTTTCTACGAAATGTGTAGAAATATTGGAGCGATCTAAATGCCCGTTGGCATGACAATTACATCAATCATCGAAATCGGAGCACAATTGCAGATTTTCTTTTTTTTATTATGAATTTATGGTCTATAGTTCAGATGATTTGCCATAAAATTGAATTTTCTACGAAATGTGTAGAAATATTCGAGCGATCTAAATGCCCGTTGGCATGACAATTACAGGTCTCAACACCTATAGATAGAGGCATCAATCATCGAAATCGGAGCACAATTGCAGATTTTCGTTTTTTTATTATGAATTTATGGTCTATAGTTCAGGTGATTTTCCATAAAATTGAATTTTCTACGAAATGTGTAGAAATATTGGAGCGATCTATTGATAGAGGCATCAATCAACCAAATCGGAACACAATTTCAGATTTTCGTTTTTTATTATGAATTTATGGTCTATAGTTCAGATGATTTGCCATAAAATTGAATTTTCTACGAAATGTGTAGAAATATTCGAGCGATCTAAATGCCCGTTGGCATGACAATTACAGGTCTCAACACCTATTGATAGAGGCATCAATCATCGAAATCGGAGCACAATTGCAGATTTTCGTTTTTTTATTATGAATTTATGGTCTATAGTTCAGGTGATTTGCCATAAAATTGAATTTTCTACGAAATGTGTAGAAATATTCGAGCGATCTAAATGCCCGTTGGCATGACAATTACAGGTCTCAACACCTATTGATAGAGGCATCAATCATCGAAATCGGAGCACAATTGCAGATTTTCGTTTTTTTATTATGAATTTATGGTCTATAGTTCAGGTGATTTGCCATAAAATTGAATTTTCTACGAAATGTGTAGAAATATTCGAGCGATCTAAATGCCCATTGGCATGACAATTACAGGTCTCAACATCTATTGATAGAGGCATCAATCATCGAAATCGGAGCACAATTGCAGATTTTCGTGTTTTTATTATGAATTTATGGTCTATAGTTCAGGTGATTTGCCATAAAATTGAATTTTCTACGAAATGTGTAGAAATATTGGTGTGATCTAAATGCCCGTTGGTATGACAATTACAGGTCTCACCACCTATAGATAGAGGCATCAATCATCGAAATCGGAGCACAATTGCAGATTTTCGTTTTTTTATTATGAATTTATGGTCTATAGTTCAGGTGATTTGCCATAAAATTGAATTTTCTACGAAATGTGTAGAAATATTCGAGCGATCTATTGATAGAGGTATCCATCAACCAAATCGGAACACAATTTCAGATTTTCGTTTTTTATTATGAATTTATGGTCTATAGTTCAGGTGATTTTCCATAAAATTGAATTTTCTACGAAATGTGTAGAAATATTCGAGCGATCTATTGATAGAGGCATCAATCAACCAAATCGGAACACAATTTCAGATTTTCGTTTTTTATTATGAATTCATGGTCTATAGTTCAGGTGATTTTCCATAAAATTGAATTTTCTACGAAATGTGTAAAAATATTCGAGCGATCTAAATGCCCGTTGGCATGACAATTACAGGTCTCAACACCTATTGATAGAGGCATCAATCATCGAAATCGGAGCACAATTGCAGATTTTCGTTTTTTTATTATGAATTTATGGTCTATAGTTCAGGTGATTTGCCATAAAATTGAATTTTCTACGAAATGTGTAGAAATATTCGAGCGATCTAAATGCCCATTGGCATGACAATTACAGGTCTCAACATCTATTGATAGAGGCATCAATCATCGAAATCGGAGCACAATTGCAGATTTTCGTGTTTTTATTATGAATTTATGGTCTATAGTTCAGGTGATTTGCCATAAAATTGAATTTTCTACGAAATGTGTAGAAATATTGGTGTGATCTAAATGCCCGTTGGTATGACAATTACAGGTCTCACCACCTATAGATAGAGGCATCAATCATCGAAATCGGAGCACAATTGCAGATTTTCGTTTTTTTATTATGAATTTATGGTCTATAGTTCAGGTGATTTGCCATAAAATTGAATTTTCTACGAAATGTGTAGAAATATTCGAGCGATCTATTGATAGAGGTATCCATCAACCAAATCGGAACACAATTTCAGATTTTCGTTTTTTATTATGAATTTATGGTCTATAGTTCAGGTGATTTTCCATAAAATTGAATTTTCTACGAAATGTGTAGAAATATTCGAGCGATCTATTGATAGAGGCATCAATCAACCAAATCGGAACACAATTTCAGATTTTCGTTTTTTATTATGAATTCATGGTCTATAGTTCAGGTGATTATCCATAAAATTGAATTTTCTACGAAATGTGTAGAAATATTGGAGCGATCTAAATGCCCGTTGGCATGACAATTACATCAATCATCGAAATCGGAGCACAATTGCAGATTTTCTTTTTTTTATTATGAATTTATGGTCTATAGTTCAGATGATTTGCCATAAAATTGAATTTTCTACGAAATGTGTAGAAATATTCGAGCGATCTAAATGCCCGTTGGCATGACAATTACAGGTCTCAACACCTATTGATAGAGGCATCAATCATCGAAATCGGAGCACAATTGCAGATTTTCGTTTTTTTATTATGAATTTATGGTCTATAGTTCAGGTGATTTGCCATAAAATTGAATTTTCTACGAAATGTGTAGAAATATTCGAGCGATCTAAATGCCCGTTGGCATGACAATTACAGGTCTCACCACCTATAGATAGAGGCATCAATCATCGAAATCGGAGCACAATTGCAGATTTTCGTTTTTTTATTATGAATTTATGGTCTATAGTTCAGGTGATTTGCCATAAAATTGAATTTTCTACGAAATGTGTAGAAATGTTCGAGCGATCTATTGATAGAGGTATCCATCAACCAAATCGGAACACAATTTCAGATTTTCGTTTTTTATTATGAATTCATGGTCTATAGTTCAGGTGATTTTCCATAAAATTGAATTTTCTACGAAATGTGTAGAAATATTGGAGCGATTTAAATGCCCGTTGGCATGACAATTACAGGTCTCAACACCTATTGATAGAGGCATCAATCATCGAAATCGGAGCACAATTGCAGATTTTCGTTTTTTTATTATGAATTTATGGTCTATAGTTCAGGTGATTTGCCATAAAATTGAATTTTCTACGAAATGTGTAGAAATATTCGAGCGATCTATTGATAGAGGTATCCATCAACCAAATCGGAACACAATTTCAGATTTTCGTTTTTTATTATGAATTTATGGTCTATAGTTCAGGTGATTTTCCATAAAATTGAATTTTCTACGAAATGTATAGAAATATTCGAGCGATCTAAATTCCCGTTGGCATGACAATTACAGGTCTCACCACCTATAGATAGAGGCATCAATCATCGAAATCGGAACACAATTGCAGATTTTCGTTTTTTTATTATGAATTTATGGTCTATAGTTCAGGTGATTTTCCATAAAATTGAATTTTCTACGAAATGTGTAGAAATATTGGAGCGATCTATTGATAGAGGCATCAATCAACCAAATCGGAACACAATTTCAGATTTTCGTTTTTTATTATGAATTCATGGTCTATAGTTCAGGTGATTTTCCATAAAATTGAATTTTCTACGAAATGTATAGAAATATTCGAGCGATCTAAATTCCCGTTGGCATGACAATTACAGGTCTCACCACCTATAGATAGAGGCATCAATCATCGAAATCGGAACACAATTGCAGATTTTCGTTTTTTTATTATGAATTTATGGTCTATAGTTCAGGTGATTTTCCATAAAATTGAATTTTCTACGAAATGTGTAGAAATATTGGTGTGATCTAAATGCCCGTTGGTATGACAATTACAGGTCTCACCACCTATAGATAGAGGCATCAATCATCGAAATCGGAGCACAATTGCAGATTTTCGTTTTTTTATTATGAATTTATGGTCTATAGTTCAGGTGATTTGCCATAAAATTGAATTTTCTACGAAATGTGTAGAAATGTTCGAGCGATCTATTGATATAGGTATCCATCAACCAAATCGGAACACAATTTCAGATTTTCGTTTTTTATTATGAATTCATGGTCTATAGTTCAGGTGATTTTCCATAAAATTGAATTTTCTACGAAATGTGTAGAAATATTGGAGCGATCTAAATGCCCGTTGGCATGACAATTACAGGTCTCAACACCTATTGATAGAGGCATCAATCAACCAAATCGGAACACAATTTCAGATTTTCGTTTTTTATTATGAATTCATGGTCTATAGTTCAGGTGATTATCCATAAAATTGAATTTTCTACGAAATGTGTAGAAATATTGGAGCAATCTAAATGCCCGTTGGCATGACAATTACATCAATCATCGAAATCGGAGCACAATTGCAGATTTTCTTTTTTTTATTATGAATTTATGGTCTATAGTTCAGATGATTTGCCATAAAATTGAATTTTCTACGAAATGTGTAGAAATATTCGAGCGATCTAAATGCCCGTTGGCATCACAATTACAGGTCTCAACACCTATTGATAGAGGCATCAATCATCGAAATCGGAGCACAATTGCAGATTTTCGTTTTTTTATTATGAATTTATGGTCTATAGTTCAGGTGATTTGCCATAAAATTGAATTTTCTACGAAATGTGAAGAAATATTCGAGCGATCTAAATGCCCGTTGGCATCACAATTACAGGTCTCAACACCTATTGATAGAGGCATCAATCATCGAAATCGGAGCACAATTGCAGATTTTCGTTTTTTTATTATGAATTTATGGTCTATAGTTCAGGTGATTTGCCATAAAATTGAATTTTCTACGAAATGTGAAGAAATATTCGAGCGATCTAAATGCCCGTTGGCATGACAATTACAGGTCTCAACACCTATTGATAGAGGCATCAATCATCGAAATCGGAGCACAATTGCAGATTTTCGTTTTTTTATTATGAATTTATGGTCTATAGTTCAGGTGATTTGCCATAAAATTGAATTTTCTACGAAATGTATAGAAATATTCGAGCGATCTAAATGCCCGTTGGCATGACAATTACAGGTCTCAACACCTATTGATAGAGGCATCAATCATCGAAATCGGAACACAATTGCAGATTTTCGTTTTTTTATTATGAATTTATGGTCTATAGTTCAGGTGATTTTCCATAAAATTGAATTTTCTACGAAATGTGTAGAAATATTGGAGCGATCTATTGATAGAGGCATCAATCAACCAAATCGGAACACAATTTCAGATTTTCGTTTTTTATTATGAATTCATGGTCTATAGTTCAGGTGATTTTCCATAAAATTGAATTTTCTACGAAATGTGTAAAAATATTCAAGCGATCTAAATGCCCGTTGGCATGACAATTACAGGTCTCACCACCTATAGATAGAGGCATCAATCATCGAAATCGGAGCACAATTGCAGATTTTCGTTTTTTTATTATGAATTTATGGTCTATAGTTCAGGTGATTTTCCATAAAATTGAATTTTCTACGAAATGTGTAGAAATATTGGAGCGATCTATTGATAGAGGCATCAATCATCGAAATCGGAGCACAATTGCAGATTTTCGTTTTTTTATTATGAATTCATGGTCTATAGTTCAGGTGATTATCCATAAAATTGAATTTTCTACGAAATGTGTAGAAATATTGGAGCGATCTAAATGCCCGTTGGCATGACAATTACATCAATCATCGAAATCGGAGCACAATTGCAGATTTTCTTTTTTTTATTATGAATTTATGGTCTATAGTTCAGATAATTTGCCATAAAATTGAATTTTCTACGAAATGTGTAGAAATATTCGAGCGATCTAAATGCCCGTTGGCATGACAATTACAGGTCTCAACACCTATTGATAGAGGCATCAATCATCGAAATCGGAGCACAATTGCAGATTTTCGTTTTTTTATTATGAATTTATGGTCTATAGTTCAGGTGATTTGCCATAAAATTGAATTTTCTACGAAATGTGTAGAAATATTCGAGCGATCTAAATGCCCGTTGGCATGACAATTACAGGTCTCAACACCTATTGATAGAGGCATCAATCATCGAAATCGAAGCACAATTGCAGATTTTCGTTTTTTTATTATGAATTTATGGTCTATAGTTCAGGTGATTTGCCATAAAATTGAATTTTCTACGAAATGTGTAGAAATATTCGAGCGATCTAAATGCCCATTGGCATGACAATTACAGGTCTCAACATCTATTGATAGAGGCATCAATCATCGAAATCGGAGCACAATTGCAGATTTTCGTGTTTTTATTATGAATTTATGGTCTATAGTTCAGGTGATTTGCCATAAAATTGAATTTTCTACGAAATGTGTAGAAATATTGGTGTGATCTAAATGCCCGTTGGTATGACAATTACAGGTCTCACCACCTATAGATAGAGGCATCAATCATCGAAATCGGAGCACAATTGCAGATTTTCGTTTTTTTATTATGAATTTATGGTCTATAGTTCAGGTGATTTGCCATAAAATTGAATTTTCTACGAAATGTGTAGAAATATTCGAGCGATCTATTGATAGAGGTATCCATCAACCAAATCGGAACACAATTTCAGATTTTCGTTTTTTATTATGAATTTATGGTCTATAGTTCCGGTGATTTTCCATAAAATTGAATTTTCTACGAAATGTGTAGAAATATTCGAGCGATCTAAATTCCCGTTGGCATGACAATTACAGGTCTCACCACCTATAGATAGAGGCATCAATCATCGAAATCGGAACACAATTGCAGATTTTCGTTTTTTTATTATGAATTTATGGTCTATAGTTCAGGTGATTTTCCATAAAATTGAATTTTCTACGAAATGTGTAGAAATATTCGAGCGATCTATTGATAGAGGCATCAATCAACCAAATCGGAACACAATTTCAGATTTTCGTTTTTTATTATGAATTCATGGTCTATAGTTCAGGTGATTTTCCATAAAATTGAATTTTCTACGAAATGTGTAAAAATATTCGAGCGATCTAAATGCCCGTTGGCATGACAATTACAGGTCTCACCACCTATAGATAGAGGCATCAATCATCGAAATCGGAGCACAATTGCAGATTTTCGTTTTTTTATTATGAATTTATGGTCTATAGTTCAGGTGATTTTCCATAAAATTGAATTTTCTACGAAATGTGTAGAAATATTGGAGCGATCTATTGATAGAGGCATCAATCAACCAAATCGGAACACAATTTCAGATTTTCGTTTTTTATTATGAATTCATGGTCTATAGTTCAGGTGATTATCCATAAAATTGAATTTTCTACGAAATGTGTAGAAATATTGGAGCGATCTAAATGCCCGTTGGCATGACAATTACATCAATCATCGAAATCGGAGCACAATTGCAGATTTTCTTTTTTTTATTATGAATTTATGGTCTATAGTTCAGATGATTTGCCATAAAATTGAATTTTCTACGAAATGTGTAGAAATATTGGAGCGATCTAAATGCCCGTTGGCATGACAATTACAGGTCTCAACACCTATTGATAGAGGCATCAATCATCGAAATCGGAGCACAATTGCAGATTTTCGTGTTTTTATTATGAATTTATGGTCTATAGTTCAGGTGATTTGCCATAAAATTGAATTTTCTACGAAATGTGTAGAAATATTCGAGCGATCTAAATGCCCGTTGGCATGACAATTACAGGTCTCAACACCTATTGATAGAGGCATCAATCATCGAAATCGTAGCACAATTGCAGATTTTCGTTTTTTTATTATGAATTTATGGTCTATAGTTCAGGTGATTTGCCATAAAATTGAATTTTCTACGAAATGTGTAGAAATATTCGAGCGATCTAAATGCCCATTGGCATGACAATTACAGGTCTCAACATCTATTGATAGAGGCATCAATCATCGAAATCGGAGCACAATTGCAGATTTTCGTGTTTTTATTATGAATTTATGGTCTATAGTTCAGGTGATTTGCCATAAAATTGAATTTTCTACGAAATGTGTAGAAATATTGGTGTGATCTAAATGCCCGTTGGTATGACAATTACAGGTCTCACCACCTATAGATAGAGGCATCAATCATCGAAATCGGAGCACAATTGCAGATTTTCGTTTTTTTATTATGAATTTATGGTGTTCGTTCAGGTGATTTGCCATAAAATTGAATTTTCTACGAAATGTGTAGAAATATTCGAGCGATCTAAATGCGCGTTGGCATGACAATTACAGGTCTCAACACCTATTGATAGAGGCATCAATCATCGAAATCGGAGCACAATTGCAGATTTTCGTTTTTTTATTATGAATTTATGGTCTATAGTTCAGGTGATTTTCCATAAAATTGAATTTTCTACGAAATGTGTAGAAATATTGGTGTGATCTAAATGCCCGTTGGTATGACAATTACAGGTCTCACCACCTATAGATAGAGGCATCAATCATCGAAATCGGAGCACAATTGCAGATTTTCGTTTTTTTATTATGAATTTATGGTCTATAGTTCAGGTGATTTGCCATAAAATTGAATTTTCTACGAAATGTGTAGAAATGTTCGAGCGATCTATTGATAGAGGTATCCATCAACCAAATCGGAACACAATTTCAGATTTTCGTTTTTTATTATGAATTCATGGTCTATAGTTCAGGTGATTTGCCATAAAATTGAATTTTCTACGAAATGTGTAGAAATATTCGAGCGATCTAAATGCCCGTTGGCATCACAATTACAGGTCTCAACACCTATTGATAGAGGCATCAATCATCGAAATCGGAGCACAATTGCAGATTTTCGTTTTTTTATTATGAATTTATGGTCTATAGTTCAGGTGATTTGCCATAAAATTGAATTTTCTACGAAATGTGAAGAAATATTCGAGCGATCTAAATGCCCGTTGGCATGACAATTACAGGTCTCAACACCTATTGATAGAGGCATCAATCATCGAAATCGGAGCACAATTGCAGATTTTCGTTTTTTTATTATGAATTTATGGTCTATAGTTCAGGTGATTTTCCATAAAATTGAATTTTCTACGAAATGTGTAGAAATGTTCGAGCGATCTATTGATAGAGGTATCCATCAACCAAATCGGAACACAATTTCAGATTTTCGTTTTTTATTATGAATTCATGGTCTATAGTTCAGGTGATTTTCCATAAAATTGAACACATTTTATTATGAATTTATGGTCTATAGTTCAGGTGATTTGCCATAAAATTGAATTTTCTACGAAATGTGAAGAAATATTCGAGCGATCTAAATGCCCGTTGGCATGACAATTACAGGTCTCAACACCTATTGATAGAGGCATCAATCATCGAAATCGGAGCACAATTGCAGATTTTCGTTTTTTTATTATGAATTTATGGTCTATAGTTCAGGTGATTTTCCATAAAATTGAATTTTCTACGAAATGTGTAGAAATATTGGTGTGATCTAAATGCCCGTTGGTATGACAATTACAGGTCTCAACACCTATTGATAGAGGCATCAATCATCGAAATCGGAGCACAATTGCAGATTTTCGTTTTTTTATTATGAATTTATGGTCTATAGTTCAGGTGATTTGCCATAAAATTGAATTTTCTACGAAATGTGTAGAAATATTCGAGCGATCTAAATGCCCGTTGGCATCACAATTACAGGTCTCAACACCTATTGATAGAGGCATCAATCATCGAAATCGGAGCACAATTGCAGATTTTTGTTTTTTTATTATGAATTTATGGTCTATAGTTCAGGTGATTTACCATAAAATTGAATTTTCTACGAAATGTGTAGAAATATTGGAGCGATCTATTGATAGAGGCATCAATCAACCAAATCGGAACACAATTTCAGATTTTCGTTTTTTATTATGAATTCATGGTCTATAGTTCAGGTGATTTTCCATAAAATTGAATTTTCTACGAAATGTGTAGAAATATTGGAGCGATCTAAATGCCCGTTGGCATGACAATTACAGGTCTCAACGCCTATTGATAGAGGCATCAATCATCGAAATCGGAGCACAATTGCAGATTTTCGTGTTTTTATTATGAATTTATGGTCTATAGTTCAGGTGATTTGCCATAAAATTGAATTTTCTACGAAATGTGTAGAAATATTCGAGCGATCTAAATTCCCGTTGGCATGACAATTACAGGTCTCACCACCTATAGATAGAGGCATCAATCATCGAAATCGGAACACAATTGCAGATTTTCGTTTTTTTATTATGAATTTATGGTCTATAGTTCAGGTGATTTTCCATAAAATTGAATTTTCTACGAAATGTGTAGAAATATTGGAGCGATCTATTGATAGAGGCATCAATCAACCAAATCGGAACACAATTTCAGATTTTCGTTTTTTATTATGAATTCATGGTCTATAGTTCAGGTGATTTTCCATAAAATTGAATTTTCTACGAAATGTGTAGAAATATTCGAGCGATCTAAATACCTGTTGGCATGACAATTACAGGTCTCACCACCTATAGATAGAGGCATCAATCATCGAAATCGGAGCACAATTGCAGATTTTCGTTTTTTTATTATGAATTTATGGTCTATAGTTCAGGTGATTTTCCGATCAAAAAATGAAACAAACGAATCGAAAATGTCATTTTAATACTTTTTTAAGCTTTTGATGTTAAACGCATAAAGCTTTGCGGATAAGAAAAAATTAATTTTTGTATGTCCATCATTCGTATTTAGCGAAGACACATTTTATTAAAGTTATCTCTTGATCCGTTGTATTTTGCTATAGAAAGGGTCACCACGAGGTATTAAGCATCAACATCCCTTGATCCTTGAAAAGCCTAGGAACAGCTACGACCTGGTCCCCACCGTGGGACAGTTTATTTATGAGTGTTATGTTAATTTTAACCATTTTAAATCAAGAAATAAATAATTAATCAGCACCCAATATAGACATTCCTTCCTATTTTATTCCTTCGAAAACATGCCGATTCCATTTATCTTTCAATAGGGTAATGATCCTAAACACACTGCAAGATTAATAAAGTTTTAGTTTACGGATCAAAGAATATAACTTTAACGCAATCGAGAAAACTTAATTAAAAAAGAAAAATTCTAGGAGTTCCGACGAGATATTCCAAAATAATTTTTTTTTTTAAATTTTTATTTGCACTAGCCCCAAAAATAATAGCCATATGGCCCGATTTCAAGATTTACAATTTATATACGAAATTCTATTTTATTTATTTTTTATTTTTTCCTCTTATTCAACTTTCATTCATCGATCCTCTTTCATACTATTATCCCATTCATTTTAATAAATTCATACACCTCCTTATACCCATTTGTTCCCATTCGTAATAAATCATTCAAATTCCTTGCACTCATAAGGACATCGAACATTCTTCTAATCTGAGTAAAATTAGGACAGTGCAGAATTAAGTGTTCAATGTCCTCCACAATCAAACATCTTTCACATAGATCATCCTCAATCAAATGACGTTTCTTTAGACTTTCTTTCCAGTTTCCATGATTCAATCTCACTCGTTTCATCGTTCGTATCATTGCAGCGTCCCCTTTGAGTTCCTTAAAGAAAGGTTTACTCAAAGGAGCTTTGCACAATTCAAAGTACTTCTTGCCTTTCACACGACCCTTTTCAATAAATTCCCGCTCCCATTTTCTCCACAGATTCACCTGAAATACACGAAGTACATCTCTTGCATCCATAAATTCATATTCAGTTTCTTCCTCAAGCATACAACCCCTTTTCGCAAGCATATCAGCTCTTTCGTTACCCTCAATCTGTAGATGCGAAGGTATCCATTGAATGATCACCTCGCTCCCACAAGATTGAAGGTATTCATATATCATTTCAATATATACATTGCCTTGAGTACCCCCACCCCTGTTAAGTAAATCCAATCCACCCTGGGAGTCGGAGAATAGAACTACTCTCCTCCTCCCTTCTGTCATTGCCAACTTAATTCCTTCCATAATCCCAATCAACTCTGCATTCATTATACAGATGTTACCATTAATTCTCAGCATTTTCTCTTTTTTCATAGTTGGAATAAATATTCCCACACCTACCCGATCCTCATTTACACTAGCATCTGTATACACTTCCACATGTGCAAAAAAATTCAATTGCACTTTTCTAAATTCTCTCTTAACCGATAACTCATTCATCATCGCTTTTGTTGTGTCTCCAAAATTCAAACACACCGTAAGACCGTTCGGAGGAACTCTCGGACACACTTGTCGGATCTTGGAAAATAAGTGAATATCTTCCAAAATTATCTTCGCCCTTTGTGTCTTCCGGAAAACCGTTCCTACTTGCAACCTTACTTTCATCTCATTCACTAACACGTTGTCTTTGGTCAACATTCGCACAGTCTTTCGCACGGTGATCCATTCTCTCTTATAATTGAGAGGTGAATCACCCAATTCAGACCATAGAGTTTGTATTGGGGTCGAATTAATCGCCCCCAATACCACTCTAGCACAAGCATTCTCAACTTTCATTAGCTTTTCAAACCCGACATTGGACATATGCAATCTTGGAAGACACTAGCGCCTTTCGCAACATGTCAGTCACACTAGGATGAGCTTCCCATTTCGGTTTACTCACCCTTTTGATCACATTCAATCTGCTCTTGCAATTATTGGCCAACTTTTCCATATGCACCTTAAAACTCAATCGCTTATCAATCCAGATTCCCAAATACCTAGTCAAAGTCACATATTCAATACTCTCGTTATATATTTTCACATCTATTCTTCGTTTTGAACGAAAAGCCATACTGTAACATTTTCTCGTATTTACCCGCAAATTCAATTCCGTTAAACATTGTGTTACCTGATTCACACATTCCTGAGCCCGATTCAGTGCCTCGTCGATGTTTCTTCCCTTGCCTATCAAGACAAAGTCATCTGCCAATTGCAGAATTACCTTGTCCGTGGAATTAAGTGCATGAATTGAGCTCGTATACAGATTGAAGAGAGTCGGAGAGATCTTACTCCCTTGTGGAAGGCCGATATTCACGGCTCCCTCCAACCTGTACCCCCTTCCACACAAAACTAACTTACGCTCACTCATAAACTCATATACCCACTTACAAATTTTCCAAGGGAAACCCAAGTTTAAAAGAACCTGATATAGTTTCCCAGGAACCACATAATCATACGCCCTCTCGATATCCAGAAAATCGCCACAACAACATCTTATTTTCCTTTCGTACTTCCCACACAAACTTTTCCACGCATTCATTAGCAGAGTGATTGCGCCGGAATCCAAAGGTGGTTTCTGGCAACAAATTACCCTCATTCACGAATTTATCCAATCTTCCTTTCATCATTCCATTCACCATCTTAACAAAAACATTCAACATACATACTCCTCTGAAATTTGTTGCCAGATTCCTATCACTATCTTTCTTAGGAACTGGAACCACTCTGCTCTCCTTCCATTTTTCCGGTATCTGGATAATCATCCACACCTTATTTAGAATTTGCAACAACGTTCCCTTTGCCTCAAATTCCAAATCAACAATCATTCTATAGCTCACTCTATTAGTTCCAGGGGTAGTGGATATTGATGAATCCAGAACCCCACAGAACTCGTCCCATTCAAATTCAACACACATTTCATTTACGGATTCACTGTTATTTTCAGGTAACACGCATTCATTACTTTCACCTAAATTATTCCGTACATCCGTCATCATTTGTAGGAATTTATTTCCATTCTCTCTGTCATCTAAAACGGCATTTCTTCTGCCTTGTGTTTTATGACCTCTCACTCTATTAAATTTATCCCATACATCCTTCGTTGTAGTTCTATGTGTCATATGAGACACATACTCCCGCCAACTTTTCCTCTTCGATCTACGGATAGCTTTTTTTTAGCCTTTCCATACCTTATCCTACACTGGTGGCATATACACCTATTAAATTCACTGAAGCTTATCCGTTTCCGTTCATACCAATACTGGATTTCATTGTTCCACCAAACATGTACCTTAATTTCATTCACTCTTATTTGCGTACTGCACATATCATTCACTCTCTGTATTTCATCCTCAAGTTGGTTGACCTCATTTATTTCATTCATCATGAGAATTTCATTCATACTCATCAGTAACATTCCAAGTGACTTGGGCCGCCAGCCCGCTAGACACTAAGGTAATGTCTATCGCGCTGGCTGT
Source organism: Tipula vernalis (assembly GCA_958295665.1). NCBI lineage: Eukaryota > Metazoa > Arthropoda > Insecta > Diptera > Tipulidae > Tipula > Tipula vernalis. Next base: position 374,243,467 of record OY282559.1, read on the forward strand.
GGCCCCTACATACGCCATCCTTGTTGGTCTTCCATCATTCAGTATTACAAGATCGGAATCCAGAATGAGGTCCGCCAACAAGTTTCCCCATGCATTATTCCTTTCACATCCCCATACCTCCGAATGTGCATTCATATCACCCCGCACAATTATGTCACTTTTTCCACGCACCCAGTCAAAAAATTTCTTAATATCCCTCAGGCCTTTTTCTCTATCACCCACAGATTCAATTGTGGTTGCATATTCACTTACAATTAACAAATCTCTATCCAGATTCCGAGTTTTGGCAGCGACCACTACAATGTGTTCAAAATCAGGGACCTGCACTGTTTGCAGCGTGATATTGGATCGCACCAATATCGCTACTCCCCCGTAACCATCGGCCCTCGGTCTGGATAGAAAATTGTAACCATTCACTCGAAACGTCTTGTTCTCTAATAGCATTACATTCATATAATTATTGGCCAGATAAGTCCGCATCATATCGCTGTTGGCATACATGCTGCGGATGTTAATCTGACCAATACACATATATTCATTGGATCTTACCATTCGCTCCGTCATGCGGTTTTATTCATTCATCCTTTCAACCTCTTCTACATCTATTATGATATTGAGCTCGTTTGGACTCAAAAATTTATATTTATTTTGGGATGTTGCTGCTCTTCCATCTGTAGTTTTAATTGTTGTTTCCTTTGTTGTTTGTTTTTGTATTTCAGCTGCTGCTGAAAAACTGCTTGTTGTCTCTTGTCTTATTGTTGTTGGATTGATTTTGTTGTGTTTTGTTTTATTAGTTTCTGTTTGTTGATTTGTGTTTTTATTATTTGTATTATTGTTTATTTTACTTTGATTATTGTTGTTTTGATTTCGATTATTGTTGATATCTTTACTTTTGTTGTTATTAGTGTTATTTGTATTAATATTATTATTGTTAATTTGATTATTATTGTTTGTTTCTTTTGACTTTTGATTTGTACTTTCGGTATTTGTTTACTTCGTTTTTAATATGTCACTGAATTTGTGCTGCCGTAGATGCTGGTGTTGTGTTTGCGTATTCGCGGTAATAAATTTCCTTAGCCCTGAAATACGTTATTCTGTCCATAGTTTTGATTTTCATTATTTCCTTTTCCATGATGAAAGTAGGACAGTCCTTATCAAAAGTGGTGTGTTCATTTTGACAATTGTCACATTTCATGGGTTCACATTCAATCGTCTCATGTCCCTTTGGAATTTGCTTTGCGCATTTGGGACAAACCGGCACTCGGGTACATTTGATTTTGGTGTGTCCGTATTTCTGGCAATTATGACATCTTATTGGATTTGGAATGTATATCCTTACATTTAATTTCAAAAACCCTGCTTTGACATCATTTAGTATCTGTGTCGTGTTAAATGTGAGTATTTGCAAGGGCGTGTCTTTAAGCTCCCCGTTGATTTTCCTCTTGATCCTCTCGACTTTTGTAACCTTCTGACTCTGTAACTCTTTCCCAATTTCATCAGGGTCTACATACATTAGGTCGTGGCTATATATCACTTCTTTGCAGGTATTCAAAAATGTATGCTCTTCCACTGACACTGGCATCTTTGTGATCTTGGTTGCTTTCATCAAAGCTAAATAACCTTCCTCTTTGCTGGTAAGCACTAGTAGGTCCCCACTACGCAATCTTTGTGTTTCATGTACATATGTGGCATGTTACCATCGCTAGCCCTTTTTCGATTAAAAACGGTGAAATACCTTTAAAACTGTGTTCGCCATCTGTTTTCTTTATTACCACATATTTCTGACTGCCTTTGTCATCAAAAAATAATCTCCTTCTTTTTTGATTGTTTGTATCCGGTAATATTGGATTAGCATGTTCCTTCATTTTCATTAGGGTGCTAAACCTATTTTTTCTAGGTATCGGCATCCTGCCCGTAGGAAGATACCGTTAAAGATTCACGGAAATTGTTTTTTTTTGTTTTTCGTCACTCACTAAATGAAATTTGCACTTTTATCACTCTGTTTGTATTAAGTTGTTTGTAATAAAATTGTTTATATGCTTGCTGTATCAGCTGTGTACTCACTTAAATCACCAATTCAAAATACTAAATTAATTAATAATTACAATAAATATGTATAACTTAAAACAAAAAAAAATTATTTTAAATTGATGTATTCCAAAATATTGAGGAAATCTACTGGTGGTTGGGGTGGGCCCAACATAATTAAGATTTAATTACACAAAAAAAAAAATAATTACTCACGATAATAACCTCCCGCCAAAAAAAAAAATCAATAAATGTAAACAAACTTTACACAACACAAACCCCGATTCAATTGAACAAATATACAACAAAATAAATTTATTAATTTCTCGATCAATTGATCGATTAAAATTAATTTAAATTTTTGATCACAATCGTTATACTCGTATATTATATATGAAAAGAGAATAAACAGCGAGCAAACTGACATCTGTGTGTATGTTACGTTTAAAAATGACGAATTCAATTGAACTGAATACAAAAAAAAAAATACTTTTGTGCCTGATTTAATTAAGTCGAATAATTAAATGTGTCATTGGATTATTAAAAACTTCCCCTTTCGAATAAACGCGAGTCAAAAAACTGTTGCAAAATGCTGTTGTACGTGCGATTGGCACAAGCATAGCAAATTTTTTTCTCTTTTTGCAATTCAAAAGCGAAATTTCCATTTCAATGAGAAATTTTTTTTTTGGCAACTACAGTGCATATGTATATGCAATTACGAGATCGCACATTAAGAATTGTGTGGCACACAAAAATATTTTGTAGAATAGGTCAGTTACACGATATAAAATATTATAATGTACGGGTTTAAGGATTTAGCTGAAATTCGTTTTGGCTTGGTTTTGATGACTAACACATGCATACGTGATTTTTATTTTTTATTTTTTGAAACTTATCTGTTTCAAGCAAACAATAATTTGTAAGATGCTTTGTCAATCAACGGATAAAGAAAAGTAAATATTTTATCAAGTAAATTGGTTACTATATTAAACAACGGAATCTCCCCATTGTTCGTTCTGAGTATAATAATACTCGTAATTTGTTGGCAAAGAAGGGGGTTCTGACAAACAGAAGGTTATACGAATTGTAAGCTAAGGATGTCAAGATTTATGTAAAAATAAAACTTGATTCTGTTTGATTTGAATTGCTGACCTCGATTTGTACAGCTAAATTTTTATACTTATCTATAAATTGTCAATTTATTGTAAATGCAAAATTGTTGCAGGGCCTCCCAATTTTTGGTGAATGTTTACAAAATAAGTTTTATTTTAAAAATTTAATTTCTCCTTAGGCAAGGTCCTTTGTGGAGTTTAATACTATACTGTGGTATGGAATACTTTCAAGATTAAAAACTCGACGTACGTAACAGTTTTTTAAGAATCAATGTTATGAAAGCTTCAAGCTTGATTTTTTAATGCAATATGTAACGGGGGAAACTTTTAAATTTAAGGATTTAACTCCTCTTACCGTTAGAATCGAATTCTCTTTATGGTGGTCGTAAGGAAAAATTAATGATATTCCAGGAATAGAGAAAATAATGAGAAATATTTTTTTTTACGGACTAATACTCAGTGTAAATACACTAAATTCGATAAACGTATGTACCTTTCTCAAACTCCCCTCTCTTAGAAGGAATAAAAGAGACGTAAATATTTCATATAGGGAACATAAAAATCAGCTCATTATAGTCTGACACGTTTTATCACATTTTGGTCGTTTTCTTGAAATTCTCCGAAAAAAGTCCCGAAGACTTTGGTATAAAGCAGTTTAATTTTTCGACTGAAATGACATAGTTTACTAGCAAATCACAGGTGAACCTTTTCGTGTGAGTTTCAAGAATACGATCCCTGGAGCTAAAAAAGTTAACGCCTTGAAGAGGTGTTCGTTCATTAAGAATTTTTTTTATAAAATCGTATGAGAGTAGGCGTATTGAGAAAGTGTTTTCAGTTCGAACATAGTGCTTTAAGGGGCCACGGCTCGTCTGAACGCGGCTCAACCCAAAAGTGCTTGCACTTCCGTTTTTTTTATGACATCATGTTCTCTAAGGTCTAATGAAAAAGATAAAAGTTTTTTTGAAATCATCCACCCACCAGTTTTCATTTTCGCGCCAAAATTCGAAAATTGGAACCAAAAAAATGATTTTTTGGTCTGAAAAAGTGAAATATCTTATGTTTTATGACAAGTCTCAGGAAGAGAATGCAATAGGCAGGTTACAAGAAAAGCAGAAAACTTTTCTTCCTCGATCAGTTCATTTCAGTTTTCCATAATGTCGAAAATTTTTAATCCTCCAAAAGTTGCCCGCGCACTTTCACACGAAGAGAACCGGAGTAAAATTTGTTTGTTGTGCTTAAAAAAGAATAATGTCATGTTCAAGATAGAAGCCTCGCTGCAATCGAATCTAGAAAAATTACTGAAACATCGTGTGGACAATATCTTGTGTGAAGAAAGACAGCCGAATGTTCTAGTGCCGGATGCAAACGGAACGTCTACCGACAAATTCCCAGTGCCGATCAAGGAACCGTTCCCTCCAAGACTGTCGAGCTACCTGATTATTCTAAGTTTTTGAGTGTAAGTTTAACTACGGGATCTAGGACTCAAAATCCCTGTCAGTGCTATTTGTGCCAGATTGCTCGAAGTAATGTGATATCCATGCAACTTCTTAACAAAAAAAAATCGGCTGACGGGAAATGCATCAAACGTTGTTCCAAATGTTTTATCGATCCCAAACGAGGAACACCTCATAAATGCACCAAACCTGCCCAAGTTGATAATGTATGCAATTATATAAATACAATGGGGGAGAAAGTAATGGAACAAGTGGCGTCAACATTAATCTGTAAAATTGCAATTCAACAACATGACATTGATGACAAAGTAAACAAAAAAGATTCGACGGTCTCCTCTACTCAGGCACGTGGAGGAAACTCCATGAAATTATTCATAAATCCCCACGAGAAAAATGAAGAGGAACCACCTTCGAATATATCCACAGCCGATTTCTTGAAAATCAAAACAAAATTTAATCTTAGTACAAAGACTACTCTTGATATAGCGACCGCTTTGAGAGTTGCTACCAAAAAGCGGGCGATAATTGATCCAGGATTGAAAAAAGCCTGGAACAGAAGAATGGCGAGGTAAAAAGTTTCTTTTTTGGCAAGACAATAGATTTTGTAACCATCAAAGCTTGAATGAGCACACCAATCCAATGTCCCTTTGTTTACTGCCATACTCTTGAAGATTTTCTTTCTCATATCGAGAAACAGCGGGATATTAGAAATCAGCACTTAAAATTTGGAATTGACGGTGGCGGTGGTTTTGTCAACAGGAGAAAAAACGTCAAAAGTATGATGATAGCGTGTTTGCTAAAGCTTTTGCTGACTCAGGCGTTAAGAAAATCTTTATTCTTGCTATTGTGAAATCGGCTCAAGAGAATTATGAAAACGTGTCAGCAATATGGAAAATATTGAAAATTGAGGATTTTTCTGGTACAATAGCGACTGATCTCAAATTAGCCAATATTCTGACAGGGATTATGTCTCATTCATCGACGTACCCTTGTACATGGAGCCTTTGTGAAAGCATAAATTTGGAGCACGTCGGACCTCGGCGAACTGTGGGAAACTCAACCTCATATTTTGAAGCTTGGAGAAACGCTGGCAGATCGATAATGAAAAATGCGAAAAATTTCAAAAGCTGCATCAATCCTCCAGTTTTTTCAGCTGATGACGATAAAAAGATTTTTGACATTATACCTCCTCCAGAACTACATCTAATGCTTGGTGTGGTTAATAAAATAGTCAGCCATATGCAAGATGAATTTGTTACTGAAACAACAGAATGGATCAACCTATGCAATGTTCAACGAGAATTTACTGAAGGAGGTACCAAATTCAATGGCAATTCATGTAGAATATTATTGAAAAAGTGGTTAGTCTCCGATCGTTTTGCTCCATTGGTTGTTTGAAATATGTGGAAACACTGAAGGATTTTGGTCGTGTAGTTCACAATTGTTTTGGAATCGAATTAAATGATTGTTACAAAGAATCTATCGCTCAATTCAAGACTAGCTATTTGGCCCTAGGGCTATCAGTCACACCAAAAGTACATGCAGTAGTTTATCATATAGAAGATTTTTGTGAAGGCCATAGAAGAGGGTTGGGGTTTTACAGTGAACAGGCCATGGAGACAGTGCATTCTGATTTCAAGATAATGTGGAACAAATATCAAGTTTCTGAAAACCACCCAGATTATAATGATAAATTAATGAGAGCTGTAATTGAATATAATAGTTACCACATATAATTAATTGAATCAAACTTGAATTAATGTTACTGAAATAAAGGTTTTTGTTCTTCTCGACTTTCATGAGTTTTGATTTGTTTGAAATAATTCATTATATCCCCACGTATGTGTTTAGAAGACATCTGTCGACAAAGAGAGAAATAATTCGCAAATTAGCAACGTTTTGACCTCTTCTTTTCTGCATTCTCTTCCTGAGACTTTCCTCTTTCGATCTTTGTATGCTGGAATCCTCCGGAAGGGCATGTAAAATAAGATATTTCACTTTTTCAGACCAAAAAATCGTTTTTTTGGTTCCAATTTTCGAATTTTGGCGCGATAATGTAAACTGGTCTGTGGATGATTTCAAAAAAACTTGTATCTTATTTGTTAGACCTTAGGGAACATGATGTCATAAAAAAACAGAAGTGTAAGCACTTTTGGGTTGAGCCGCGTTCAGACGAGCCAGAGTAGTATGGCACTCTACGGCATTTTACATTACGGCATATTTCAGTATGGCATGTGGTACCCTAAGGCATGTGGTAGCATGTTCAGTGCAAAATATGTATTTCAAAACGGCACATGGTATCATACAGCATACGGTATACTATAGCATATTTCAAAATGCCATATTTCGGTAGGGCAATCGGGAAAAACATTCAAAAATAATGGCAGTTATGAAAAGTAAATTTTTGTTTTTTGCTTTTATTTTTTTGAAGTGCAAAACCAAGATGGCTAAGCATTTATCTGAGGCACTCGAATAAGGATCCCGCAACAGACACAAAACGAAAGATTTTAAAACGACATATGAGGAAATTCAACAAATGCATCGGGTGTACCATATGGCGCAGTGAGATGTGCATTGCTGAAAAATACCGCAGTGTACCACATGTCGTAGTGTACCATATCCCGTTCTGAAAAGTGCCTTACAGAAACATGCCGTAGTATCATACGCCCTAATGAAATCTACCATAACGACCGGGATCCTCTACGTAAAACCATGAGGCCGCGCCCTATACACGTGTCGAAAAAATTGCTTTTTGATTTAACTGTCCTCTTACCGGATAGACGTAGGTGTGATAAATCAAACGTTTGTCTTATATCAGCTTTGAAGTAACTCATTTACAAGATTTTTATTAATACATACATTTTGAAATTGTTAAAGGTTTTATTGTGCCAGCACAATTTGTATTATTAATTTAGAGCGGCGATTTTTTAAAAAATGTTCGCTTGTTAGAAAAAGTCACTAAAAATTTAAAATTGCTTTGAATTGTTTTACCAAACTTTTAATTTATTATCTTGGAAAGGCTCTTTCTTCAGGGGTATTATTATTATTATTATTGAAGGACCCTGCTTAATTATCCGTCCAGTGAATATTCAAGTTCTTAATGAACTTGGTAATACTACCAGCTGGCACGTGATAAATACTATCTGGGCTTATTGCTCTCTCCTAGATATTTCCTAAAGCATGTAGTTCCGCTAGAAAGACGGTAGCATTGGAACTCAATAAATTCGAGAGGGCTATCCCACTCCCGTATATTCCTACCCCTGCTTCGTCTTCCGTTTGATTTTACTCTTACGAGTTGCTGGGAATTGCAAATCGCCTGTAGGTCACCTACCTTTACTACAGGAAGGCTAAATAAAACTGGAGCGTGCCTGGTATTCAGAGTCTGTATACTTTGGACTGATTAAGAATAGGGTTTTTTGTCAAGGTTTTCTTATTTAGCGCCGTACTTTAGCCTGTGCCAAATGGCCAAAAATGTGCCAAATGGTTTAGTTACCAGCGGTTGCCACGAGGAGGCAGCACGTACACTTGCGAATTGTGAACAGATTACCCCTTATACAATGGTACCGATTACGCAGCTGCCTAATAATACAAGACCAGAACAGCTCACGTGATGCGCACCCTACTGGAAGGTTACAGAACTTGTAGATTAATATACTCAACTTTGGCCCCCTCCCCCCCCCCCCCTCGCCCCACCTCTAATAGACGCCAAACCACCTTTTCAGGGGTAACCCAAATAGCTCCATTTCCTCCATTCTACCGCTAATCTATAAAAAACGTAATAGATACTACGCATAGTTTAAGAAAAACGGTTTATAATTGATTTACCCTTCGAGGATTGGCCCGGGAACTATCACCAATCTATAAACTAGTCTAATATATGTGTAGCTGCAAAAAGCAATAAATTTGTTTTGTTGGAAAGGATCTGTCATTTTGTCTGTCAATCCAAAAATGTCAGATATGCAAACTAAATCATTTCAACTTCAAAAAGTTAGTTATTATTTTTTTCAGAATTGGAAGATTTGTAGGCAAAACATGTAAAAATATTAGGATAACCAGATACCCTTAACATGTTAAAAATTTAGATTCACGCTTCCTGATTATAAAAATGTATCTTCATGACAAATTCGTTGTTCTTAAATCTTGATAGCCGACAAAAAATTGCGTAAGTCTGTATTTTATGCAGTATGGTAAACTCCAGTCATACAATATGCGATATGGCGAGATTCTGTCATGAAATATGCTTTTATATCGGTTAAAGGAGGAATACAGACAAGAAACAGATTAGTAAATTATGTCCCTAGTCAACTAGACTTCCTTATCTGGCAAAGTTAGGTGACTGCAGAAGTTGTCTTGCATGCCGGATGAAAATGTACTGGAGCTAATATTTAAGCATTGAAACGATGGCTTCGGTCCTTTTGTCCTTTTACTATTTTTATCAGCTTCGAATAAATTTGCATTTAATAATCCAACATGGACACACCAAAAGATTGTAGAGAGACATTTTTTAAAATGCGGCCATTAGTTAACAGTATCTTAAGCTACTGCAGCGAAGTACCAGTTGAAGAAGTTATTTCCATCGACGAGCAAATAATTACGTTTAGAGGAAACTTAAACGTTAAACAATACGTAAAAGGTCAACCTAATCCATGGGGGATAAAACTTTATTTTCTTTGTGGCAAAAGCGGTTTACTCTATGATTTTTTGTATCAATGGAAAAATGCACGATTTTACACTTAACCAAAAGACTCACTTTACCTGGTTACCTTAAATTTTGATAATTTCTTTAGCACCAACCAGCCTTTTGAAATTCTAGAAAAACGGATAATAAACGCAGTGGGAATATAAGAATAAATCGGTTTAGATGCAACATTAAAAAAGAAAGAACGAGGAACTACCAATCATCTTATAAGCCGCGATGGTAAAATTGTTTTAATTAAATGGCAAGATAACGGATCCGTCCATCTCTCATCTAATTTCGATGGTCAGAGAGAACGAATAACTGTTCGAAGATCCTACAAAAAAAAGAAGAAGTACATAAACATCAAACAGCCTCAAATAGTGCAACTGTATAATAATGAGATGGCTGGTGTCAATTTCTTCGATCAACTTATTTCTTATTATCGAATATTTATAAAATCCAAAAATTGGGCTCTCCGCGTCATATTCCACTTTATCGATTTTGCAGTATGAGTCTCTTAGATTTCAAACAAAATCTTGGAAAAATCTTGTGCGATCTTATTAACATAAGACGAATTTCGGAAGACGTACAAAGCGAAACCACTGCCAAAGCAACTCGGTCGTTTGTAAAAGGCGTAGTTTAGCCATTAACTGAAGTGCTGCGGCTCGATGGTGTAACTCACTTGCCGTCACATAATCATGCGATAGAAGCTTTACTCGTTAAAGGTACTTTAAAAAAGAAAATTCTTGAATGGAAAACCTAACTAAGTGTTTCGAAAATTCATCCCTTAAAAGCTTTAATATGGTGAACTACAACAGTTGGCTGTGGATCTACACATTTGTATACATTATCCTATAAGAGTCCCTGGCTGCGAAATTTTTCTGCAACTATAATTTTTGAGTTTTACTATCCAAAATGAATAGGAAAACCGAGAGAAACACTTTTATCCTCCTTTTAAAATAAATGACAAGTCAAAGATTTAAAATATGGCTGAAATTCCAATGAAATTTTTAATTTGTAGTCAAATTTTGGAACATCTCAAATTCTCAGTAAATATAGATGCCAATTTTTACCATACATATTGTTAGGTTAAACAACCCTGATTTATATTAAGGTGTACCAACCTCAGAATGTTTGTATTATGTTATATAATCAAATAATAATAAAGGAAAAGGAGTCGTTGATAATATCGAGTGTAAGACAGACGTTTTATTGTTTTAATTGAAAAACGAGTCCAGTGTTATAGTTCAGAATTGGGATGAGCTAAAGCTTTATTAGTGATGGAATTTAAATATTAATTATTTAATTGAAAAACAGAAAATTATTAATATAAAATTACATTTATAAATTAATACAATTTATTGGCGATCGAATTAAATTGAATTTACTGAAAAAAAAAATACAAAAATGGCTACTTTAATGGAAATTTTGTCATATACAGTGGCGGAGTTGCAAGATAAGTTGCAACAAAGTAATTTGAATAGTGAAGGTTCTAAAAAGGAATTACAACAGCGAATGTTGGAAACCATGATTGAACAGAATGTTGAACAGAAATTGGTGTTAGCTGAGTCGGAGCGGCAAAATACCAAGCGAAAGGAGGATGAACAATTATCTCGTCAACAATCATCGTATAATAGGATAGTTTAGACGAACCAGAGATAACGAGACGGCGGTATGGTAGAATTAAGCTAGGTAAAATAGTAGCACCATTTAAGGGAATTGAAGGTGAATCGTTCGAGCTATTTTCCGAATCAATTCGAACAATAAAGAACAAGTACGAGGTTGATGAAGATGAGATGCGATTGCAACTTGTAGATTGCTAAGAGGACCGTGCTCGTAATTGGTTTTTATGTCACCCAAACAATTTAAAATTGAGTGTCGACGAAATACTATCGGAGTTGAATGATTTATTCAACACCAGAAAAAGTAAATCCAACAACGCAAGTTATTCGAGGAAAGAGTTTGGAAATATTCAGAAGATTTTTACGCCTATTACACCGACAAGATGATTTTGGCGGTACCATTGAAGTTCGAGGACGACGAATTGGTAGATGGTATTATCGATGGTATCCAAAATATTGGATTACAAAATCAAGCACGATTACCAAAAGCCAAAACAGTTATTGTTGGCATTCATAAAAATTGTAAAACTGTCGAATACAACGGTGAGAGGCCAATTTGAACAGTTCGATGATAAATCAAAGAGTGAAAAACAAGCCGGTAGTGGTTTCAAATCAGAACAACGTGAAGGTGGTAGTGTTAAGCAGTCAACTAGTTGGGGAATACGATGTTATAATTGAGGTGAGCGAGGACATCTTTCGAAAAAGTGTGAAAAACCGAAACGCGCGAACAATTCATGTTTTCGATGCGGAGAAATAGGACACAAATTAGGGGAATGTCAAAACTAAAGGAAAAAACAAGTGAATAACATGAATGAGGGTGAAGAAATTGGGATAACGCAAAACTGTTCCGTATTTGCGGATGAACATCCAATTCAAATGACGGCATTGATCGATTCTGAAATAGTGAAACCTGAATTAATTAAACCAATCGGAGATAAAAAAGATTTAACGGGTATTAATAATAGTAAATTCTAGTGTATTGGTATTATAAATGTCAATGTTTAAATATTGGGAATTTATATAATATTGATTGTATTGTAGTTGAGAATAATACTATGATGGTAGATTTGTTGTTGGGAAGAGATTTTCTTCGAATCGCAAAAGCTGAATTAAAACTTGAGGATCACAAAATTAATTTTGAAACAGAATTTTGTCAAGAGCTAATGCATATAGATTTAATTGAAAATTCATTAGAAAATCAAATAAAAATAAATGATTCCCTAGATATTGATACGAAATCTAAAATATATCAAATGATAAATGATAACTATTTCAGTACCAAGAAACCAAATGTTCCTGAAGTCAAATTTGAAATGGACATCGAATTAGTGTACGATAAGCTAATTACAGCAGCACCAAGGCGATTGTCATATGTGGAACGAGATATTGTTGCTAAAATGTTGGATGAATTATTGGAAAAGGGATTCATACGATTTAGCGAATCTAAATATTGTTCGCCGATATCTTGGAATTTTTACATCACTGGACCTGAAATCCGGATTCCATCACGTAACAATTGCTCCAGATTCGATACCATACACATCATTTGTCACCCCTTTTGGCCAGTATGAATATTTACGATTACCATTTGGATTAAAAAATGGGCCAGCAGAGTTCCAGAAATATGTCAATAAAATTTTTGCTAAATTAATTGCAGAACGTAAAGTGGTCATATATATCGATGACATTTTCATCGCAACGAAGGAGATTGGTGAACACTTGGAAATCTTGTACCAAGTATTGAAATTGCTTTCCGCAAATTTGTTGGAATTAAGATTAAATAAATGTGAGTTCCTGTATACACAAATTGATTACCTGGGATATTCTATTAATGAAAAGGGTATTCGTCCCAATGACCGTAACATCAGTGCTATTGAAGAGTATCCGGTGCCAAGAAACAACAAGGAGATCCAGAGTTTTTTGGGTTTATGCTCGTACTTCAGGAAATTTATAGAAGGGTTTGCTTTGATTGCCAAACCATTACAAGATTTGTTGCGCAGGAATGCGGAATATATATTTGGACAGGATGAAATGAACTCATTTGAATCATTGAAGAGGAACTTAATTGAAAGCCCGATACTTGCGATATATTCACCTAATGACGACACAGAGCTGCATTGCGATGCCAGTAGTATAGGATTCGGTGCAATTCTACTACAAAAGAAAAAAGATGGAAAGTGGCATCCAATTAGCTATTTCTCAAGACGCACAACAGAGAATGAATCGAGGTTACACTCTTATGAATTGGAGTGCTTAGCAATCATATACGCATTCCGAAGATTTCGGATTTTTTTGCATGGTCGAGAATTTAAGGTGTACACAAATTGCGATGCAATTACTCTGACATTAAATAAAAAGGCTATTCATCCAAAAATTGCACGGTAGGCCTTGGAAATGTAAGAGTATAATTATACGATTCATCATCGAAAGGGAGATCAGATGAAACACGCTGATGCATGCGCTGATCCAAAGCGTGAAGAATTACGAAAGCAACTTGAGTTAGCTGAAAGTTCGCTTTATGAGCTACGAGATGGATTGATCTACAAAAAGATCAATAAAAATAAAATACGTTTTTTTGTGCCAGAGTCGATGCAAAATCAAGTGATTAAAAACTCTCACGATCTCATGGCGCATATTGGATTGAAGAAGACGATCGATGGAGGTAATAGGAAGACATTATTGGTTTCCCAATATGTTCAGTCTCGTAAAACAATACATCCAGAATTGCTTGAAATGTATTAAGTACAATTTACCAACGGGGAAGGTAGAAGGTTTTCTTCACAGCAATCCTAAAGGAGATTAACCTTTTGAAATCGTACATGCCGATTTTTGTGGTCCGTTGGGCATGACTAAGCAAAAGAAGCGGTTTATATTGGGTATCATTGACGGTTTTTCGAAACATATTCGATTGTTTGCAACCAAAACCACGAGTGCTAAAAATACCATCGAGTGTTTCCAGCAATATTTTAGACAGTTTAGTCGTCCCGATAAAGTAATTAGGGCCAGAGGCAGTAATTTTACTTCGCATGAGTTTAAGAACTACTTAAAGCAAAATTGTGTACAACATATTTTGGTTGCTAGTGCCGCGGCACATGCAAATGGACAAATTGAACGATTTAATCGCACGTTCGAAAAATCGAGTGGGACCAAGTCCTGGAACAAGTTGAGTTTGCGTACAACACTAGTGAGCATAGTACGACGAAATTGACACCATCCTTGATATTATTTAGAAGAAATCTGAGGGGTCCCGTAAATGATAAGCTTCGTGAATTTCTCGCAAGAGAAAACAAATTAGATGATGTTCCGGAAAACATTACCGCAATTCGGGAAACTGCCCGTATTAACATTGAAGCAACACAAGCGTATAGTCGAGAATATGTGAATAGTCATCGAAAGGAAGCTGTTACACTACTCCAGGTATTAACAAAAAACTAATTCCAAAATACAGAGAGCCATATCAAGTTAAGAAAATATTGGATAATGATCGATATCTAATTGGGGATGTCGCTGGATTCAGCATTACAAGCCGGCCGTTTGAAGGTGTAAATGACATTACTCGCATGAAACCATTTATTAAATTGTCAGGCTAACATTAATTGGTCGTTATTAATTATTAAAACCGAGACGGTTTCAGTCAGGTTGGCCGAATTGTTAGGTTAAACAACCCTGATTTATATTAAGGTGTACCAACCTCAAAATGTTTGTATTATGTTATATAAAGAAATAATAATAAAGGAAAAGGAGTCGTTGATAATATCGAGTGTAAGACAGACGTTTTATTGTTTTAATTGAAAAACGAGTCCAGTGTTATAATATAAACTGGATTGATTTTGAAAACTTATTAAATTTAGTCAAATTTTCAAGTTTAACTTAATTGTGAGAAGCGAGGATGTTGTAAGTCTTGTATAATTGTGTCAATTGAAGCTTTTTTCTGTATTCGTATTTGCTCTAGATCGAGTTATCAACTATTCGCTAATTAAAATCAAATATTGTAAAAATATTTACTCGTAAATCATTTTTAAGAAAATGATACAACTGCCTCTTTCTGCCCCATTCCGCGAATATAGTAATTTACCCTCGTAAAAGCTTTGAAAACACAACTACGGACAAATCAGAGAATTTTCTTCAAAATTTATTTTTGAACTCAAGGGGTTTAAATTAAAATTGTACCCACGGTCTGGCACCATCTATACCGGCTGCTTTGCACGACCATCCTCAGAGACTTTGTCAAAATATCTTGTGGACATATTGCCGTATCAAATCTACCAAGTATTGTAATTGAATTGCATAATGAAGTGTGCGACTAAACATACAACAATATTTACAAACTGAAATTTTTTCCTAATGAGTAAGCCAACAAAATATTTAATTAAGAAATTACTTAACAATACAGGCACAACAAATTACGTTGGTTTGTTTAATTTAAGATATGCAATTGTGCTGAAAAAACATGTTAATCAATATTACAGGTAATCAAAGTCTGGAGCTTTAATTATTATGTCATGTGAATACTTGGCATTTCGAACATAAACAGTTTGTTTAAATGCTGATGAATTGTAAAACAATGTGCACAAGTAGAACATCGGCATCAAAGTTCAATGAAAGCACAACGGTTGCACGGTTGCTTGGACGCAATTTTCTTGTGCATAGGCTTTAATTATACAAATTTTTGAGTGGCTATAAATAATCGTGGCGTATAATTGTGGTGGTGTTGGACAATAATGCGAAACCCATTGTTTAAAGGTCAATGGGCTCGCCCGAACTCAGTCGAACGAGAAAAAGATCTAGAAATTTATCAATAATTGGAGCGGTGCTGGTCGTTGTTTCAACAAATTAAGAACTAAAAATTACTGGATTAACAACTTGAAATTGTTTTGGAATATTCTTCAATAATTTTTCATAAATATTTGTAACAAAAGTCTAGAAAGCCCATGGACATTTCTATTGAAATTCTTAAATAATCTCGGATTTTCTGAAATAATGAACAATCGAATAATCAAGAGAATATATGTACGTGGCAGCCCCAAACATATTCGATTAATTAAGCTTCATGCTAAACTCGAATAATTTCGAAAAGCTTGAGAAATTATGAAAAATATTAAATCCATGGGACTTCGGGACTTGAAACGTCTGTACGTTACAAAACTCTTTCAAATCTGGGAATCCGATATCAAACATTTTGAACGTTTTACAAGACCCCTGAATCCTAAGTCCGATAAAGCAGGAAAAATTTTCGTTCGTCTGTCTGAATGTCTGAACCACGTGGTTTTTGATTTACTTGGTATTGGGTTGAGTCTTTAGTTGGGAGGTAGTTTTTCAGATTGAATCGGGAACTGATTTGAAGTTGAGTTGTGATTGGGTTAGGGTTGAATGAGCAAATTCAATTGGGGGTTAAATTGAGGGTTGAGTTATTTAAGCAAGTAGTTTTTCAGAAAGTTGATTTGAAAATTGGATTGGGCGTTGAGTTTGGCGTTGAGTTGGTGGTAAAGTTGGGATTGACTTGAGGTTGTGAGTCAGCGGTTCCGTTGGGATTTATTTGGGGTTGTGTTGATTTGAAGTTAACTCGATTTAAGTTTAGACGTTGAGTTTGTGGTAAAGTTGAGGGTTGAGTTGGAGTCCAGTTGGAGGTTGTATTAAAGATTGAGTTGAGTGTTAGATTTTAGTTTGAGTTGGGGTTAAGTTGGGAGTTGTGTTGGGATTTGATTGAGAAATTGGCTTGAATTGTTCTATGTCATCGAGTAGAGTGTTGAGTAAGGGCAGATTGAGTTTACATTAGATAAGTTGACGAATGTGTAACGTATAATGAATGTATGGTTTGTAGTAGATAAAATAAATATTTGAATACAACCATCAACCGCAAAACACTTGACAGTGTTCAATAACGAGAAATTAAATGTAATAGGTGAAATTAAAACGAAGTGTGTTGTACGAGATGAAAATCATCAGATCAAATTTCTAGTAGTGAATGCAAATGTGTCACCGATTTTGGGAACACAAGCTTGCGAAAATTTAAAATTAGTGCTTAGAGTACAGGAACTGAAGGTTCAGGAAGAAATCTTCGGCGGTTTAGGGTGTATAAAAAATTACATCTACGATATCGATCTTATGGAAGATCCAAAGTTTGAAATTCAATCGGTTCGCAAAGTACCTTTGTCAATAAAACTACAAGTGAAAAAAGAAATAGACAATATGGTAGAGTTATGGGTGCTAGAGAAAACACACGAGGTTACTCAAGTGGTATCGCCTTTGGTAATAGTGAAGCAAAATGATAAACTACGAGTTTGTATTGATCCTACAGACGTAAATAAAAATATAATCCGAAGATATCATCTATTAACCTCCAAAAGAGGTTTTTGGCAGATACAGGTGTCACCAAGAACACAAAATTATCTGACAATGGGCACTACTTGGGGACGATATTCATTTAAACGATTGCCGTTCGGATTAGCGTCTGCTCCGGAAGTCTTCCAGGAAGAAATGGGTCAAATCCTACCGTCAATGGAGAATGTAGAGAACTCTATGGATGACATATACTGATTCATGCTGAAACGTTGGAACAACTCGAAAGACTTACGTTCAGGGTAATCAAAAAGTTGATGGAATGTGGAGTGAAACTGAACAAAGACAAATGCGTATTTAATTCTCAAAAAGTAAAGTTTCTGGGCCATATTTTTAGTGTTAATGGTTTATTAGTAGATCCGGAAAAGATAAAAGCGATCCGACAGTTAAATAAACCAAACAACGTGAATGAACTACAACGGTTGCTAGGAGTGGCAAAATATTTGCAAAAATTCGTTCCAAATTTGTCAGGAATAATGCAACCACTCAGACTTCTACTCGAAAAAAATTCGATGAAGCTTTTCGAAATCTTAAAGAAGCATTTTCGTCGCCACCAGTGTTAAAATTTTTTGACACCAATCAAGATGTAACAATACAGGTCGAATTTATAAAAGTTTTGGAGCCGCGTTGTTACAAAACGATCAGCCGATAACATTTGCGTCCAAATCGTTGACCAAAGCTCAGCAAACATATCCACCAATTGAATTAGAAGCAGCAGCAGTAAGATGAGCTTGTACAAAATTACATGAGTATGTATATGGAAAAAAACTTACAGTACAAAGCGATCATAAACCGTTGGAAATCATCTTCAAGAAATCGTTGACTTCATCACCAGCCAGGTTGCAGAGAATACTATTTGACGTAAAACAGTATTCACCAACGGCGTGGAATGTCTAAAGACATTGAAGATTACGTGATGAGTTGTGCTGTGTGCCAACAAAATCAAACCTCGAAACAGAAGAACCGCTAATAAATAAACAAGTACCAGAGTATCCGTTTGAAATCGTAGCGACCGATTTATTTCACTTTCAAGGAAAGGAATATCTGCTGTTAGTGAATAGTTATTCAAGATTTTTTGATTTCAAGTTGTTGAGCAGCATAAAGTCAGAGGAAGTTATCAAAGAGTTAAAGTCATGTTTTTCGGTACATGGTATTCCTGAAATACTAGAGTCGGGCAATGCAACATAATATACGTCTGAAAAATTCCAAAAGCTCACGAGAGACTGGTCGATCATACAGCAATTTTCTAGTCCAAAATACGCACGCTCAAATGGTCTAGCAGAAAGATTTGTAGAGACAGCGAAAAATTTACTAACAAAGTGCAGTAAAGATGATACAGATGTGTATCTAGCCTTATTGAACTAGAGAAACATGCCTCGAGATGAACACTTACAATCACCAAACCAGAGATTGTTTAGTCATATCACCAGATCAACTATACCAACGTCAAAAGAATTACTATAACAATTTGTGGTAAAGAATGTATCCGAACGTCTCACCATCCTTCGTAAAGTTCAGAAGCAGTATGCCGACCAAAATAGCAAATCATTAGAAGAATTTAAACCAGGTGATGCAGTTAGATCACAGAAAATGGCTATCGGGTAAAATCAATAGTTTGTCAAATGCACCAAAGTCATACATTGCAGAAACAGCTGATGGCAGTGTTTTAAGAAGAAATTCAAAACACATTGCCAAATGCAGAGCGTCAATCCAAACACCAACAGAAATTGTAGTTATGCCTTCACAAGGCAATAGTAACGGGGCTGAACAACAAACTGAAATAATAACTCAGATGCCAAATGATAACAACAATAGTTCGAAAAATCTAAATAATTCCAACAGTAAGGCGAGTATGCTTGTAATTTTCTGGGCCGAAGCCACATATCGTGCACCGACCTTGATTTTATTATTAATTCTTAAAAGAGGGTAGTTTGATAGGTTTAACAAATTACTTTAATTTTTAACGTAACGCCTGAAAAATTGCTGTGAACGAAAAGTTTATTGTATATCTACTATGAAATGAGAAGAACGTATTTCATCTTCAGAAACTCACTTGGGGAACTATAAATCCGCAAAATCCTTCCATTTCTCGTTTAGCTGCAGGGAGGGGAGAGACCAACGCCAACAGAGTTAGCAACATTTTTTTTATTGCTTAAATAAAACGAATCAAAAATAATTGAGAATATCCTCGACATTTTGAACAAAATCCCCCCCCTTATAACCAGTTCGAGTCCAACCGAGTGAAAATTTGGATCGTTTCCAAAATTAAGTAAAAAATGAAATTGAATTATGCGACTCAAGTTGTCAAGTTGTCTTAATCTGTACTGATTAACTGACTCGATTTTGTCCTTCACATGGTCCCTTCACATTTTTCCTCTTAGGGTCCTGAATCTTTTGTTATGCCAGAGAAAATGTATCAGGTTGATTTTGAGCCAGATAGTGGCCTGAATTTGCTGAAGCCTCTCGTAAAATATTAAAACAAATTTGTATCAGGCATGTTTATTAATCCTACGTTATGTTGGTGCTAAGACGTCTGTTCTTACGACAACAAACGATGTTTTCTAATTAATTGACGTCCATGGCTCAATTTTAAAGGAACATTATAAGGTCCAACGATAGAGTACATGAATAGGACAAATAAATTTCTCTGTTTCGAATTTACAGCAAGTGGTACATAGGGATAGCGTTCATAGTTTCCTAAACAGTTTTCCAAAATAAAAATCGATTATTTTTTCACCAATACTTTAGGAATCTAATTTAAGTTTGTCATTATCACGTTACAACACATTCAGAAAAATTCAGACAATTTTATATTATAAAATATTGTTACTCACCTCAATTCCGCATTAACAATTTTATTATTTTCTGTTGGCACAAAAACATCATCATCATCATTTTCGATGGCATCCTCCTCATCGGCATTATCAACAATTACTAAATCACTTTCAGCACCATTATCGTTAAAATCATTTAAACGTGCGTCCGTCATTTCATCATCTTCTGGCCGCACAGGTTGCGGCGACACCGACAATGACCCATTAAAACACGAATCAATCATACAATCAGATGTAAAAATAATTTCTAATTCTTTTTTTGTGGTCGAATTGCCACTGCTGCTTGATTGACTACTTAATTGAACCATTTCTTTATCACATAAATTATTACGACTATCACATAAACTATCACTATCACTATTATAATTATTATTATTATTAATAATAAAATTATTTAAATCATTTAAATTAACATCACTATCTTCATCGCCGCCGCCGCCGTCACTCTCATCAGCGCTTCGATCATTTTTTGGTTTTTTATTTAAAAAATATTCAAAATATTTCCAGGTGGTTGCCAACATGTTTAGTGGTGGTTCATGTTGTATCAGCTCGTCACTTCCTCTAAACACAATTGTTTTGTAATTTTTGATTTATTTTACAAACAAGAAAAACAAAAAAAAAAAAAATAAAAGTTATAAACTATCCTCGCGGCTATCCAACTTTGCAATGTGCGCGATGTTTAATGGTTGGTTTGTAATTCGCGTGCATTAAAATAAGTAGAAAACAAAATCTAAAATTAGAAGAAAAAAATGTTTGTTATTATTGTTATTTTCTAATATAATTTATTATAAAATTAAATTAAAAAGACGTCCGAAGAATTAACAAAAGGAAGAAACAACTTTTTTTTTTGTTGCATTGTGTTGCAATCGATTTTTATGGTATTTCGTTCGATAGTTTCGATATTATATAATGTCTTGACGTGTGTTGTTTAATAAAATTGCATTATTCATGTGCATTTAGTCGAGTAGTGACATATTAATTACTAAGTAAATAAAGTTACTTAGTGTATTATGTACTTGAATAAATATTATTCTTTATTATTAATACTTAGGAACGTCCATTCTAGCAAAAAACTAAAGTAATTTAATTATCAGTTAACATTCAACAAAAACTTCAAATCACAAATTTTTATCTTCCAAATTATCCACAAAATTGATCGATGATGACACAATACATATGGGTTGTAAGGATTTGAGGCATGATAGTATAAAGGGACCAGTTTAGTAAAATACTACACGCAGAAAGAAAAATTATCGAATTGAAGTCACAACTGTACTTTACATTGAAACTAATTCAAAATCAGTTTTTACACAGTAGTTTAATAGAATATATAGTACAAACTTGTTTCAAACTTTCATTAAACTTCAGAAATTTTAGTGTAGAATATACATAAAACTCGGATTATTTTATAGCGATTTATAATTTTACAATAAATATTCGATTAATCGTAAATAATACATTTTACAACAGTGCTAAACAAGTTCAAAATGAACATAAACAGCTCTAGCGCTATAGCTAGTTTAAAAATGTAATAATTTGCTTTCAAACTTGGTTCAAACTAGTATCAAACTTGAATCAAATTTCACTCAAATTGAGGTAATTTTAATAAACACTACGATTTCGTTTGATTTTTTATAATAAACATTTAGGAGAATGGGAAAACAATACTTTCAATTTTAACTAATATTAAAATACATATCGCACCATATGAATTGAAATAAGTTACAACAAATACTTAACATTGTTAATAATTCAAAATAAGGCCTCACACATTGGTTTAATGAAATATGGTTGAAACTTGATTCCAATTTGTTTCAAACTTTATAGAATACATAAAACTCTGTTTATTTTATAGTAAATAATACATTTTGTAACAATACTAACAAGCTCAAAATGAACCTGAACAGCTCTAGCGTTAAAGTTAGTTTAAAAATGTAATAATTTGCTTTCAAACTTGATTCAAACTTGGTTCAAACTTGCATCAAACTTGAAGCAAACTTCACTCAAATTGAGGAAATTTTAATAAATAACACGATTTCGTTTGATTTTTTTTAATCAACAATTAGGAGAATGGGAAAACAATACTTTCAACTTTAACTAATATCAAAATACATATCGCACCATACGAATTGAAATGAATCACAACTATACACACATCTCACACATTAGTTTAATGAAATATATGGTTCAAACTTGATTCAAACTTGTTTCAAACTTTATAGAATACCTAAGACTCCGTTTATTTTATAGTGAATTATAATTTTACAATAAATATTTGATTAGTGGTAAATAATACATTTTGTAACAATACTATCAAGTTCAAAATGAACCTGAATAGCTCTAACGCTGTAGTTAGTTTAAAAAATGTAATAATTGGATTTCAAACTTGTATCAAACTTGAATCAAATTTCACTCAAATTGAGGACCCAAAATACATATCGCACCATATGAATTGAAATAAGTTACAACAAATACTTATCATTGTTAATAATTCAAAATAAGGCCTCACACATTGGTTTAATGAAATATGGTTGAAACTTGATTCAAATTTGTTTCAAACTTTATAGAATACATAAAACTCTGTTTATTTTATAGTAAATAATACATTTTTCAACAGTATGAACAGGCTCAAAATGAACCTGAACAGCTCTAGCGCTATAGTTAGTTCAAAAATGTAATAATTTGCTTTCAAACTTGGTTCAAACTTGTATCAAACTTGAAGCAAACTTCACTCAAATTGTGGAAATTTTAATAAACAACGCGTTTTCATTTGATTTTTTTATAATCAACATTTAGGGGAGGGGCACAAATTATATTTTCACCTTTAACCGATAACAAAATAGATATCGCACCATCCGAATCGAAATTAATCACAACTACTACTTTACGTTCAAGTAATTCAAAATAAACTCTCTCACATTAGTTTAATGACATACACGTTTCAAACTTTATAGAATACATAAGACTCTGTTTATTTTATAGTGATTTGTAACGGGACGATTCAGAGTTGAATTTTCGCTCCGTTATCAGAATATCTCTATGGTCCTATATATTAGTGACCGCAGCACGTTTGCCGGCTAGTTACAGAAGGTGGGCAGGTTCTTGTCACTTACCATAGAGATCAAGATGTGCTGCTTTACCCGTAGTGCCAATTAAAGGAAACACAAATACGGAACAATATTAAAACTATATGTGTTATACACTATCACAGGTTCACTTAAGACTACATTTCAATAAATTAAATAAACTTAATAATTTAACCAAATTAACTAAATAAGTTACATAAATTAGGCAATCTAAACAAGTTAATGGAATTTAGCAAGCAATAGAGTAAATAAAGAAATGTAAATGTAAGGGAAAAAAACATGGAGAAAAAAAAATGACGTCATTGTTACAGCAATATTTCCTTTTATTGTGGCCTAGATGTTGAACCACATGCTTTCCTCCCTCCCATTGGCAATACCATGCATGGATATTTAGTATGCCCCTGTTTTGTCAAGTGTTAGCCCATCCTACTTGATCACCTATGATTTACTGAGATCATTCATACATTAAAGTATTCAATAACCAACTGAATATATCGTGAAACAAAGGTAAGGTATATGTACCGTGAAATAACGCGATTGTAGCGATGTCATAAAGAAAATCTCAAACATAGAAAACACAATGGATTTACAGGTATAAGTTGATTAATTATTGATCTAATTCACTTTACATTGGTCTAGGTTTACAAAAAATATTCCTAATGGATCCGCGATCCCGAATAGGTTAAATGTTTAGTAACAAGTACGTTAAATAAATAGCATATTGAATAGATAAGTAGTATGTATGTATATACGTATGTAGTTAACTGTAATATAATATGTAATTGTAATGTTCAAAAAAGGTAGTATATATAGTTTCATAAATATAGTGTTAAAAAAAATATAAATAAATAAGGACAATTGTGTCCAATTTATAATTGTTCCACTTAGCTGTCTACTGTATCATGGCGTCATCACATTAATTTTTGGTGACCTTGTTCATTTTTAATATTGACCGCTCATTTCACGTGAAGTAGGAATTTCTCGACGGTTTTCTTCTTCTTTGTTTTGTTTCTTTTTTTATTTTTTTTTTGTTTTATTTAACCGTTTGATCCACACTGAATTATGGGGATCGAATAAAAAAAAAATATGTCGCGGAAACGAAATCTGGTTTTAAAAAGAAAGCTCGAAACACAAAAAAAATATCAATAAGTAATTAGAATCACCAACAAAACAAACAAATAATCACAAAAATTAGATAAACAAAAATTGCAGTCATCATACCTGGTTTCCGCGACAACTTAAGCTTAGCAATTATTAAAGTTGTTGCTGCTTGGTTTATTTTGTCTTTTTTTTTATTTTTCTTAGATCAGCCAACCACCAAGAATTAAAAAACCACGGTTTACAGGTTTACTACCGTATTATATCAATGCCCGTGTTATATTTTATTTACACACCGTTTTTAATACGCACGATATAGCAACTGGTAAGAAATTTCGTTCACACGCACTCTGGTCCATTGCAACAGTTTAATTGTTGACTAATTCTCCTTTTTTTTTATTTTTTTGTTATTTTTATGATAACGTATCAAGGTGGAATGAGGTATATTGCAATTTTAATTTATTTTAATTTATTTTGTTGTTGTTGGTAAAAACAGAATAGAACAAAACAACAAATGAAGAAGGTAGCAAAAATCAATGTTCATCCAATCTATTACCACCTAGATGAATCAGTCAATTAATAATTGTTTAGAGTTTAAGTATTCTTAAAACATTAATAATTGTTTAGAGTTTAAGTATTCTTTCACGATAACATAACTTGTCTTAATATTTAATATCACCGACGAAAATTCAACGAGTATGGACAAACGTAATATATTTAGTTGGCCTGGAACATTGCTAAAATGTTACAGATTTATAATTTTTCAATAAATATTCGATTAGTGGTAAATAATACATTTTGTAACAATACTAACAAGCTCAAAATGAACCTGAACAGCTCTAGCGCTATAGTTAGTTTAAAAAATGTAATAATTTGCTTTCAAACTTGGTTCAAACTTGTATCAAACTTGAAGCAAAATTCACTCAAATTGTGGAAATTTTAATAAACACCAGAATTTCGTTTGATTTTTTATAGTTAACATTTAGGAGAATGGGAAAACAATACTTTCAACTTTAACTAATATCAAAATACATATCGCACCATATGAATTGAAATGAAATTACAACAAATACTTTACATTGGAAATAATTCAAAATAAGGTCTCACACATTAGTTTAATAAAATATGGTTCAAACTTGTTTCAAGTTTAATAAAATATGATTGAAACTTGTTTTCATTAAACTTGGGAAATTTTAATGTACAATATGTACATAAAACTCGAATTATTTTATAGCGATTTATAATTTTACAATAAATATTCGATCAGTCGTAAATAATACAATAGTGCTAAACAAGTTCAAAATGAACCTGAACAGTTCTAGCGCTATAGTTAGTTTAAAAAATGTAGTAATTTGCTTTCAAACTTGGTTCAAACTTGCATCAAACTTGAAGCAAACTTCACTCAAATTGAGGAAATTTTAATAAACACTACGATTTCATTTCATTTTTTATAATCAACATTTAGGACAATGGCAAAAATAATATTTTCATCTTTAACTGATAACAAAATACATATCGCAACATCCGAATCGAAATGAATCACAACTAGTACTTTACGTTCAAAATAATTCAAAATAAGCTCTCACACATTAGTTTAATGAAATACACGGTTCGAACTTGATTCAAACTTGTTTCAAACTTTATAGAATACATAAGACTTCGTTTATTTTATAGTGATTTATAATTTTACAATAAATATTCGATTAGTGGTAAATAATATATTTTGTAACAATATTAACAAGCTCAAAATGAACCTGAACAGCTCTAGCGCTATAGTTAGTTGGTTAAAAAAATGTAATAATTGGCTTTCAAACTTGGTTCAAACTTGTATCAAACTTGAATCAAATTTCACTCAAATTGAGGAAATTTTAATAAACACTAGGATTTCGTTTGATTTTTTTAATAAACATTTAGGAGAATGGGAAAACAATAACTTTAATTCAAATAGGATACTTTAACCAAAAGGTGCAGTATTATCGAGCGGATAATGGAGATCATTAACCATAACGTGATTGGGGTGCCATAATCTTTCACCATAATCTAGTACACTCTGTTATTAATGAGCCAATATGCTCAAAATAGAGTGCACCACATATACTTAAAATTAACGTAAAATAAATAAATAAATAAATTAACTAATATCAAAATACATATCGCAGCATACGAATTAAAATAAAGTTACAACAAATACTTTACATTGTAAATAATTCAAAATAAGGCCTCACACATTAGTTTAATGAAACACACGGTTCAAACTTGATTCAAACTTGTTTCAAACTTTATAGAATACATAAGACTCTGTTTATTTTACAGTGAAATTATAATTTTTCAATAAATATTCGATTAGTGGTAAATAATACCTTTTGTAACAATATTAACATTCTCAAAATGAACCTGAACAGCTCTAGCGCTATAGCTAGTGTAAAAAATGTAATAATTTGCTTTCAAACTTGGTTCAAACTTGAAGCAAACTTCACTCAAATTGTGGAAATTATAATAAACAGGTCGATTTCATTTGATTTTTTATAATCAACATTTAGGGGAGCGGCAAAAATTATATTTTCACCTTTAACCGATAAAAAAATAGATATCGCACCATCCGAATCGAAATTAATCACAACTAGTACTTTACGTTCAAAATAATTCAAAATAAGCTCTCACACATTAGTTTAATGAAATACACGGTTCAAACTTGATTCATATTTGTTTCAAACTTTATAGAATACATAAGACTCTGTTTATTTTATATTGATTTATAATTTTACAATAAATATTCGAACCATATTTAAAGGAATTTTAGAACATTTTGATTGGACCAATTTTATTAAAACTCAGTTGAATGAAATAGAATATAAAACTGAATTAACTGTATATAAACTTAATAAGTTTAATTCAAATAAAATAAATTTTCTCTTCACTCGCCACTCTAGAGAAATAACGTTTTCTAAATATACACCATGTGAATAGCCCCATATGTAATATATGGGGCTAAACAATAGCCTAAATAGTTCTCTAACTAAAGTGAAGTTAAAAAATTAGAGAAACTACTTTCAAATTTGGTTCAAACTTGTATCAAACTTGTATCAAACTTGAACCAAAATTGAATCAAATTTGGCTCAAATCATAAAAAATTTAATGATGACGATGAACAATTTTGTAAGTGTTTAGATTACCAACATTTAGGAGAATAGCTTTACGAATAATTTTAGCTTTATACCTCCACTCGCATCTACACTCAATGTTTTTCTTATAGAGGGATACACCTACATACATGAGCATAATGAACGAAGGAAACAACAATTAACAACTTTTTAACATTTTTAGTGTAAACAAATGAACAACAAAATGACACCACAAAATTGGAATCAATTAATTATTTCTGGGGACTGAGAGGATGTGTCCAAATATTTAGAAATGGATGTTGATGGCGTTTAAAAAACCTCTGGGAGCGTGAAACAACTAATTTGAGACCAATGTAAATTATTAACAATCTATGTTCAAGTATACAATTATACATATTTTAGCAATGTGTTGACATGTTGATTACTGCAACATAATTATGTCAAGTAACAGAGCAGCCTGTCTCTAATCAACTGTAAGTGCTTCTCATGCATGTTTGATAAGGTTTTAGATTTGTGGTGATGAAACGAGTCATTCGAACAAATTATTATTCCACTAAAATTTGAATGAAACTTTAAATCAATTTGCTTAGTCGAAAATTCACTTAAAAAAATGGTTAGTAATTCAAAGGTGAACCTAGTTAAATATATTTACGGTACATGCAATTCCAAATTCCAATCTAAACAAAACTACGACTTTTTTTTATGTCCAAGTGTCTTTGAACAGAAAAATTATTCGATATTTGTGTATAATCAATTAAAGTAGAACAAACTTCGATATGGAAATTGCATTGTTTAACTTTTCATTTGTT
Organism: Tipula vernalis; assembly: GCA_958295665.1. Lineage (NCBI taxonomy): Eukaryota > Metazoa > Arthropoda > Insecta > Diptera > Tipulidae > Tipula > Tipula vernalis. The sequence continues at coordinate 374,271,649 of OY282559.1, forward strand.
GTATTTGTAATAAATAATTCCCAGCTAAAACGTTTTTCAATATGATTGAAAGAATGGTAACCAAAAAGGTTAAGCAAACTGCTCCCAACAATTCGGTATCAGACACCCTTTATTAAATGCTTGTTAAAATTGTATTCAAACTAAATATAAAATAAATTTTCTAACGTATATTGATGAGCAAGGCAGTAACTGTGTTTCCAGTAACTTAACACATTTGGGTTCTATGGGAATTATCCGTTTTTTACTTTCTTTCACGTCAGTAAAATAAAGTTTAGTAATTATGAAAATTTCGGACCTTACAATTTTTAGGAATTTATCCGTTTTCGGGTCCCCTGAAAAATTGAGGTTTCGAAGTTATGGCTATCGGTCTGCCTGCCTATGTCCTCTCTACAGCCTAGACGGTTTACTCTAATCCGAATTTTAGCCAAAATTGGCAACTTTTGTGGACCAAAAAATTTGCTTAATAAGTTTCTCAAAGGACAATGTTAAAAATAGCCGATTTTTGGCTTATCCGGGGAAACGCATAAATCATAAAAAAATCAATTGATTATTGTTAATTAACATTAGAAATGACCCAGAAATACGTCAGATAGCTGGGGAAATGTCGCTACTACCCCTAAACCTATATAAACTACCCTTAAATAATAATCATTAATTATTGTTATAAAATTCGTGTAAAATGAAAAAAAAAAATGCTTAAAAATGATTTGAACAGACAGTATGTCAACGTAAAAAGTGATAAATGACTGTAAAAATGTCCATTCCACCCCTAAAAATTAATAAAACTACTTTAGAAAGCTAATAGTGAGCTTATTTTGACATCAAAAAAAGATAATGCTTAAATGTTCAAGGGAACGCTTATTGCTAGAAAATAATTATAGATTACTGTCAGAAAATACAAAAAGTGATACTAGAGTACACTAAGTAACTGGGGAAATATTAATTGCACCCCTAAATCTATATAAACTACTCTCAAATAGCTTAAAATAGATAATCATTAATTATTGTTATAAAATTCGTGTAAAATGAAAAAAAAAATGCTTAAAAATGATTTGAACAGACAGTATGTCAACGTAAAAAGTGATAAATGACTGTAAAAGTGCCCATTCAATGGCGAAATAGCGCCAATTGTTCTCACTTTGCGCGCGCGTACTGAAAAAATGGCAATTTATCCTTGCGCCCATTTTTCGGGTCGCAATAGTATAAATGAACCTTAAAAGTGATTAGTACCTGAAAATCGTCGAATTAAAGTAACCTTAGTTTAGTGTATTTCAAAGTATACATCTGTTAACAAAAAAAAAAATTATATTAAAAATTAGTAAAAAGGACCATTCGGCCACTTATTGTGTTTTCCAGAACGCACCACGAGGAGGCGATCATTTTTACGTTCCACATTTTTTTTTATTTTTTAAGTTTTTTTTCTATTCTAATACACTTCAATTTTATTCTAATTTAAAGACTTTTAGACTTTAACTTTTATTATTCACAGTTCTCTTCTGGTTCACTAGGATTTTCATCATCACTTAAGTCAAAAACTTCTGAATGATCTGGTGCTGTTGGAATATGCTGCAAATATCTTGCGAATCCAAAGAACCATAAAAGTAGCATTACGTGAGAACAGCATCCAACAACTCTTTTGCCTACTTTACATCCACAAGTATGTCCTATTATGGCCATCTACTGATTGTTTCGTTTTATCAATCAAAATAAAAACAAAATATTTCGTGCTTGAAGAGTGTCTTGAGTTGACTCGTACTTTTATTAGTAGAGCATTTTTAGGGTCAATATTTATATTGTATGACTCATAATTAATATTTAGATTTTCTTTGGAAACAAAAAATTCAAAGTCTCCGTCTTCATTTAAGTGATCGGAATAATAGTTCGGTGCCATTTTTAATTGGTATGTACCGCAACCATAAAATTCAAGGTCTTACTTTTCAAGACGCGGAAACTCATCAAAAGAAGTAGATTCCATTGCAAATGCAAATTCAAATCTGATACTAGTTTTGAAAGCATATTATCCTGATTTAACAAGGTGATCATTCTTTTCGCTATTTTGATATCAAAATCGCTACTAACAACTGGAGTGAATGTTAGGTTATAGATGGCACATGCAATTACAAAATCATCATACGCTGTTTCTACAACAGTATTCCGTATTGTATTTTCGAAATAATGATTTTTCACCATTCACCACTTCAGTTATGTAACGATTTTTTGTCACTATTCTGGATATATTTGCTTGTTCAACTGCCTTCTGTTTGATTAGAAATTATAGAATCTCTAGACTCAGTAAAAGTTAAATATTTTTTTCTGAAAGCCTGCAATAAAACATCTCGAATGGTTGCACAGTAGTTACTTACTGTTTGCCTGGTAAAATTGTATTTATTTTGCAACTCTTCAAAAGTGTATCCTCTTCTAATTCGAGATAAGTATAATCCTAGAGCCATCTCATTAATATGGGTTCGTATATCTTTAATGAAATCTAATATTATTTTAAAAGAGTCATGATTTATGCCAGTTTCAAAATGTAATTCTGTTGGTTGCATTTTTAAAAAAGATCGAGGCCTCAGTTTTACTTCACGCTCCTCAATAACCATATTTTTTAAGGTGTATAAAAGAGATTTAACTTCTTCCGAATTCATAGATGCATTTGGTTGGTTATCAACGAAGTTTTCAGGAATTTTTATTCCATGATTAGTTTCATGACCATTACAGATTCTGTTACCATACGGTACATAAATATCGGTTTTTACAAAAATGTTAACACATTCTTCTTTACTGAGCCGTCTAAGATTTATGTTATTTTCACAACCAAATAAACAGACTTTATGATTTTTGCTCGTCTTTTTAATGTCTAAAACTATTTTATTATTGTCAACTAACTGAATCCTTGCAACGTCATCATTAACTGATTCAATAGAGCAAGCTTCTGATCTTTCGTCGTCATCAGGATGATTATTATCAGTACTATCCTGACGTTTTCTTTTCTTGTAGCACTTTGTGCATTCGTATTCAAGAGGATTTTCTGAAACTTCGTGGAAATGTGATCCACGTCTCCTTTTGGCAAGAGATTTATTGCAAACTCGACATTGCATTTTAAAAAAATTCAATAAAATGATTAATTAAAAGCTAAGTAAAATCTTAAGTAAATTAAAAATAATTGAGTTTATTAAAAAAAAGGAAAGTTTTAAATATTTTTGATAATAATGTAGTGTATATTTTGCGAATCACTTATATAAATTATGATTAAAGACAAAAATATTTTTTATTTCCCATCAATTATTATTTTCCGAAAACCTAATTAAAAAAAATATTTAAGGTAAAAATAAATATCTTTTGAGAAAATGTTAAAGAAAATGTTATAAAAATAGTTTTTGCAAGTTTGACTTAATAACAACTCGAAGGATTGTTTATTTAATCAAACCAATTTTTTGTATGATAAAGCTTATTTTATTATTTCTAAAACAAAATACAATAAAAAATTCTAGAATTAATTATTAGCGCTTAGCACACATAACACTTAATTTCTCAAAAATTCTAAGAACAAGCTAATAAATAGAAAATATAAAAGCCCATTTAAATGTTTAAATGCTGTTTTCATGGAACATTTTTAATGCTTTTAAAATATTTTATAATTTCTTTAAACATTATTTGATAAAGAATATTCAGTTTTAATAAATATTATTTTATGTTGAAGAGTTATCAAAAAAAATTTTCAGTAAAATCTTGGATTTTATTTACTTGTTTTTTCTTATTTTGACTATAATCTATCATTTTTTTGCACTCCCGAGCGTAAAATTCGGGCGTAAACTTGGCACGGAATTTTCATTACTCTTTTTACGTCTAGGCAGGCAAAAAAAAGATTTTGTAAGCAACATGGGCGAAAAACTTTAGAAACTAGCACATGTGCTAGTAATCACGCTAATATCAAAACTTTAGTGCCCTTGATATCTAATATACTAGTCTGGCCCTACGCATTCTCCCGAAATATTCAAGCAAATATAATAAATAAGCTCACCATCAGTCTTTAAGAATTGCTTTTTTAATTTTTAAGGTTCAATGGAGATGTTTGCAGTTACTCATTGCTCTTTAGATTGGCGTATTTTTTATTCGAATCCTTTCCAAACAATTTTATCAGTTAAACGAATTTCTCAACAATAATTATTATTATCAATGATTGTATATTTTAGGCGGTAAAGGTGTATTTGTATAGTTTTAAAGTCACGAGTTATTTAATGAACTCAGGAGTCAATGTTCGTGTTTTTTGACAGTAATCTAATAATTTTTTTCTAGCAGTACGCGCTTCCGCAAATATTTAAGCATCAGCCACTTTAGAAGTCAAAATAAGCTCACCATTAGCTTTTAAAAGTAGTTATTTTAATTATTAGGGGTTGAATGGGCATGTTTACAGTTATTTATCACTTTTTACGTTGACATACTGTCTGTTCAAATCATTTTCAAGCATTTTTTTCATTTTACACGAATTTTATAACAATAATTAATGATTATCCATTTAAAGCTATTTAAGGGTAGTTTATATAGGTTTAGGGGTAGTAGCGACATTTCCCAAGCTATCTGACGTATTTCTGGGCCATTTCTAATGTTAATTAACAATAATCAATTGATTTTTTTATGATTTATGCGTTCCCCCGGATAAGCCAAAAATCGGCTATTTTTAACATTGTCCTTTGCTCTTTCGTAAAAGTAGGTCGTATGTTGGCCACACCTCGGTTGTCGCAGGTGTTTTGAACAATAATTATAATTTATCAGTCATTTCGATTTTTTTTTCTCATTTTAACGGTGCAAAAAAATTGGAAATTTTTTAACTGTAAAACTGTAGCAGTCGGTCAGTTATCGGTCACGATCCACAAGTTGTTTTAAAGTGTTTTATACTGTTGCGACATAAATTTTCCCATTAGTCTAACTATAGAGCACGGCTATGTTCTTGAATTTCTCTGAGACATTTTTCCACTCAACAACAACCTTCAGTATTAGTATTGCCCTTTACTCCTATTTTCTCGTTCATACAGAGTGCAAAATTCTTATAAAGTGTATGGGACCGGAGCAAATTTTCGAATCTGAACTCGTTTCTTTAGAGCTCAAAAATTCTATAGAGTTCACAGTTCTAATTCACAAATTTTTCCCACTAAATTTCCACTCCTATTAGACAAAACAAATTCATACCAACTAAGAAATTTTTCTAACTAGGAAGAATAGCGAGCGACGCAAGCGAGCCGAAGCAAATTCCATTTTTCGTTCTAATCACTGTTTGTTTTGGTTCCGATGTACTCCTCAAAATTTCACCTACATATATATTCAATCATTTAGACTAATATTTTGATTTTCGTTGTAAACAGAAATGAAACCCAGCATAAATTTGTTTAAGTCAATTTTAGATCGAAATGTTTGAAAATAAAAAAAAAAAAACACTTTGAAAAAAATCTCCAGTTCAACATGAAAGTTTAAGCTGTTCCTTTTAGATTCTGATAAAGTTTCACAATGTAGTAGACAAAGTCTGTACGAGGAAAGGTACTAATAAAACGGTATAGATTTGAATAAATATAGAATACATAATATATTCTCTCTCGCATACACTCCTACCTATATACGAAGATACCAGTCTATGATGATATATCGCGGCAGTCTGAGTTAGAACAGCAAGGAGGTAAAAATGTACTTGGAGGATGAATAAAATATGTCGTGTTAAGAAACGTGTTCTTTTATTTTAATGATCCACTAAAAATTTCAGAAGTGGGATAGAACGTAGTTATCACAAAAATAAAAAGATTTACTTGTATTGAGTTGTGATTTAAACAATTAAAAATTCTTTAATTTCGAAAAAACATTGTGTTATAAAGTTTGTGAATATTGTGCTACATATGACAGTCTGTAAATATTGTGTGAACAGTTAGATATTACATATATTATTATTGTGTTTTAGTGATTTATGAACATTAATAAAATGATAACTATAAAAATATTATGCCTAGTACAGAAACGCATTTTAAGTAAATTTTCTTCCATTGTGATATAACGGGAAAAAAGGTCGATTGCGTGATCAGAGTAGTGGTAAAGATAAAGAGAAAAGAGATCCTAACAATATTATAACTTTGTATGTGTGTTGTATAACAATACATAAATTAGTATAATCGTATTTGTATATAGTGTGCATACTCATATGTATGGTGTTTTATTGCGGTGCAGTTGCCCTCTTTTGACATTGACATAGCACAAACTATTTAATTACTTTATTCCTGTTCTCCTTTGCATTGTATACTTGTGTGCTTCTAACATTAATTCAGAATCAAATAAGTACAGCAAATGAATTATTGGTAAAATGGAGGAAATTTTAAACTTATTAACAAAAAAACAACTTGTCGCGAAATGTGTACAGTACCAATTAAATAAATTAGGATCGAAACCTGAATTGGTGGAAATATTGTTGCAACATTTAACTCAATTGACGGGTTCTTCTAATATCGTGAGAGATGAGAATAAAAGTGACTCATTCAGGGAAGCAAATGAAACTATAATTCCTAATACAAATGTAATGTCGTCAGGACCAGTTTTGAGTGAAGCGTGTAGTTCACCGGTTGAATGTGTAACTGATTTGAATGTATTGAGGAAAGAAGCAAAAATATTATAATTACATAGAAAAGCAAATATTTGAAAAGGAGAAAGAATTATGGGCGATATCAAAGAAGAATTGTGACGTAACTTCAACGGTAGGAAATAATAATTTTGATTTTTTGTTTTCATTTGATCCTGACAAAGTGGATTTTCAAAATTGGTGCACTCAAATAGAGGCTATTCGCGCATCATCGAAAATCGGCGAGTGCGACTTAAAATTAAAGATTGTAGAAAAATTAAAAGGAAATGCATTTGAGTGGTTTTATTCGAAACCCGAACATGTAACTATGACTACGGATCAACTTTTGGTGGAGATGCGAAAACTATTTTGGCTGCGGCCGAGCACACTCGCATTAAAAAACAAATTTGAAGGAAGAACATGGAAACAGTCGGAAAATTTTATTGAATATTATCAGGCAAAATTATTTTGGGTGGTGCACTAAATTACAGCCAAAAAAATTAACAGAATGGATTGAGTTGGGATTAGACGATGAGGACTTACAACGAAATTCGGGTATGCACAATTTTCAAACGCCAGACGAATTATTAGCGTCCTTTTCACAACTTACAATAAAACCAAATTTAAAAAAGGTTTCGAAAGAACTGGAAAGGGACAGTCGTCTCCCTTCTCGTTGAGTATCAAATCATCATTGGGTACCAAACTATTCATCAAATACGAATCACCCGATAACAACAAATCGTCGGCCAGATACAACTAGAGAAGTAGTTCCCAAGATGAAATCATCAGAAAACATTAAATGCTTCAATTGCAACAAAATTGGGCATCTGTCCAGGGAATTCAGAAATCACAAGCGACAATGGGGAAGTTGCTACATTTGTGGGGAAGCAGGGCACATTACCCCTGGTTGTCCCAAAAATCGAAATAAAAAGGCGTGACTCAAAGGACCTCAAACATTTTGTATCAGTATGGATGGAGGATTGAAGTTTGTGACAGTTAAAGGTATTTTTGATACTGGAAGCAGTATAAGCTTAATTAGACAAAATTTTATAAATAAATTGTACAGTATTAGTTGTCGGCAAAGTTTTTTTGGCATAAATTATAGTAAAGTAAATATTTTGGGTTCATCGAATATAACAGTCAATTTTGAGAACAAATTATATAATTTGGATATTTTTTTAGTACCAATTAATACAATTCCGCATGATATTTTATTTGGAGTAGAATTTATGAATTTAATTAACGTTGATTTAGTAAAATTAAATAATGAATGCCAAGAACTCATAGCTGAGTCTAATGCTTTTAGTATTATGAATATTGAATACAATGACGATAAAGATGTATTTGAATTAAATATTGGTTTGAACGTACAGGCGGCTTCTATTGATAAACTTTATAAAACTTTTAACATTTATGTGAATAAAATTCACGATGGTAGTATTATACCTGTCGAGTATAAAGTCAATATCAATCTGACTAAGGCCGAGCCATTTAATTGAGCCATTTAAGACCTAGCAAGTTGCCTTATGCCTCACCTATTGTCCTGGTTAAGAAAAAATCTGGAGATCTAAGATTATGTGTCGATTACCGTGAACTAAATAAAATTACCGTCAAAGATCCCTACCCCATTCCGGTTATAGAAGACCAATTAATATTGTTACGGGGAAAGAAATATTTTTCTTTAGATTTAAAGGATGGCTTCCATCAGGTAAAGATGAATGAATCTTCAATTCTATACACTGCATTCATAACACCCATCGGGAAATTTGAATATTTGTAAATGCCATTCGGTTTAAAGAATGCACCATCCGAATTTCAGAGATTTATCAATTAATTATTCGATAGATTACTCAAAGATAATAAAATATTGTTATACTTAGACGATATCTTAATTGCGACAGATACAATTAGTGAACATTTTGTAATATTAGTGAACATTTTGTAAGTCCTTTCCATACTAGTAGCGAATCATCTAGAACTTCGATTAGATAAATGAAAATTTATATTTGAAGAGATAGAGTATTTAGGATATAAAATCAGTAATTCTGGAATTAGTCCTACAAATGACGGTGTTGAGGCGGTAGCTAGATTTCCAATACCGAAAAATCTAAGGGAAGTACAGAGTTTTGTAGGGCTGTGCTCCTATTTTAGAAAATGTATATCAAATTTCGTCACAATTGCAAAGCCCCTGTATGCGTTATCAAATAAAGATCTCCTCTTTAGATTTAGGGAAGAGGAGTTGAATGCGTATGAAAATCTAAAAGAATCCTTGATTAACGCTCCTGTACTCTCTATTTACAACCCTAAGGATGAAACTGAATTACATTGCGACGCAAGCACAATTGGATTCGGAGCAATCTTAATTCAGAGAAAATCCGATAATAAGCCACATCCAATATTTTATTACTCTAAGCGCACGACAGAGGTGCAAAGTAGATAACATAGTTTTGAATAAGCAGGTTTAGCGATAATTTATGCCATTCGTAAGTTTCGGGTTAATGTATCAAATTTAAAATTGCAACTGACTGCAATTCTCTCACTCAAACTTTAAACAAAAAATTAATTAATCCCCGGATTGCAAGATGGGCCCTTGAGCTTCAAAACTATTACTATTTTCTCGAACATAGAGCTGGGAGTCGAATGGGTCATGTAGACGCATTAAGTCGGTCTACAAATATACTGATTTTGGAGGAAAATACGTTTGAGCAAACTCTTTCAGGATATAATTAAAATCAAGAAAAAATTAGAGAATTCGGAGGATAAATATGGGCTATTGGGCCGAAATGGGCTATTATATCGCAAAGTGAAGGACTAAGTACTGTTTTACGTCCCCAACGAAATGGTCGATAATGTTATTCGAAATACTCACGATTGTTTTGGGCATGTTGGAGTGAATGAGACTGTCGATGTAATTATGCGTACGTATTGGTTTCCTAAGTTAACTGATAGAGTGAAAGATTATATTGACAATTATTTGAAGTGTATTACTTTCTCTCCTCCACAAGGTAAACTTGAGGGTTATTTGCATAACATCCCCAAATCAACAGTTCCATTTGATACCCTTCATGTAGACCATTGTGGTCCAATTAGCAACTCTGCAAAAGTCAGTAAAAAAACACATATTTTTAGTAATAGATGCATTTACGAAATGTATAAAACTCTATGCAGTTAAGACAACTAACACACAGGAAGTAATTTTGAGCTTGAACGAATATTTTAATAACTACAGTCGTCCCCGTCGTATTATTTCTAACAAAGGAAGCTGTTTTACATCAAAAGATGTTGATGATTTTGTGAACCAAAATAACATTTTACACGTTAAGATTGCTACGGGTTCTCCTCAGGCCAATGGCCAAATAGAAAGAGAAAATAGAACAGTTATTCCTATGCTGGCGAAATTAACCGACGGCAAAACTGGCAATCATTGGTATAAAGTTTTGCATAAAGTAGAATATGCCATTAATAACACAAGAAATAGATCAATTGGAAATATTCCGAGCCTCCTATTGAGATCAGTATTTAATAACAAAATTCGAGAAATATTAGAAAAGGAATTAGAAAAATACGATAATCAAAAGTTGTCAGCATTGCGAGAAATCCCTAGAGAGAAAATCAAAATTAGTCAGGATTATAATAAAGCTTAGGTGGATAAGAAAAGAAAGCCCCCCCAAAGGTATATTCTGCTAGTGATTATGTAATGATTAAGAATTATGGTACGACACCGGGCGCATCAAATAAAGTCATTCCGAAATTTAAGGGTCCATATAAAGTTATAAAAATTCTTCCTAATGGACGGTACGTGGTTAGAGATATTGGTGAATTTCAGGTGACTCAGATACCGTATGAAGGTGTAATAGAAGTTTGTCATTTGAAGCCGTATGTACAACCAAATAAGTATAATTTAAGGGACCGACAATAATTTGTTGGGAATAAGACATTTATTTGTTTAAGGAAAGTTGAAATATTATTTGAAACCTCATTCATTGAAATATCATTATTTTTGTTATATATTAAGAACTGTAGCATAATTTTGTCAATACCGCTATTGTGAATTGTAAGGTGTAATTGTCACTTAGACCATAAGTAATATTTTATTCTGTAATCATTAATTAAAAGTAGAATGAAGTGTTAAGAAAAAAACAGTATTGTAATTAGATAATAAATAATCTGAATGGATCCATATCATTTGATGACTTTGGTTGAATATTGGTTGCTTGGGTATTATTTTGTATGTATTTGAATATTGTGCTTCGAAAATTGTGTATTTGGAATATTTTGATTTGAGTAATGAGTATATGAAATTTTGTTTGGATGACGTCGTCTTTGAATTTACAATTATGAGCACCATATTTTTAAATTGAAAGCTTTCAATTAAAATTAGTAACATTACAATTTTATAAAACATTAAGAATATTACTTAGGAAATTTGAAAATTAGAAAAATCAGATTGAAAATACAGTAATAACTTGATAATAATCAGAAAAAGATGTTCTTGTTGATGTGTTCCTGGCCAGAATACATCTACTCCATCTGGAGTAAAGTATTGAAATTTGCGGTAGAGTAAATTGATTTTGATGGTATAAATCATTCCAGCGAAATTTAAATAAATAGTAAAAAATAAAAAATAAAAAAACAAAACAAATAACTTCTGTCGTCAAAAACTATAAAATTTAAATAATCGAAATTTAATGAACACAGGATTTTTTATAATACAGACGACTACCGTACAAACTGCCAAAACACAAGCGACTCTAAACGGAATCTATCAGCAGGTTTGAATTTATCTAGTGGCCGTAACAAATATAAGCGGTCAAGTTACTATCAAAAATTTAACGAATTAAAGAAGTTAACCAAAACTGGTCAGTCACACTCAATAAAGGAAATTACTGAAATCGCAAATTTCGTTTTGAAAAACTGGGAAGTACAAATTTCTTTATTTATTTAAAAAGCAACGGTATTCTGCACACAACTTTGCACCTTTATTCTATGAAAAAAAAAAAAATAAGATAATGTGTAAACATGTGAAAAGTAGTAAAATTTGTGATTTTTTGCTCAACTTACATTACTTTGTTTCTCGATTTTTTTTTTTCGTTTCCTAATTATCACGTTTACACATTATCTTATCTTTACAGATCTTCGAAAAAATGAAATAAAATTTAAATGTGAAAAATTGTAAACTTTGCGATTTCACATTGAACTTTCATTGTTTTTCGGTTTATTTGCAACGAAAACAGGTGCTGGATGTTAGAGGTTATGATTTGATTCAAATTAAATCGTTTAAAACTTTTAAAAATTCCGAAGTTTGAACGAAAATCATCCGGTTAACAGCGATATAACACACTTACCAGATTATATTAATCACTTCACAGACCGTGTTAACAATGTACACAGTACTTTGTTTTAAAATGCACTTTTAGTATTAAAGTATTAAATTGACAGTCGCCTTTTGTCGTAATTCTTTTATATTATTGTAAATAATTCGGCACGTTTCACGTATTGCTCGCCGGATGCTAATAATTAGTATTAGCACAGTATTACATATAGATGAAGTCTATGTGTACACATTTAATGAGTTGTGTAAATAAAGAAAAACTAATATTATTTTGTTACTGTTGTTGACATGAAAGTCATCATTCATTGCATGACATTTTAAAATAACTAGAAAATCGCATCAATTTTATCAAATTCCAATTTTTTACTTATCAACTTTGTGTCGTTTTATTTGTATTAGTCCAAATTAACTGATATAATGTTTTATGACTTATCTAACTTGCACACAACCTTATCATTTACACACGGTGTTGACAGATTTAAAATTAATTTGTAATTCATTTTATAACGATGACGGTAAGACCTGGTTTATTAATAACAAGTGGGATGCAAAATGACTCAATCCGCTTGCATGCTTGTACATTATGTAAGTAATTTGACAAATTAATTGTTTTACCGCTTATTAGTCATCGATTTGCGTTTTATAAATATACTTACATACTATAAAGTAATTCTAGAGGTCACTTTAGTTATCGAATAATAATACGAGATAAGTTCAACTAAATATATAAAAAAAAAAAAACATGATAAGCTAGTTTTGAGTTTTTGACAGTTTGGGGCGAAATTTTAGTTTAATAATTGTTTACTATCACTATTGGCTTGAATTGCATTAATTAGTAAACAACATTGAACTAAATTTTTCGAAGGTATTTCGCCTTATTGGAACGGAAATTTTGTATCAATGCAATTGATTATGGTAAATGTATGTAACCGTTATTCAATTGACATATACCATGAATGACCATAATTTTAGCTGTTTTGGGCCAACACAAAAATGTTCCGATTTACATCAGACGAAGCTCACCGATAGAATTGGTTCCTTAAAAAGCTGACTATTTTCAAACTGGAAATTATATATATGTATTTACAGATCAAACTATCTAACTTCGTCTGTTTACACCGAAATGTTCTCATTTTTAACATTCTCAAACGTATTGCCATCCCACCCTGACTAATCCTTTTTATGTGGGTGTTGCTGACTTCAACAATGGGATACATGCTCGATCAGGTGGCAAGCAAACCATTTGCTAGTCAAAATAAGATTACTCGATTAATTGTATTTTTCGAGTTTTTATAGGTTCCTGCTATTGTACATACAGTAAAAAGTATGATAAGCGTGCTATGAAATTTTTAAGCCCGCCAATAAAACTTGGTAAGTCAAGACAATAAGTATTAAAGATAAAAATTAAATCGCAATTATTTTATTTTGGCATATAAAAATTCCTTACTTGCTATGCTTTCGAGCATCTCCTCCAATATTATTGACTTATCTATATCTACATTGTTGATGGTTAGTTCAAAGCAGTCATACGATGATACTTGGGTTCTCCAAAGATCCTATGCCTGCTTGACAGAAATAGAGTTCAATTGTTTTCATGTAACGATAATAATACCGAGGAGTGAACAATTAATTGATGTTGCTCTTGCCGCTCATCCTAATATTGCACCATTGGTTTTTTTCTAATCAACTTGGCACGGACTACACCCAAGCCGCTTTGGTTTATAGTAGATTACAACTTTACAGGAGTTGGATTACAGTTCTATAGGAGCGACAAGCTGGTGTCGGGTCGGTCTAAAAATTGTAAGAAACAATTTTCTAAATTTGGTTTAGGCTTAATCTACTTTTCAGTTGGAAATTGTTCGGCCTAAAATAATGTTAAGCCTACTAATGTTAAGCCCAAACAAATAAAAAAATAAAACTTAATTATTTTGTGGTAAGCTTCTTGCGGTTATCGACCCATAATTAAAACGCGCCGAATGATTTATCCTTTTCGTGACAGAAATTAAATCTGTTGTTTGTAATGAACGTGTGTTCGACCACAGAAAGATGAACTTGCCAAATTTAACACTCAATCCTATAATTTTGGTAAAAACATTCCAAATACAAAAATAGGGTGCGCCATCTTGTAAGGGGGTATGTAAACATTGAATAACTTTAACATTTACCAACCGATTTATTTTGATTAAACATGTTTTTGAAACGTCAATTCAGTACAATTTTAACCATGAATCGCTGCACATCGAAACAACGCGCCGAAATAGTGACGCTATACATTAAAAATAGTCGTTTAGTTGTGTTGACTCAACGTGAATATAATCGAAAATGTCTTGGCCAACAGGTACCGTCTGACAACACTATTCGTCGTTTGGTGTTGAATTTTGTTGAACACGGAACAGTGAGAGATCGTCAACATGCCGTTTATCAACGGCCAAGACGTTCCAATGAACTGGTTGCAGCGGTCAGAGAGAGCGTTGCCCAGAACCAAAAAGTGTCATATCATCGCCGCGCTCAGCATTTTGGCTTCAGTGGAACCACTTTGCGGCACATTTTCAAGGATGATTTGCATTTGTTTCCGTATAAAGTGCAATTAACACAAAGAATATGGCCGACAGACCGTCCACGTCGCTTGAAATACGGCCAAACAGTCGCTGGAATGGTTGACACTGAACCTGATTTTGCGAAGCAAATTTTGATAACCGACGAGGCGACATTGGCTGGTCACCGAACTTCTTTTTGTGGAGTTATTTGAAAAGCAAAGTGTACGCCAGCAAGCCTCTGACCATTAACGAGCTCAAGGCAAACATTCGTGCCGAAATCATCGCTATACTGGCCGAAATGCTCGAAAAGGTAATGGAAAACGCAGTAAAAAGGGCAGATTTTGCTTTGGCCAATAAAGGCGGCCACTTAATTGATCTTGTATTCAAAAAATAGTCCAAATAAATTGCAAAGGACCGAATTGAATAAAAATACCTCATACATAGAAATCGGTTGTTTTGTTTTTACATATCCCCATAAAAGATTGCGCACCCCGTACATAAGCTACCATAATTTGTTGTCACATTTGGGTTTTAATCCTTTTTGGGGGGGGGGGCAGAACCACTGTGCTCTCTTTTCATTTATTCGGTATAATGAAATACAACCACGCTTCATTCAATACCTCAATCCTCAAATTTTCCATTTTTTAGGAACCAATTAAAATTGCTGACGATAATGAAATATTTTCTGCTTTTAAGGGACAAAGGAAAATATTTTATCAATTTGTCTTGAAGATCGAATTTTCGAAAATCAAATACGCCCAATATTCCCAAACTAGCTAATCGCGAATTTGAGATTATGTAGTTATATTTTTTAGGCTGTCGCAACACCATTTTGATGATTTCAGAGTTTCCGCATTTCATAACTTGATTATCGCAATCTAGTGAAATAGAAAAACAGAGACAGAAAGTGTAAGTGAGATATGCTTATTTTATTTTGATGTCATTTTTAAAATGAAATTGAAATCACGATCTAAGATTATCGCGATAAATTTGTGCCTGTCACTGATATAATATGGGTGTATTCGTTTTCGATTAAATTTCATTACATGCACTTACCGTACACGATATAAAAACATCTACAGACATAGCACACGTAACGCATATCAGAGGTTAAAAACACATTTCTTATACAAATATTAAAAAGAACGTGACGAGTCCTGCTTTAGCCTGTATATTAACCTTATTACTTTTTGTTGGTTTGTGACGGAGCTTCAATATTTCATCAGTGTTACATACCTGCTATATCGTAAAATCTGGGAAACTTATCGCATGAAAGCATGAATTTTTAGTTGATAATTTTTTTAAACGGGAGGAACGAAATAAATGCCAAAAGTATTTTGGTTTTACTTTTTTGTGTTTCACTTACTAAAATAATAAACTCTATAAAGCCAAAAAGCTGGAACTTTCTAAATGATAATAATAGTGTTACGTTTTTGCCTTGTCAATCAAGCTTCGAAACAATTCAATTTATTACCAACGAATTTATTTATTTCACCCAAAAATTATTACAAGACAAATAACGATAATAACTTCTACTTTTGATTTCGCACTAAAACACTTTTTAGATCACTTTTTAATCTCCACACTATCGCTTACCAAATACTAATAATCAAATATGATCTCGTTCGCCTTTTACTTTCTTTTACTCTAGTAAAATAAAGTATAGTAATCATGAAAATTTTGGACCTTGAGATTTTTAGAGATTTATTTGTTTTGAGGTCCCCTGAGTCCAAAAAAGTGGGTTTCGAAATGGTGTCTGTCTGTCTGTCTGTCAGTCTGTCAGTCTGTCAGTCTGTCAGTCTGTCAGTCTGTCAGTCTGTCTGTGTCCTCTCTACAGCCCAGATGGTTTAACCAATCGAACTGAAACTTCAGATTTAAGCTTTTTTGATAAATTGGGAGATCCCAGTGAATTTTACTTCAAATCGGCTAACCGGAAGTGGCCACTCCCTTGGTCCAGAAAATTTATTTTGTAAATATCTTAAAAAGTATAAGGTTTACAAAAAACTACCAAAAACAAAATGTTTCCAAAAATTAAAAACAAATAACAATAAAAAATAAAAAAATTAAAAAAAAAAAATTTAAAAATTTAAAAATTAAAAAAAAAAAAAAATTTTATTTCTCAAAATTCTCTGTTCGCAAAAGAAAGTCGTGTGTTGGCCACACCTCCATTTTTATATACAGAAACCAAACTTCTAGAAAGTTCATGACTTTTCCAGTAAGAATAGTGTAGAAACATTTAGAATAGTTTTATCATGGAAAATTCCATTTTAGTACAGTAAAACATTGAGCTATTAATTTAACTTGTTCTATTACACCCTAGGTGTCACCGTCACAATAGTAAAAAATCAAATAAACGTCACTGTTAGGGTGACATCTATATTAGAATAGAATAAGTTAAATAATATCGTAAAATTTACTACTAGCGACATCTAGGTTAGGGTATCACAGTTATTTGGCCTAAATGGAAATTTTCCATGCTAAAACTCTTCGACATTGTACTATACTAATCTTACGATTAATAAGTTGAACGCGTTGGAATGAAGATTAAACCGAGTGATTTAAAAATTTATATTCAGGAAGACTTAATCTAAACTTTGAGCTAAAGAACGGGATTGCGAATATTAAATTCAAGGCGAATTTTAAGATTAAAACTTGTTTCAATTCTTGAATCCACCACATAGTTCAATCCATTTTGAAAATGTATCTATAACCACCAGATAACTGAATCCACCGAAAGCTAACAAATCATGAAAAATTTCTTGAAAATGATGTTCTGAAATTTCGTTTGAGTTTGAATTGTAAGCCACAAAAAGTTTTTTTCTTTTTGGGTCTATATAAACACAACCACAATTATATATTCGATTTCTTCACCACTTCAAGCTTGCTCACTCAGTGGGTAGAATTATGAGCTGTATCAATTATTACCAACTCACACATTTCGTCGAAATTTATTTTTGACTCGGTCAACTATTGGTACCGGAATTCGATTTGGTAGCTTTGACACGGTCTGTACTACTGGTTTTAATTTTAACATGAAACTTTCCTAAATCTTGAAAAGTATTTTGTTAATTTTTCATTTGTACTTCAATAGTTTCTTTTGTAATTTAATAGTTTTTCTGTAAACCTTATATTTTTTGAGATATTTGCAAAATAAACTTTCTGGTCCACGGAAGTTGTCACTTCTGGTTGGCTGATTTTCATAAAAATTTACTGACACCTCCCAATTTATGAACAAAGCTTAAATATGAAGTTTCACTTTGATTCATAAAACCATCTGGGATGTAGAGAGGACACAGACTGACGGACAGACCGATTGACAGACACCACTTGGAAACCCAATTTTTCAGATTCAGGGGACCCCAAAACAGATAAATCTCTAAAAATCTAAAGGTCCAAAAATTTCATGAAATATCGTAAAAGAAGGTAAAATGTTACGAGTTTTCTTTCATTCGTATTTATATTATTTTATCCGGCTGCGCCATGTTTTATCGGTTGAGAAATAGGCAAGTTCCATCATACTTGACCATATCCCAGAACTTCATTCAAAAATCGTTTTAGAATCCCATTTCCAACGCACATGTCAAATTTCATTATAATCGGTTGAGAAATATTCAAGTTCCCTCTTAGTTACTGTATTTTACTGGGCTTTCCTCGACGTCTATATTTAGCCCAGAACCTTCAACTTTCATCAATGCCGCTTGGCTGATATAAAAACAAAGAAACAAGCGGACTCAACTGCGTTTATTTGGTATAAAAATACAATATAATTTTTATTTTTGATAACCTTCTTTTCCAACTGTTGTATCGCAATTGAATTTTTACAACATAAATTTGTGACTCATAACCATTATTTTTATGTGCCGCTACAATATCGTTTCTTAATTTTTACTCTACAACAATACAACAAGCTCCGCCATCTCTTAACAACTAGATCGCAAAATATAAAGGTATATTATACTGTGACGGTGACACCTAGTGTGTAATAGAATAAGTAAAACTAATAGCTCAATGTTTACTGTACTAAATGGAATTTTCCATGATAAAAATTGTTACGTAATGTTTCTACGCTATTCCAACTGGAAAAGTCGTGAACTTTCGAGAAGCTTGGTTTGTGTATATAAAAAGGCGAACAAGATCGAATTGGATTATTCGTATTTGGAACGCGATAGAGTAAACTTGTAAGATTATCAGTAATATTTGGAAAGCGATAGTATAAAGATTAAAAAGGAATTAAAAAGTGATTTAAAAAGTGTTTTTGTGCGAAATAAAAAGTAAAAGTGATTAGTAAAAATTGAGAATAATTTATATAAAGTGATTTTGTGAATTTTGATTGATAAACTGTGTTGTAATAAATTTTGTGAAATAAATAAATTCGTTGGTGATAAATTGAATTGAGTTTGTATTATTCACAATCCAGTGATACGAACCTTGATTGACAAGGCAAAAACGTAACAATTTGGTGACAGCGGTGGGATTGTGAATAAAAAGATCAAGAAAATGATTTTCAACGAATTAAAAGTTCCAGAATTAAAGAGGGAACTTGAGAAACGGGGTTTGGCCACTGATGGTGCTAAAGCAGCTTTACAAGCGCGACTACGTGAGGCCATGCAGAACGAAGGGCTGAACGCTGACCATTATGATTTTGGCGTGGAAGTAACGGATGCGGCAACTGTAGAGAAAGCAGAAGATAAACAACCGTTGGTCGAAAAGACACAAGAACATTCTGGAAGTTTCGATTTGTCGCAGTTAATAGCTGCTATGAACCAGATGACAGGACAGATGAGTCTAATGAAACAACAAAACGAACGACAGCTAGGAGAAATTAAAAATCAAATGGAACAACAAATAGGGAAAATTGAACAACCAATCCAGGAAATTGCAGATGGGCAAAAGAGAATGGACGAGAAACTTCTCGAATTATCTACTAACATACACGGCGAAGTAGAGAAGCTACAAATGGAAATTCAAAAGGTTGACGAAAAATTAGAAACGAAGGTTCAACATGTTGAAGAGAAATTGCAAACGGAGATTCAACAAGTTGTGGAAAAATGTCAACGTCTCGAGAAAGATCTAATTGATGTCAAGGCAAGTGGAACAACGACGCAAGTGGTACAGACCGTTCAATCAGTTAAGTTAAAACCACCAAACTTCGACGGTACATCATCTTTCGGCATTTTCAAATTTCAATTTGAAACGGCAGCCAATCAAAACCGTTGGAATGATGAACATCTTGTCGCAGCGTTAATAGTGGCCCTTAAAGGTGAAGCAGCGGAGGCCTTACAAACAATTCCGGAAAAAGATCGCAACAGTTATCTCGAAATTATGAAGGCGCTGGATAGGAAGTACGGCAGTGACCACAAGCGTGAAATCTATCGAATGGAATTGAAAAGCCGCTACCAAAAGGGAGGAGAATCACTTCAGGAATTTTCATCGGCAATCGAGCGGCTAGTACATCTAGCACATACCAGTACATCGGCCGATTATATGGAAAGGCTAAAAATTGACGCATTCATTGATGGCATTCGAGATCCAGAGACACGCAGGGCGGTGATGTTGTCACCTAAAGCGACCTTCGCGGAAACGGTTGCGTTTGCGTTAACGATCGAGGCCGTGCAGAACTTCACCAGACCGTCATTAGTTAGGCGCCAAATGAACTCAGACAAGAACGGCATCAGGGAGCGAATGGTACCGAAAAGCGGAAGAGGCAGGCTTAGGTGTTGGAAATGTGACAAGTTGGGTCACATCTCAATGGACTGTCGGAAAGTAATACATGGAGAGAGAAGATCGCCACTTTTTATGCGGACAAACGCCGAACGGTCGGGACAAAGGTCTAGAAGCAGGGAGCGAAGATGTTGGTTATGTAACAGGATTGGCCACATCTCGCGAGATTGTTTGGAAGCAAGAGGAAAGCGGCACGGATCACCATCTTCCGAGGAAAGAGCACGAAGAGGAGAGCAGGGAACGGATGAACGGATGGCAACAGTCGGTAAAGTGGAAAGGTTAGAAGTCAGTTTGAAGGAACCGAAGCTGGCTTCACCGTCTGGTTGCCCCATAACATTCATCCCTGTTACGAGTGAAGCACGAGGCGGAAGCAGCGTCACAGTTAGGGGCGGTGTTGATGGGAGGAGGTGTATTATTACGCTGGATACCGGAGCAACCCACACAATTGTTCGGAAAGATTTGATCGCAGGAGCAGTGCAGCTGGTTGATGGGTTAAAATTAAGAATGGCAAATGGGGAGAGTGCAATGATTAAAGGGAAAAAGATCGTGAGCATAAGGATCGGCGAAACTCTTTTCCCACACGAAGTTCTGGTCGCAGACATTGTGGACGAGGTTATGTTGGGAACGGACTTCATGAGGATGAATGGCTTTGCGTTGGATTTTGGACGAGGAATATTGAGCAGCGATAACATCGAGCTGAATCTTAAATTTAACGGTACGGATGTGACAGTAAGGCGAGTAACAATCAGTCATTGCGAGGAGCTGCCATCGAAATCTGAAACAATTGTTGAGGAAACCAAAGAACACCAGGTTAAGCAGACATTGGATAAGAAGGGCCGAGTTGTGCGAGGTAGAGTGCGAGTGTCGGGCGACAGGATGAGAACTCGATGTGCCATACGGGCAAATGGCCAGGGATTACACGAGGGGCAATTGGTGTGGCTTCACAACTCGCAACAAAAGAAGGGGGATTTATCGGCGAAAGTGCAGCCTTTATGGACGGCACCCTACAGGACAAGAAAAGGACAAGGAGGTAAACCAATGGCGGTACATTTAGAGAGGCTGGCCCTCTACCGAGGAGGTAATTTCGGTCCTGTTCGGGACGAACAGGCTTAGGTGAGGGGTAGTGTGACGGTGACACCTAGTGTGTAATAGAATAAGTAAAACTAATAGCTCAATGTTTACTGTACTAAATGGAATTTTCCATGATAAAAATTGTTACGTAATGTTTCTACGCTATTCCAACTGGAAAAGTCGTGAACTTTCGAGAAGCTTGGTTTGTGTATATAAAAAGGCGAACAAGATCGAATTGGATTATTCGTATTTGGAACGCGATAGAGTAAACTTGTAAGATTATCAGTAATATTTGGAAAGCGATAGTATAAAGATTAAAAAGGAATTAAAAAGTGATTTAAAAAGTGTTTTTGTGCGAAATAAAAAGTAAAAGTGATTAGTAAAAATTGAGAATAATTTATATAAAGTGATTTTGTGAATTTTGATTGATAAACTGTGTTGTAATAAATTTTGTGAAATAAATAAATTCGTTGGTGATAAATTGAATTGAGTTTGTATTATTCACAATCCAGTGATACGAACCTTGATTGACAAGGCAAAAACGTAACAATACTATTATACAACATTATCTATTGTGAATTACATACTACTTAAGGTAAGACTATAAACATGAATTAAATGTCAAATAATGTGGGTATACAAAGTATGTAAACAAATTTCTAATATAAGATTAAATAAGTTTAAATTGTAACCTATGTAATTGAATTAAAGTTTGATGTTTAGATGTCATGTATTTATGTGTTCTGTGTTTTAAATTAATATTTTGCTTTCTTCAGATGCATCAAAGTTCTGCTGCTCCAACAGTTACCACATTCCAGAACTTCATCCAAAACATTTTCGAATCCCATTTCCAATGCACAAGCCGAATTTCATCATAATTGTTTTAAAAATCGGCAAGTTCCATCATACTTGGCCATATTCCAGAATTTCATCCAAAACTTATACATCCAAAACTCATTTTAGAATCCCATTTCCATCGCGGAAGTCAAATTTCACTAAAATCATTTAAGAAATAGATAAGTTCCATCCTGATTTACATTGAAATGTAAAATGTTCAATTTGAGGTTTGAGATATTAACAGTGACTTTTCTTAAGTCTTAAACAATATTTGTGTAAGGTTTGGTTCAAATCGGTTAAGTCGTGTGGATTTATTTAAATATCATACATATATATCGTCGCCTCAGGATTAGAGTACGCTAAGCGCCAAATTGACGTTTTCCGGGTTTTGGCAGTTTCTATGGTTTGATTTTATTCTCTTTCATTTGCGGCCATCTTCATTGTAATCAGACAACCACTTTCTGCAAAATTAGGTTTACATTTCCGCTATCTCCTATTTTCAACACTTTTTGGCGACTAAATTACGCTAAATCTTACTTAACGCTATATCCACATAACTATTTTCTTAATTTTGAGCTAAATAGATTTTATAATCTACATCCAAAAATCATAATTACGCTTTAATTTACTTTGCGCTATCTCCATTATTTGAAAATCTAGTAATATAAAACTTAAACTAAAAGAAGATTTTTAAGCTAACTCCACTTAAAATTATACATAAAAAACGATTCATCCACATTTTACGCTAAGTCACACAAGTATTGTATAATTAATATCGAAAACAAGAAATGCATTGCGCTATATCCGAAAAGTGTATTACGTTATCCTGGAAAAATGTTATTAAAATACGCTATATCCATCTTATAGTTTTTTCCGATAAATCCAACGGTTGGTGTTTATTATTTACTTTTTCAAATAACGGTACTTCCGATAATCTTTATATAAAAGCAAAAGGATAGTTCGAAATAAAGTAGTTCACCGTAAAATATTGATGTAAACACACGTAATATCGCATGGTGATTTTTATAATTATTCAGTAAGTCAAAATAAATTTTAATTACAAGAATTTGTGATGGATTCATTAAGAGAGGCTAACAGTTCTCCAATACCAAAATTTACAGCAGAACAACTCAGGTAAGTTACAATAAATTAAAAAGTTGTCTATACGACAAATAACCTATAAAATACGTTTGTTAGAACGTACTATTATGTAGAAAAATTAATTGAAGACTAGCAGCGTCAGGAGCAAAAACACCATTTACTATTAAACCACAAACGCCTCAAAATCAGTACAATTTATTGAGCTTACCATTAAATGAGCTGGAGAGATCGGACAGTTCAACTAGTACACCATATACTGTTATACCACCAACGCCGACTAATGAGGATAATTTATTGAACTCACCAAAAGATCAAGCTTGGGAGAGTAATTTTTCCAACCCACACGATCAAAATGGTCCTAACTCTTTATTAAGTAAAATTTCCTCAAACTTCGAAGAAGAAGGTAAGATTATTTCTATTTACTTCTTTTAATTCACATCTAATTCAAAGATTTATAGTATCATCATGCCTTGATTTGGATAATGATCCAGAATATTTTCCACCTATACAAGCCGAAGGAATGATCGACCTATTGCGTGATGGTAAAAGTTTATACACACTTCTTAAAGATAATTTAGTGCACTAATTGATTGTTAAAAAATATTTTTAGACGCTCCATGTAGCTCAAAAAAATTGACGACCAAAAAAAATTAACGGAAAATTAAATGTCAAGCGGGTGAAGAGTTTGACGATCAGTTGGGGATAACCCGTAAAAAGCGAGAAATAAAAGTTGGATGTGTCGCTAGTTGTCCTTACGGTTGCAACGAATTGTTTAGTTTCGCAGAAAGCCAAAACATATTTGGACATTTTTGGAAATTGAATTCTAAATCAAAAGGCGAATTTTTTGCTAAAATGGTTTACAGGTTGTCAGTGGAGAGAAAACATACTGAGAATAACAATTCTCGAAGAAAACATACCTACTTACCATTTTCTAAAATTGGGCAAATTGACCAGAGTATGCCGAGTATTTTTTGTTAAAACATAAACATAAATAAAACACGAATACACTACTATTTCGACAACCTCATCGATGAAAAAACCAACACCACGAATTCGCCAGCAAAGGGGAAATATGCCAAACATAAAGTATCAGAAAACAAATTAGACGAAATAGCAAGTCATATCAACGGATTTGCAACAGTCGATTCGCATTACTGCCGCGCTTCAACCAACAAAAAATATTTGGAGCCACATTTAAATTTAAAAAAGATGTATGAGTTATATTGTAATGAGTTTGACGATCCGGTTAAATTTTGGGTATACAAAGATATTTTTCAAACGAGATTCAATTTATGTTTTTTCGTCCCAAAAAAGATTTGTGCAACAAGTGCGAGGTGCACAACAAAAAAACAAAAAAACGGAATAGTATCGACACCAGAAGAACATAAACACTTAGCGGATCACTTACAAAATAAGTTAAATGCAAAAGCCGAGAAAGATTCGGACAAAGCCAATTCTGAGACGAATACACGCATTGTAGTAATCGATTTACAAAACGTTTTTGCACTGCCAAAAGCAAACATTAATTGCTTTTATTACAAAAGGAAATTGTTATGTTTCAATTTGACGGGCTACTGTAAGGATAACAAGACTACTTATTGTAGCATTTGGAATGAGACCACACAAGGAAGGTAATCATTTGGACAGATTCTTGTGTGCCTCAGAATCGTAATTCTATATTGTCGTTATGCCTTATTAAATTTCCGAAGGACAACCCAACGGTAAAGTTTATAGAGCAAAAATACTCCGAGCCAGGTCACTCGCTTTTGCAAAAAGTCGATGCGGTCCATAGCACTTTGGAACGATATTTAAAGAATAAGGAAATGTATAGTCCTATTGGATTGATTCGTCTTCTTTCAAATGCAAAATTTTCAAAAGTAACTTTGAAAGTTTTTCAAATGAAAAACACCGATTTCTGGAACTACAGTCAAGCGGCCCAAAAGTTTTGTTTTACCAACATACCGTATACCAAAGTTTGACATCTGAGTCAAACGTGCATTTAATGATCAATTCGATACAGAGTACATTATAAAACATATCAGCTCCAGGAAAACACGAAAGCTACATGTGGAGGAAGCTTCGCTCAAAAATATTGAAATTGAACTTTGTCAAAAAGAAAGTTTTAGAATATCTGACGAAAAAAGGAAGGATTTGACTAGTCTCCTGAAATTTATGCCGAAACAAGATCAACTTTTCTATAATGCCGCTCTTCAAATAGAACATAATTAATACTTGCCAGCCAGTGGATTTTAAGACAAATAGAATTATTATAGATGAAATTATTGAATTAAATATTAATTTGTTTTATGTATTTTTAATGAGAAATAGCATAATTAAGGCAAACAAAGAATTTGTTAATTATTTAATTTATGCTATACTTGTATGTCTCATGAATAAAATTGTATGCATCACTATATTCCTAATAATTGTTTTAATTAAAAATAATATTTTAGCTTACAATCTGTATTAAAATTGTAAAGGAAATTCCGCTAATCACCAATTTTCAGTATTATTTTTGGTTAATTTTATTAAATTAATATTTATGCTTTATCCATTTTCCGCTATTAGTAATAATTTAAACCGGATATAGCTTAATCTAAAAATACCCTCTCTCGGAAAATCAATTTTTATTGCGTATTTATGTCTTTAATTAAAACATTACTATGATATAAATATTGTCAAATATACAGTGTACTGGAAAATCGTGTAACTACTAACTTATCTTATCAAATAGAAAAGTTATTTACACTCAAATTTTAATTTTCGTTTTTCTCAAAATTGTGACTTTGTCGCAATCATCCTGAGGCGACGAATTATGCTGTACTTACATATAAACACTCAATTTATTTTACAGATTGCTCATCTGCTCACTAAACACTGGTCCAACACCATCTCAAGCACAATTCAAGCCGCAAACGGCCCCTAACTCAACCCTCAACCCAACCGCAAACTATCTTTCAACTCAATCCTCAAACCAGCATATTTAAAAAATTAGTCAACTGCTCACTATATCACCCCAACTCAACTCCAACTCAACTTGAACTCAACCTGCAAATTGACCCCTAACTTAACATTCAACTCACTCCCATAAAATATAGTATTTCTATAAACAGGTATTTAGGTCAATTCGCATGGCAGGTACCCGACCCTCTTGACGCACAGGTTCCAAAAGCTTTTCAAATCTCGCCCATGACCATAAAAACAGATTGACAAAGAAAAATTCAAAATCGAACAAGCCGTTCTCGAGATACCATGGGTACAGACATCCAGACATCCAGACATCCCCAGGCGTCCAGACAGACGGACGAACAATTTTTTTTTTTTTTTAACATTTTTAGACTCAGTACTTTCAAAACGTTGCGAAAAGTGGTTTTGGACCAACCAAATCTTTGATCATTTTAGACAGGATTTCAATACTACCGGTGTGAAGTTTTTGGACACTTTTTTTTGGGACAAAAATTTAAGCGAGTGTACTGTGAAGTTTTTGGACAAAATTCAGATTTTAGAAAAATAAAGTTTTTGGACATATATTTAGGCGGGTGTACATCATTTAACAGTGTATTTAACAAAAATAACGTTATTCAAATAAAATAGGCCTCAAATAATTTCTAACATTCATTTCTAATTTTGTTTTTCAACAAATCAACGAATTAAGACCCATAGGGCTTTTGCAAAAAATTTTGAAAATTAACAAATCGACGAATTTCGTTTGGAACAAGTACGTTGTTCTCTATTATACCAAATAGGACGAATCTCAGAGATTCGCTCATATAGTGACTATATAGGTTGTAAAAGGCATACATTGCAGAATTGAAATCACTCAGTACCATTTTGATATGAGCCGTAGGGCTCTTGCAAAAAAATTTAGAAAATGAACAAATCAACGAATTTCGTTTGGAACAAGGACGTGGTTCTCTATTATACCAAATAGCATGAATCTCAGAGATTGGCTCATATAGTGACTATATAGGTTGTAAAGGGCATACATTGCGGAATTGAGATCACTCAGTGCCATTTTGATATGAGCCGTAGGGCTCTTGCAAAAAAATTTGCGATGACACATTGGTTATTTCATTTACCATCGACTGAGGAGTCATTTGTGCAAACCTAGTTAAAACACGTTTCCCGAAGAATTTTTAATTTTTCTTTTTTTCCACGTTTCCTCATGCATATCGCTGTCTGGGTCATCAGAAACCGACTTGACTGGATACTTTCGCTTTGGGTAAATTGTTTCAGTATGTTCGGACATTTGAACAATTTTCTCTAACTTTGCCGTTTTTACGTATGTGAATTTTGTCCTAAATCTGTCCTAAAAATAAAAAAAACATACTGTGTGTGCATGTATTAGTAAAAAATCAGAATGTCTCGTTATTACGAATTTTAGTTTTGGGTAATCAAAGTTGAAATTTTTTAAACTAAGTTTAAATAAGATGGCAAAGATTACAAGATAAAAAAAACTAATTAAAATATTTCGTACTTTCCGAGAAATATTTTTTGAAAAAAATAGGAATTTAGGGTGGTTAGGACAACAATGTTTGATACGATCTCACCCAATAATTATACCAAATATTATGAAAAAATGATTTTCCCAATTTTCTTGAGAAAATCCTAGGAAGCTGACACCAAAGTGACCCATATGCAAAGTTGGCATAGGATCTAGGCTATCCGAAACCATTTTCAGTTTAGAAAAAATAGGGGATTAGGGTATTTAGGACAACGATGTTTGATACCATCTCACCCAATAATTATATCAAATAATATTGAAAAAATGATATTCCCAATTTTCTTGAGAAAATCCTAGGAAGCTGACACCAAAGTGACCTATATCCAAAGTTGGCATAGGATCTAGGCTATCCGAAACCAGTTTCAGTTTGGAAAAATATAGGGGATTAGGGTATTTAGGACAACGATGTTTGATACCATCTCACCCAATAATTATACCAAATATTATGAAAAAATGATTTTCCCAATTTTCTTGAGAAAATCCTAGGAAGCTGACACCAAAGTGACTTATATCTAAAGTTGGCATAGGATCTAGGCTATCCGAAACCATTTTCAGTTTAGAAAAAAATAGGGGATTAGGGTATTTAGGACAACGATGTTTGATACCATCTCACCCAATAATTATACCAAATATTATGAAAAAATGAATTTCCAATTTTCTTGATAAAATCCTAGGAAGCTGACACCAAAGTGACCTATATGCAAAGTTGGCATAGGATCTAGGCTATCCGAAACCATTTTCAGTTTTGAAAAAATAGGGGATTAGGGTATTTAGGACAACGATGTTTAATACGATCTCACCAAATAATTCTACCAAATATTATGAAAAAATGATATTCCCAATTTTCTTGAGAAAATCCTAGGAAGCTGACACCAAAGTGACCTCTATGCAAAGTTGGCATAGGATCTAGGCTATCCGAAACCATTTTCAGTTTGGAAAAAAATAGGGGATTAGGGTATTTAGGACAACGATGTTTGATACGATCTCACCCAATAATTATATCAAATAATATTGAAAAAATGATTTTCCCAATTTTCTTGAGAAAATCCTAGGAAGCTGACACCAAAGTGACCTATATCCAAAGTTGGCATAGGATCTAGGCTATCCGAAACCAGTTTCAGTTTTAAAAAAAATAGGGGATTAGGGTATTTAGGACAACGATGTTTGATACCATCTCACCCAATAATTATACCAAATATTATGAAAAAATGAAATTCCCAATTTTCTTGAGAAAATCCTAGGAAGCTGACACCAAAGTGACCTATATCTAATGTTGGCATAGGATCTAGGCTATCCGAAACCAGTTTCAGTTTGGAAAAATATAGGGGATTAGGGTATTTAGGACAACGATGTTTGATACCATATCACCCAATAATTATACCAAATATTATGAAAAAATGATTTCCCCAATTTTCTTGAGAAAATCCTAGGAAGCTGACACCAAAGTGACCTATATGCAAAGTTGGCATAGGATCTAGGCTATCCGAAACCATTTTCAGTTTAGAAAAAAATAGGGGATTAGGGTATTTAGGACAACGATGTTTGATACCATCTCACCCAATAATTATATCAAATAATATTGAAAATTGATTTTCCCAATTTTCTTGAGAAAATCCTAGGAAGCTGACACCAAAGTGACCTATATGCAAAGTTGGCATAGGATCTAGGCTATTCAAAGCCATTTTCAGTTTGGAAAAAAATAGGGGATTAGGGTATTTAGGACAACGATGTTTGATACCATCTCACCCAATAATTATATCAAATAATATTGAAAAAATGATATTCCCAATTTTCTTGAGAAAATCCTAGGAAGCTGACACCAAAGTGACCTATATCCAAAGTTGGCATAGGATCTAGGCTATCCGAAACCAGTTTCAGTTTGGAAAAATATAGGGGATTAGGGTATTTAGGACAACGATGTTTGATACCATCTCACCCAATAATTATACCAAATATTATGAAAAAATGATTTTCCCAATTTTCTTGAGAAAATCCTAGGAAGCTGACACCAAAGTGGCCTATATAAAAAGTTGGCATAGGATCTAGGCTATCCGAAACCATTTTCAGTTTGCAAAAAAATAGGGGATTAGGGTATTTAGGACAACGATGTTTGATACCATCTCACCCAATAATTATACCAAATATTATGAAAAAATGAAATTCCCAATTTTCTTGAGAAAATCCTAGGAAGCTGACACCAAAGTGACCTATATCCAAAGTTGGCATAGGATCTAGGCTATCCGAAACCAGTTTCAGTTTGGAAAAATATAGGGGATTAGGGTATTTAGGACAACGATGTTTGATACCATCTCACCCAATAATTATATCAAATATTATGAAAAAATGAAATTCCCAATTTTCTTGAGAAAATCCTAGGAAGCTGACACCAAAGTGACCTATATGCAAAGTTGGCATAGGATCTAGGCTATTCAAAGCCATTTTCAGTTTGGAAAAAAATAGGGGATTAGGGTATTTAGACAACGATGTTTGATACCATCTCACCCAATAATTATATCAAATAATATTGAAAAAATGATATTCCCAATTTTCTTGAGAAAATCCTAGGAAGCTGACACCAAAGTGACCTATATCTAATGTTGGCATAGAATCTAGGCTATCCGAAACCAGTTTCAGTTTGGAAAAATATAGGGGATTAGGGTATTTAGGACAACGATGTTTGATACCATATCACCCAATAATTATACCAAATATTATGAAAAAATGATTTCCCCAATTTTCTTGAGAAAATCCTAGGAAGCTGACACCAAAGTGACCTATATGCAAAGTTGGCATAGGATCTAGGCTATCCGAAACCATTTTCAGTTTGGAAAAAAATAGGGGATTAGGGTATTTAGGACAACGATGTTTGATACCATCTCACCCAATAATTATATCAAATAATATTGAAAAAATGATTTTCCCAATTTTCTTGAGAAAATCCTAGGAAGCTGACACCAAAGTGACCTATATGCAAAGTTGGCATAGGATCTAGGCTGTTCAAAGCCATTTTCAGTTTGGAAAAAAATAGGGGATTAGGGTATTTAGGACAACGATGTTTGATACCATCTCACCCAATAATTATATCAAATAATATTGAAAAAATGATATTCCCAATTTTCTTGAGAAAATCCTAGGAAGCTGACACCAAAGTGACCTATATCTAATGTTGGCATAGGATCTAGGCTATCCGAAACCAGTTTCAGTTTGGAAAAATATAGGGGATTAGGGTATTTAGGACAACGATGTTTGATACCATATCACCCAATAATTATACCAAATATTATGAAAAAATGATTTCCCCAATTTTCTTGAGAAAATCCTAGGAAGCTGACACCAAAGTGACCTATATCCAAAGTTGGCATAGGATCTAGGCTATCCGAAACCATTTTCAGTTTTGAAAAAAATAGGGGATTAGGGTATTTAGGACAACGATGTTTGATACGATCTCACCCAATAATTATATCAAATAATATTGAAAAAATGATTTTCCCAATTTTCTTGAGAAAATCCTAGGAAGCTGACACCAAAGTGACCTATATCCAAAGTTGGCATAGGATCTAGGCTATCCGAAACCAGTTTCAGTTTTAAAAAAAATAGGGGATTAGGGTATTTAGGACAACGATGTTTGATACCATCTCACCCAATAATTATACCAAATATTATGAAAAAATGAAATTCCCAATTTTCTTGAGAAAATCCTAGGAAGCTGACACCAAAGTGACCTATATCCAAAGTTGGCATAGGATCTAGGCTATCCGAAACCAGTTTCAGTTTGGAAAAATATAGGGGATTAGGGTATTTAGGACAACGATGTTTGATACCATCTCACCCAATAATTATACCAAATATTATGAAAAAATGATTTTCCCAATTTTCTTGAGAAAATCCTAGGAAGCTGACACCAAAGTGACTTATATCTAAAGTTGGCATAGGATCTAGGCTATCCGAAACCATTTTCAGTTTAGAAAAAAATAGGGGATTAGGGTATTTAGGACAACGATGTTTGATACCATCTCACCCAATAATTATACCAAATATTATGAAAAAATGAATTTCCAATTTTCTTGATAAAATCCTAGGAAGCTGACACCAAAGTGACCTATATGCAAAGTTGGCATAGGATCTAGGCTATCCGAAACCATTTTCAGTTTTGAAAAAATAGGGGATTAGGGTATTTAGGACAACGATGTTTAATACGATCTCACCAAATAATTCTACCAAATATTATGAAAAAATGATATTCCCAATTTTCATGAGAAAATCCTAGGAAGCTGACACCAAAGTGACCTCTATGCAAAGTTGGCATAGGATCTAGGCTATCCGAAACCATTTTCAGTTTGGAAAAAAATAGGGGATTAGGGTATTTAGGACAACGATGTTTGATACGATCTCACCCAATAATTATATCAAATAATATTGAAAAAATGATTTTCCCAATTTTCTTGAGAAAATCCTAGGAAGCTGACACCAAAGTGACCTATATCCAAAGTTGGCATAGGATCTAGGCTATCCGAAACCAGTTTCAGTTTTAAAAAAAATAGGGGATTAGGGTATTTAGGACAACGATGTTTGATACCATCTCACCCAATAATTATACCAAATATTATGAAAAAATGAAATTCCCAATTTTCTTGAGAAAATCCTAGGAAGCTGACACCAAAGTGACCTATATGCAAAGTTGGCATAGGATCTAGGCTATTCGAAGCCATTTTCAGTTTTGAAAAAAATAGGGGATTAGGGTATTAAGGACAACGATGTTTGATACCATCTCACCCAATAATTATATCAAATAATATTGAAAAAATGATTTTCCCAATTTTCTTGAGAAAATCCTAGGAAGCTGACACCAAAGTGACCTATATTCAAAGTTGGCATAGGATCTAGGCTATCCGAAACCAGTTTCAGTTTTAAAAAAAATAGGGGATTAGGGTATTTAGGACAACGATGTTTGATACGATCTCACCCAATAATTATATCAAATAATATTGAAAAAATGATTTTCCCAATTTTCTTGAGAAAATCCTAGGAAGCTGACACCAAAGTGACCTATATCCAAAGTTGGCATAGGATCTAGGCTATCCGAAACCAGTTTCAGTTTTAAAAAAAATAGGGGATTAGGGTATTTAGGACAACGATGTTTGATACCATCTCACCCAATAATTATACCAAATATTATGAAAAAATGATATTCCCAATTTTCTTGAGAAAATCCTAGGAAGCTGACACCAAAGTGACCTATATCTAATGTTGGCATAGAATCTAGGCTATCCGAAACCAGTTTCAGTTTGGAAAAATATAGGGGATTAGGGTATTTAGGACAACGATGTTTGATACCATCTCACCCAATAATTATACCAAATATTATGAAAAAATGATTTCCCCAATTTTCTTGAGAAAATCCTAGGAAGCTGACACCAAAGTGACCTATATGCAAAGTTGGCATAGGATCTAGGCTATCCGAAACCATTTTCAGTTTAGAAAAAAATAGGGGATTAGGGTATTTAGGACAACGATGTTTGATACCATCTCACCCAATAATTATATCAAATAATATTGAAAAAATGATTTTCCCAATTTTCTTGAGAAAATCCTAGGAAGCTGACACCAAAGTGACCTATATGCAAAGTTGGCATAGGATCTAGGCTATTCAAAGCCATTTTCAGTTTGGAAAAAAATAGGGGATTAGGGTATTTAGGACAACGATGTTTGATACCATCTCACCCAATAATTATATCAAATAATATTGAAAAAATGATATTCCCAATTTTCTTGAGAAAATCCTAGGAAGCTGACACCAAAGTGACCTATATCCAAAGTTGGCATAGGATCTAGGCTATCCGAAACCAGTTTCAGTTTGGAAAAATATAGGGGATTAGGGTATTTAGGACAACGATGTTTGATACCATCTCACCCAATAATTATACCAAATATTATGAAAAAATGAAATTCCCAATTTTCTTGAGAAAATCCTAGGAAGCTGACACCAAAGTGACCTATATCCAAAGTTGGCATAGGATCTAGGCTATCCGAAACCATTTTCAGTTTTGAAAAAAATAGGGGATTAGGGTATTTAGGACAACGATGTTTGATACGATCTCACCCAATAATTATATCAAATAATATTGAAAAAATGATTTTCCCAATTTTCTTGAGAAAATCCTAGGAAGCTGACACCAAAGTGACCTATATCCAAAGTTGGCATAGGATCTAGGCTATCCGAAACCAGTTTCAGTTTGGAAAAAAATAGGGGATTAGGGTATTTAGGACAACGATGTTTGATACCATCTCACCCAATAATTATACCAAATATTATGAAAAAATGAAATTCCCAATTTTCTTGAGAAAATCCTAGGAAGCTGACACCAAAGTGACCTATATGCAAAGTTGGCATAGGATCTAGGCTATTCGAAGCCATTTTCAGTTTTGAAAAAAATAGGGGATTAGGGTATTAAGGACAACGATGTTTGATACCATCTCACCCAATAATTATATCAAATAATATTGAAAAAATGATTTTCCCAATTTTCTTGAGAAAATCCTAGGAAGCTGACACCAAAGTGACCTATATCTAATGTTGGCATAGAATCTAGGCTATCCGAAACCAGTTTCAGTTTGGAAAAATATAGGGGATTAGGGTATTTAGGACAACGATGTTTGATACCATATCACCCAATAATTATACCAAATATTATGAAAAAATGATTTCCCCAATTTTCTTGAGAAAATCCTAGGAAGCTGACACCAAAGTGACCTATATGCAAAGTTGGCATAGGATCTAGGCTATCCGAAACCATTTTCGGTTTAGAAAAAAATAGGGGATTAGGGTATTTAGGACAACGATGTTTGATACCATCTCACCCAATAATTATATCAAATAATATTGAAAAAATGATTTTCCCAATTTTCTTGAGAAAATCCTAGGAAGCTGACACCAAAGTGACCTATATGCAAAGTTGGCATAGGATCTAGGCTATTCAAAGCCATTTTCAGTTTGGAAAAAAATAGGGGATTAGGGTATTTAGGACAACGATGTTTGATACCATCTCACCCAATAATTATATCAAATAATATTGAAAAAATGATATTCCCAATTTTCTTGAGAAAATCCTAGGAAGCTGACACCAAAGTGACCTATATCCAAAGTTGGCATAGGATCTAGGCTATCCGAAACCAGTTTCAATTTGGAAAAATATAGGGGATTAGGGTATTTAGGACAACGATGTTTGATACCATCTCACCCAATAATTATACCAAATATTATGAAAAAATGATTTTCCCAATTTTCTTGAGAAAATCCTAGGAAGCTGACACCAAAGTGGCCTATATAAAAAGTTGGCATAGGATCTAGGCTATCCGAAACCATTTTCAGTTTGCAAAAAAATAGGGGATTAGGGTATTTAGGACAACGATGTTTGATACCATCTCACCCAATAATTATACCAAATATTATGAAAAAATGAAATTCCCAATTTTCTTGAGAAAATCCTAGGAAGCTGACACCAAAGTGACCTATATCCAAAGTTGGCATAGGATCTAGGCTATCCGAAACCAGTTTCAGTTTGGAAAAATATAGGGGATTAGGGTATTTAGGACAACGATGTTTGATACCATCTCACCCAATAATTATATCAAATAATATTGAGAAAATGATTTTCCCAATTTTCTTGAGAAAATCCTAGGAAGCTGACACCAAAGTGACCTATATGCAAAGTTGGCATAGGATCTAGGCTATTCAAAGCCATTTTCAGTTTGGAAAAAAATAGGGGATTAGGGTATTTAGGACAACGATGTTTGATACCATCTCACCCAATAATTATATCAAATAATATTGAAAAAATGATTTTCCCAATTTTCTTGAGAAAATCCTAGGAAGCTGACACCAAAGTGACCTATATGCAAAGTTGGCATAGGATCTAGGCTATTCAAAGCCATTTTCAGTTTGGAAAAAAATAGGGGATTAGGGTATTTAGGACAACGATGTTTGATACCATCTCACCCAATAATTATACCAAATATTATGAAAAAATGAAATTCCCAATTTTCTTGAGAAAATCCTAGGAAGCTGACACCAAAGTGACCTATATGCAAAGTTGGCATAGGATCTAGGCTATTCAAAGCCATTTTCAGTTTGGAAAAAAATAGGGGATTAGGGTATTTAGGACAACGATGTTTGATACCATCTCACCCAATAATTATATCAAATAATATTGAAAAAATGATTTTCCCAATTTTCTTGAGAAAATCCTAGGAAGCTGACACCAAAGTGACCTATATCCAAAGTTGGCATAGGATCTAGGCTATCCGAAACCAGTTTCAGTTTGGAAAAATATAGGGGATTAGGGTATTTAGGACAACGATGTTTGATACCATCTCACCCAATAATTATACCAAATATTATGAAAAAATGATTTTCCCAATTTTCTTGAGAAAATCCTAGGAAGCTGACACCAAAGTGGCCTATATAAAAAGTTGGCATAGGATCTAGGCTATCCGAAACCAGTTTCAGTTTTAAAAAAAATAGGGGATTAGGGTATTTAGGACAACGATGTTTGATACCATCTCACCCAATAATTATACCAAATATTATGAAAAAATGAAATTCCCAATTTTCTTGAGAAAATCCTAGGAAGCTGACACCAAAGTGACCTATATGCAAAGTTGGCATAGGATCTAGGCTATTCGAAGCCATTTTCAGTTTTGAAAAAAATAGGGGATTAGGGTATTAAGGACAACGATGTTTGATACCATCTCACCCAATAATTATATCAAATAATATTGAAAAAATGATTTTCCCAATTTTCTTGAGAAAATCCTAGGAAGCTGACACCAAAGTGACCTATATCTAATGTTGGCATAGAATCTAGGCTATCCGAAACCAGTTTCAGTTTGGAAAAATATAGGGGATTAGGGTATTTAGGACAACGATGTTTGATACCATATCACCCAATAATTATACCAAATATTATGAAAAAATGATTTCCCCAATTTTCTTGAGAAAATCCTAGGAAGCTGACACCAAAGTGACCTATATGCAAAGTTGGCATAGGATCTAGGCTATCCGAAACCATTTTCAGTTTAGAAAAAAATAGGGGATTAGGGTATTTAGGACAACGATGTTTGATACCATCTCACCCAATAATTATATCAAATAATATTGAAAAAATGATTTTCCCAATTTTCTTGAGAAAATCCTAGGAAGCTGACACCAAAGTGACCTATATGCAAAGTTGGCATAGGATCTAGGCTATTCAAAGCCATTTTCAGTTTGGAAAAAAATAGGGGATTAGGGTATTTAGGACAACGATGTTTGATACGATCTCACCCAATAATTATATCAAATAATATTGAAAAAATGATTTTCCCAATTTTCTTGAGAAAATCCTAGGAAGCTGACACCAAAGTGACCTATATCCAAAGTTGGCATAGGATCTAGGCTATCCGAAACCAGTTTCAGTTTTAAAAAAAATAGGGGATTAGGGTATTTAGGACAACGATGTTTGATACCATCTCACCCAATAATTATACCAAATATTATGAAAAAATGAAATTCCCAATTTTCTTGAGAAAATCCTAGGAAGCTGACACCAAAGTGACCTATATGCAAAGTTGGCATAGGATCTAGGCTATTCGAAGCCATTTTCAGTTTTGAAAAAAATAGGGGATTAGGGTATTAAGGACAACGATGTTTGATACCATCTCACCCAATAATTATATCAAATAATATTGAAAAAATGATTTTCCCAATTTTCTTGAGAAAATCCTAGGAAGCTGACACCAAAGTGACCTATATCCAATGTTGGCATAGAATCTAGGCTATCCGAAACCAGTTTCAGTTTGGAAAAATATAGGGGATTAGGGTATTTAGGACAACGATGTTTGATACCATATCACCCAATAATTATACCAAATATTATGAAAAAATGATTTCCCCAATTTTCTTGAGAAAATCCTAGGAAGCTGACACCAAAGTGACCTATATGCAAAGTTGGCATAGGATCTAGGCTATCCGAAACCATTTTCAGTTTAGAAAAAAATAGGGGATTATGGTATTTAGGACAACGATGTTTGATACCATCTCACCCAATAATTATATCAAATAATATTGAAAAAATGATTTTCCCAATTTTCTTGAGAAAATCCTTGGAAGCTGACACCAAAGTGACCTATATGCAAAGTTGGCATAGGATCTAGGCTATTCAAAGCCATTTTCAGTTTGGAAAAAAATAGGGGATTAGGGTATTTAGGACAACGATGTTTGATACCATCTCACCCAATAATTATATCAAATAATATTGAAAAAATGATATTCCCAATTTTCTTGAGAAAATCCTAGGAAGCTGACACCAAAGTGACCTATATCCAAAGTTGGCATAGGATCTAGGCTATCCGAAACCAGTTTCAATTTGGAAAAATATAGGGGATTAGGGTATTTAGGACAACGATGTTTGATACCATCTCACCCAATAATTATACCAAATATTATGAAAAAATGATTTTCCCAATTTTCTTGAGAAAATCCTAGGAAGCTGACACCAAAGTGGCCTATATAAAAAGTTGGCATAGGATCTAGGCTATCCGAAACCATTTTCAGTTTGCAAAAAAATAGGGGATTAGGGTATTTAGGACAACGATGTTTGATACCATCTCACCCAATAATTATACCAAATATTATGAAAAAATGAAATTCCCAATTTTCTTGAGAAAATCCTAGGAAGCTGACACCAAAGTGACCTATATCCAAAGTTGGCATAGGATCTAGGCTATCCGAAACCAGTTTCAGTTTGGAAAAATATAGGGGATTAGGGTATTTAGGACAACGATGTTTGATACCATCTCACCCAATAATTATATCAAATAATATTGAAAAAAATGATTTTCCCAATTTTCTTGAGAAAATCCTAGGAAGCTGACACCAAAGTGACCTATATGCAAAGTTGGCATAGGATCTAGGCTATTCAAAGCCATTTTCAGTTTGGAAAAAAATAGGGGATTAGGGTATTTAGACAACGATGTTTGATACCATCTCACCCAATAATTATACCAAATATTATGAAAAAATGAAATTCCCAATTTTCTTGAGAAAATCCTAGGAAGCTGACACCAAAGTGACCTATATGCAAAGTTGGCATAGGATCTAGGCTATTCAAAGCCATTTTCAGTTTGGAAAAAAATAGGGGATTAGGGTATTTAGGACAACGATGTTTGATACCATCTCACCCAATAATTATATCAAATAATATTGAAAAAATGATTTTCCCAATTTTCTTGAGAAAATTCTAGGAAGCTGACACCAAAGTGACCTCTATGCAAAGTTGGCATAGGATCTAGGCTATCCGAAACCATTTTCAGTTTTGAAAAAAATAGGGGATTAGGGTATTTAGGACAACGATGTTTGATACGATCTCACCCAATAATTATATCAAATAATATTGAGAAAATGATTTTCCCAATTTTCTTGAGAAAATCCTAGGAAGCTGACACCAAAGTGACCTATATGCAAAGTTGGCATAGGATCTAGGCTATTCAAAGCCATTTTCAGTTTGGAAAAAAATAGGGGATTAGGGTATTTAGGACAACGATGTTTGATACCATCTCACCCAATAATTATATCAAATAATATTGAAAAAATGATTTTCCCAATTTTCTTGAGAAAATCCTAGGAAGCTGACACCAAAGTGACCTATATGCAAAGTTGGCATAGGATCTAGGCTATTCAAAGCCATTTTCAGTTTGGAAAAAAATAGGGGATTAGGGTATTTAGGACAACGATGTTTGATACCATCTCACCCAATAATTATACCAAATATTATGAAAAAATGAAATTCCCAATTTTCTTGAGAAAATCCTAGGAAGCTGACACCAAAGTGACCTATATGCAAAGTTGGCATAGGATCTAGGCTATTCGAAGCCATTTTCAGTTTTGAAAAAAATAGGGGATTAGGGTATTAAGGACAACGATGTTTGATACCATCTCACCCAATAATTATATCAAATAATATTGAAAAAATGATTTTCCCAATTTTCTTGAGAAAATCCTAGGAAGCTGACACCAAAGTGACCTATATGCAAAGTTGGCATAGGATCTAGGCTATTCAAAGCCATTTTCAGTTTGGAAAAAAATAGGGGATTAGGGTATTTAGGACAACGATGTTTGATACCATCTCACCCAATAATTATATCAAATAATATTGAAAAAATGATTTTCCCAATTTTCTTGAGAAAATCCTAGGAAGCTGACACCAAAGTGACCTATATCCAAAGTTGGCATAGGATCTAGGCTATCCGAAACCAGTTTCAGTTTGGAAAAATATAGGGGATTAGGGTATTTAGGACAACGATGTTTGATACCATCTCACCCAATAATTATACCAAATATTATGAAAAAATGATTTTCCCAATTTTCTTGAGAAAATCCTAGGAAGCTGACACCAAAGTGGCCTATATAAAAAGTTGGCATAGGATCTAGGCTATCCGAAACCATTTTCAGTTTGCAAAAAAATAGGGGATTAGGGTATTTAGGACAACGATGTTTGATACCATCTCACCCAATAATTATACCAAATATTATGAAAAAATGAAATTCCCAATTTTCTTGAGAAAATCCTAGGAAGCTGACACCAAAGTGACCTATATCCAAAGTTGGCATAGGATCTAGGCTATCCGAAACCAGTTTCAGTTTGGAAAAATATAGGGGATTAGGGTATTTAGGACAACGATGTTTGATACCATCTCACCCAATAATTATATCAAATAATATTGAAAAAAATGATTTTCCCAATTTTCTTGAGAAAATCCTAGGAAGCTGACACCAAAGTGACCTATATGCAAAGTTGGCATAGGATCTAGGCTATTCAAAGCCATTTTCAGTTTGGAAAAAAATAGGGGATTAGGGTATTTAGACAACGATGTTTGATACCATCTCACCCAATAATTATACCAAATATTATGAAAAAATGATATTCCCAATTTTCTTGAGAAAATCCTAGGAAGCTGACACCAAAGTGACCTCTATGCAAAGTTGGCATAGGATCTAGGCTATCCGAAACCATTTTCAGTTGTGAAAAAAATAGGGGATTAGGGTATTTAGGACAACGATGTTTGATACGATCTCACCCAATAATTATATCAAATAATATTGAAAAAATGATTTTCCCAATTTTCTTGAGAAAATCCTAGGAAGCTGACACCAAAGTGACCTATATCCAAAGTTGGCATAGGATCTAGGCTATCCGAAACCAGTTTCAGTTTTAAAAAAAATAGGGGATTAGGGTATTTAGGACAACGATGTTTGATACCATCTCACCCAATAATTATACCAAATATTATGAAAAAATGAAATTCCCAATTTTCTTGAGAAAATCCTAGGAAGCTGACACCAAAGTGACCTATATGCAAAGTTGGCATAGGATCTAGGCTATTCGAGGCCATTTTCAGTTTTGAAAAAAATAGGGGATTAGGGTATTAAGGACAACGATGTTTGATACCATCTCACCCAATAATTATATCAAATAATATTGAAAAAATGATATTCCCAATTTTCTTGAGAAAATCCTAGGAAGCTGACACCAAAGTGACCTATATCTAATGTTGGCATAGAATCTAGGCTATCCGAAACCAGTTTCAGTTTGGAAAAATATAGGGGATTAGGGTATTTAGGACAACGATGTTTGATACCATATCACCGAATAATTATACCAAATATTATGAAAAAATGATTTCCCCAATTTTCTTGAGAAAATCCTAGGAAGCTGACACCAAAGTGACCTATATGCAAAGTTGGCATAGGATCTAGGCTATCCGAAACCATTTTCAGTTTAGAAAAAAATAGGGGATTAGGGTATTTAGGACAACGATGTTTGATACCATCTCACCCAATAATTATATCAAATAATATTGAAAAAATGATTTTCCCAATTTTCTTGAGAAAATCCTAGGAAGCTGACACCAAAGTGACCTATATGCAAAGTTGGCATAGGATCTAGGCTATTCAAAGCCATTTTCAGTTTGGAAAAAAATAGGGGATTAGGGTATTTAGGACAACGATGTTTGATACCATCTCACCCAATAATTATATCAAATAATATTGAAAAAATGATATTCCCAATTTTCTTGAGAAAATCCTAGGAAGCTGACACCAAAGTGACCTATATCCAAAGTTGGCATAGGATCTAGGCTATCCGAAACCAGTTTCAGTTTGGAAAAATAT
Organism: Tipula vernalis; assembly: GCA_958295665.1. NCBI lineage: Eukaryota > Metazoa > Arthropoda > Insecta > Diptera > Tipulidae > Tipula > Tipula vernalis. The sequence continues at coordinate 374,313,550 of OY282559.1, forward strand.
AGGGGATTAGGGTATTTAGGACAACGATGTTTGATACCATCTCACCCAATAATTATACCAAATATTATGAAAAAATGAAATTCCCAATTTTCTTGAGAAAATCCTAGGAAGCTGACACCAAAGTGACCTATATCTAATGTTGGCATAGAATCTAGGCTATCCGAAACCAGTTTCAGTTTGGAAAAAAATATAGGGGATTAGGGTATTTAGGACAACGATGTTTGATACCATATCACCCAATAATTATACCAAATATTATGAAAAAATGATTTCCCCAATTTTCTTGAGAAAATCCTAGGAAGCTGACACCAAAGTGACCTATATGCAAAGTTGGCATAGGATCTAGGCTATCCGAAACCATTTTCAGTTTAGAAAAAAATAGGGGATTAGGGTATTTAGGACAACGATGTTTGATACCATCTCACCCAATAATTATATCAAATAATATTGAAAAAATGATTTTCCCAATTTTCTTGAGAAAATCCTAGGAAGCTGACACCAAAGTGACCTATATGCAAAGTTGGCATAGGATCTAGGCTATTCAAAGCCATTTTCAGTTTGGAAAAAAATAGGGGATTAGGGTATTTAGGACAACGATGTTTGATACCATCTCACCCAATAATTATATCAAATAATATTGAAAAAATGATTTTCCCAATTTTCTTGAGAAAATCCTAGGAAGCTGACACCAAAGTGACCTATATCCAAAGTTGGCATAGGATCTAGGCTATCCGAAACCAGTTTCAGTTTGGAAAAATATAGGGGATTAGGGTATTTAGGACAACGATGTTTGATACCATCTCACCCAATAATTATACCAAATATTATGAAAAAATGATTTTCCCAATTTTCTTGAGAAAATCCTAGGAAGCTGACACCAAAGTGGCCTATATAAAAAGTTGGCATAGGATCTAGGCTATCCGAAACCATTTTCAGTTTGCAAAAAAATAGGGGATTAGGGTATTTAGGACAACGATGTTTGATACCATCTCACCCAATAATTATACCAAATATTATGAAAAAATGAAATTCCCAATTTTCTTGAGAAAATCCTAGGAAGCTGACACCAAAGTGACCTATATCCAAAGTTGGCATAGGATCTAGGCTATCCGAAACCAGTTTCAGTTTGGAAAAATATAGGGGATTAGGGTATTTAGGACAACGATGTTTGATACCATCTCACCCAATAATTATATCAAATAATATTGAAAAAAATGATTTTCCCAATTTTCTTGAGAAAATCCTAGGAAGCTGACACCAAAGTGACCTATATGCAAAGTTGGCATAGGATCTAGGCTATTCAAAGCCATTTTCAGTTTGGAAAAAAATAGGGGATTAGGGTATTTAGACAACGATGTTTGATACCATCTCACCCAATAATTATACCAAATATTATGAAAAAATGATATTCCCAATTTTCTTGAGAAAATCCTAGGAAGCTGACACCAAAGTGACCTCTATGCAAAGTTGGCATAGGATCTAGGCTATCCGAAACCATTTTCAGTTGTGAAAAAAATAGGGGATTAGGGTATTTAGGACAACGATGTTTGATACGATCTCACCCAATAATTATATCAAATAATATTGAAAAAATGATTTTCCCAATTTTCTTGAGAAAATCCTAGGAAGCTGACACCAAAGTGACCTATATCCAAAGTTGGCATAGGATCTAGGCTATCCGAAACCAGTTTCAGTTTTAAAAAAAATAGGGGATTAGGGTATTTAGGACAACGATGTTTGATACCATCTCACCCAATAATTATACCAAATATTATGAAAAAATGAAATTCCCAATTTTCTTGAGAAAATCCTAGGAAGCTGACACCAAAGTGACCTATATGCAAAGTTGGCATAGGATCTAGGCTATTCGAGGCCATTTTCAGTTTTGAAAAAAATAGGGGATTAGGGTATTAAGGACAACGATGTTTGATACCATCTCACCCAATAATTATATCAAATAATATTGAAAAAATGATTTCCCCAATTTTCTTGAGAAAATCCTAGGAAGCTGACACCAAAGTGACCTATATGCAAAGTTGGCATAGGATCTAGGCTATCCGAAACCATTTTCAGTTTAGAAAAAAATAGGGGATTAGGGTATTTAGGACAACGATGTTTGATACCATCTCACCCAATAATTATATCAAATAATATTGAAAAAATGATTTTCCCAATTTTCTTGAGAAAATCCTAGGAAGCTGACACCAAAGTGACCTATATGTAAAGTTGGCATAGGATCTAGGCTATTCAAAGCCATTTTCAGTTTGGAAAAAAATAGGGGATTAGGGTATTTAGGACAACGATGTTTGATACCATCTCACCCAATAATTATATCAAATAATATTGAAAAAATGATATTCCCAATTTTCTTGAGAAAATCCTAGGAAGCTGACACCAAAGTGACCTATATCCAAAGTTGGCATAGGATCTAGGCTATCCGAAACCAGTTTCAGTTTGGAAAAATATAGGGGATTAGGGTATTTAGGACAACGATGTTTGATACCATCTCACCCAATAATTATACCAAATATTATGAAAAAATGAAATTCCCAATTTTCTTGAGAAAATCCTAGGAAGCTGACACCAAAGTGACCTATATCCAAAGTTGGCATAGGATCTAGGCTATCCGAAACCATTTTCAGTTTTGAAAAAAATAGGGGATTAGGGTATTTAGGACAACGATGTTTAATACGATCTCACCAAATAATTCTACCAAATATTATGAAAAAATGATATTCCCAATTTTCTTGAGAAAATCCTAGGAAGCTGACACCAAAGTGACCTCTATGCAAAGTTGGCATAGGATCTAGGCTATCCGAAACCATTTTCAGTTTTGAAAAAAATAGGGGATTAGGGTATTTAGGACAACGATGTTTGATACGATCTCACCCAATAATTATATCAAATAATATTGAAAAAATGATTTTCCCAATTTTCTTGAGAAAATCCTAGGAAGCTGACACCAAAGTGACCTATATCCAAAGTTGGCATAGGATCTAGGCTATCCGAAACCAGTTTCAGTTTTAAAAAAATAGGGGATTAGGGTATTTAGGACAACGATGTTTGATACCATCTCACCCAATAATTATACCAAATATTATGAAAAAATGAAATTCCCAATTTTCTTGAGAAAATCCTAGGAAGCTGACACCAAAGTGACCTATATGCAAAGTTGGCATAGGATCTAGGCTATTCGAAGCCATTTTCAGTTTTGAAAAAAATAGGGGATTAGGGTATTAAGGACAACGATGTTTGATACCATCTCACCCAATAATTATATCAAATAATATTGAAAAAATGATATTCCCAATTTTCTTGAGAAAATCCTAGGAAGCTGACACCAAAGTGACCTATATCTAATGTTGGCATAGAATCTAGGCTATCCGAAACCAGTTTCAGTTTGGAAAAATATAGGGGATTAGGGTATTTAGGACAACGATGTTTGATACCATATCACCCAATAATTATACCAAATATTATGAAAAAATGATTTCCCCAATTTTCTTGAGAAAATCCTAGGAAGCTGACACCAAAGTGACCTATATGCAAAGTTGGCATAGGATCTAGGCTATCCGAAACCATTTTCAGTTTAGAAAAAAATAGGGGATTAGGGTATTTAGGACAACGATGTTTGATACCATCTCACCCAATAATTATATCAAATAATATTGAAAAAATGATTTTCCCAATTTTCTTGAGAAAATCCTAGGAAGCTGACACCAAAGTGACCTATATGCAAAGTTGGCATAGGATCTAGGCTATTCAAAGCCATTTTCAGTTTGGAAAAAAATAGGGGATTAGGGTATTTAGGACAACGATGTTTGATACCATCTCACCCAATAATTATATCAAATAATATTGAAAAAATGATATTCCCAATTTTCTTGAGAAAATCCTAGGAAGCTGACACCAAAGTGACCTATATCCAAAGTTGGCATAGGATCTAGGCTATTCAAAGCCATTTTCAGTTTGGAAAAAAATAGGGGATTAGGGTATTTAGACAACGATGTTTGATACCATCTCACCCAATAATTATACCAAATATTATGAAAAAATGAAATTCCCAATTTTCTTGAGAAAATCCTAGGAAGCTGACACCAAAGTGACCTATATCCAAAGTTGGCATAGGATCTAGGCTATCCGAAACCATTTTCAGTTTTGAAAAAAATAGGGGATTAGGGTATTTAGGACAACGATGTTTAATACGATCTCACCAAATAATTATATCAAATAATATTGAAAAAATGATTTTCCCAATTTTCTTGAGAAAATCCTAGGAAGCTGACACCAAAGTGACCTATATCCAAAGTTGGCATAGGATCTAGGCTATCCGAAACCAGTTTCAGTTTTAAAAAAAATAGGGGATTAGGGTATTTAGGACAACGATGTTTGATACCATCTCACCCAATAATTATACCAAATATTATGAAAAAATGAAATTCCCAATTTTCTTGAGAAAATCCTAGGAAGCTGACACCAAAGTGACCTATATGCAAAGTTGGCATAGGATCTAGGCTATTCGAAGCCATTTTCAGTTTTGAAAAAAATAGGGGATTAGGGTATTAAGGACAACGATGTTTGATACCATCTCACCCAATAATTATATCAAATAATATTGAAAAAATGATATTCCCAATTTTCTTGAGAAAATCCTAGGAAGCTGACACCAAAGTGACCTATATCTAATGTTGGCATAGAATCTAGGCTATCCGAAACCAGTTTCAGTTTGGAAAAATATAGGGGATTAGGGTATTTAGGACAACGATGTTTGATACCATATCACCCAATAATTATACCAAATATTATGAAAAAATGATTTCCCCAATTTTCTTGAGAAAATCCTAGGAAGCTGACACCAAAGTGACCTATATGCAAAGTTGGCATAGGATCTAGGCTATCCGAAACCATTTTCAGTTTAGAAAAAAATAGGGGATTAGGGTATTTAGGACAACGATGTTTGATACCATCTCACCCAATAATTATATCAAATAATATTGAAAAAATGATATTCCCAATTTTCTTGAGAAAATCCTAGGAAGCTGACACCAAAGTGACCTATATCCAAAGTTGGCACAGGATCTAGGCTATCCGAAACCAGTTTCAGTTTGGAAAAATATAGGGGATTAGGGTATTTAGGACAACGATGTTTGATACCATCTCACCCAATAATTATACCAAATATTATGAAAAAATGATTTTCCCAATTTTCTTGAGAAAATCCTAGGAAGCTGACACCAAAGTGGCCTATATAAAAAGTTGGCATAGGATCTAGGCTATCCGAAACCATTTTCAGTTTGCAAAAAAATAGGGGATTAGGGTATTTAGGACAACGATGTTTGATACCATCTCACCCAATAATTATACCAAATATTATGAAAAAATGAAATTCCCAATTTTCTTGAGAAAATCCTAGGAAGCTGACATCAAAGTGACCTATATCCAAAGTTGGCATAGGATCTAGGCTATCCGAAACCAGTTTCAGTTTGGAAAAATATAGGGGATTAGGGTATTTAGGACAACGATGTTTGATACCATCTCACCCAATAATTATATCAAATAATATTGAAAAAAATGATTTTCCCAATTTTCTTGAGAAAATCCTAGGAAGCTGACACCAAAGTGACCTATATGCAAAGTTGGCATAGGATCTAGGCTATTCAAAGCCATTTTCAGTTTGGAAAAAAATAGGGGATTAGGGTATTTAGACAACGATGTTTGATACCATCTCACCCAATAATTATACCAAATATTATGAAAAAATGAAATTCCCAATTTTCTTGAGAAAATCCTAGGAAGCTGACACCAAAGTGACCTATATCCAAAGTTGGCATAGGATCTAGGCTATCCGAAACCAGTTTCAGTTTTAAAAAATATAGGGGATTAGGGTATTTAGGACAACGATGTTTGTTACCATCTCACCCAATAATTATACCAAATATTATGAAAAAATGATTTTCCCAATTTTCTTGAGAACATCCTAGGAAGCTGACACCAAAGTGACCTATATGCAAAGTTGGCATAGGATCTAGGCTATCCGAAATTACTTGCAGTTTTGGCAAAAAATGGTTTTAAGGGTGTTTAGGACAACCATGTTTGATAAGATTCTAACTTGAATTAAAAAACTTTGAAATAAATAAGGCAACATACTGTCATTTTATCCGAAATGTTAATTAAATTAAATTTTTTTATTACAAATTTCACTTTTACAAATTTTTATTTGAATTTAAACAAATTACACACTCTTTATTTATGATTTTTATTTTGTCTTCGCATTCAACATGAATAAATCGGCGACATATTCTACACTCAAGCGTCGGCGTTCCACCAATTAGTTCCCCAAAACAACTCATACAATTTTGAACCATGGATTCAGAATTTTCACAAATAATATTTTTTAGGTAAAGGCGATATTTAATTAGTGCAACTCTATTTGTCTCTGGATCTTCTGAATGTAATTCTTCAATGTGTGTACCATTAATTAAAAATTCGGTGGCATAAATTATTAGTGGTCCGCAATTAAAACCGTCGTTCTGATGAGGCAAGGAACTTGTTGAAATTATCTCAAATTTCTGTTCGTGTTTTCCAAAATATTTGATAATTTCGTTGGCAAAATGATTTATTTTTTTACCAATTTCAAAAATGCGTTTAACAGGTTCCAATGGATCGTAGGTAATTATTTTAAACTTATCAAAGTCTATTACCTACCGCTAATATCCAGTGGCTCGCTTTGCAAATTGGAACAATTACATATCTGCTTTGAGTACATAACTCGACCTCCTTCTGACATCTTGGGTTCACGATTTTATAGCCTTGTTCTAATATTTTAGATACTTGGTAGGGATCCAAACATACAGAATTTGACCCTTTTGTAATAAGGCTTATTGCCACATAAACAATCTCTGTTGTTAAAAAATTTTGGTGGTTTAATGAATTATAACATTCGTTATACAAACAGCACCACAAATTATTGAAATGATACTGAAATATTACAATGTTCAAGTTCATTTCACACATTTTTTCGTAATATTTCTCTCTCATTTCAATCGTTCTTTGAAAATCTATTTTTTTCGGTGGAAATAGACGTTGTAGCGCTAACTTTCCGGCATATCTTGGTGTACCCTTCCTTCTTGTTTTACACCATGTTTCTTCTAACTCTGGATCATAGGGGTTTTCCTCATCAGCTGTTACTCTTAATGGTGTTAATGATTCATTTGATGTTTCATGCCGCTTTTTCCAAATTTTGCACTCCTGTTCTGTGACTCGACTTAAAAAGTTTCAGTCCAGCGGAATGGCAGTTACTATTCTGAATCTGACTGAAATGGAAATTTAAAAAGAAAAACAAACGAAAAAACATCGTTGTGTTTGATGGCTTTTATTTAAAAAAATTAACATAACTACAAAAATTCTGACGGAATTTTTTGAAATTTAAGAAACAATTGCCTTGCAGTATTTTTAATCGTAAGTAGTTTCTTGTTTTCAAAATTTTAGCAAAATTGAAAAATACATGAAAGATTGACTTCGTTAAGATTAAAAACGATTTTGTTAATTTCAACGAAAAAAACCGAATATATATTTACCAAACACTCAGTTCGAAATGCTTTTACAATGTCAATCCAATTTCGGTGGAAAAAATTCCATTGGCCAAATTGGTATTGCAAAACGCAATGCCATCAGACTAATTCCCATCAGAATACATTTTATTTTCGGATTCAATTTTGATAGATATATTAACTATTCACATTTCTTTCCATAAAATAAATAAAGAGTCCAATTTTAAAACACGAGAAAAATATAAAGACAATGAATAAATTAACATGAAACTATTGGATCAAGTCATCACGTCAACAATTAAAATACAATTTAAACATTTTCAAAAAAGGAAAAAACCCGCGTAAAAAACCGCGTAAAAAAACGTGCGATATATACCGGCGTAAAAAAAACCTGCGCAAATGGGTAGGGTACATAACATGTAACAACTAGTAATAAATAATTACAATTATAGCATATTTTTAGTTAAACTTGATAAACCCAGGAATATGTTACACTCGAAAAATTCAAGGTTTTATGGTTTTATATTTGAAAAAATAAAACTGTACCTGGCCATCCCTAAAAAAAATTCAACAAATTCAACAAATTTTCTCTCAAGAGAGGGGAAGAATACAATTAAAGCAATAGACCAAAATTTAATAATACTCAAAACTATCTTCCCTGTCTCTATGCTTCAAATATAACAAAAACTACCTAATTGTTTTATTTTATTTATTACATTAAAAAATGGGCGAGCAACGATACTGGCCGACATTAAAAAATGGGCGAACAACTATTTTTAGATAAACTGGAAATTCCTTTTTAAAATTACGTATGTTAAATTCCAATTACCTACTCGTATCATCCTTAATTAGGTTAATTTTGAATTTCGACAGATCAATGTTATTTTATTACGAGAAACAATCAATCTGAAAATGACATAAGCTACAAATATCGTATTTTACCGATTCTGGGATTCCACAGGGATCAATTCCGGGCCCGTTTTTGTTTATCATTAAATTAAAATTAAATGTCGTTTGTTTGCAGATAACTTACTAATTTATAGATTTTGAGATCCAGCGAGTATTGGCAATCAATATTTAATAGCTTTAATTTGAGATTACTTGTCATCGAGGAATAGGCTCTCATTAAATTGTGATAAAACGCAATGTATTTTGATTTCATCTAATAGCCGTAGTACGCTTGATTTCTCAAAAATATCTTGGGGTAATTTTTGACAAAACTCTCTATTTGGATTCTCTTATTGTATATGTCAGCAAAGAATTATTTTCTTGCTAAGAATGCTGTGGTCTACGACAAAATTCATCGCTCAAGTGACTAGACTACAGTTGATGAAGTCATACATACCCCCACATTTCCTTTACCTAGATTCAGTTTTATTTGGTTTTCAGAAACAGTATTTCAATGAATTACAAATGCTGAATAACTGTGTCAGATATGTGTTTAGATTAGGAAAATATAATCACATTTCTAATTATTTTAAATCTCTACGGTGGTGTTCGTTGCAGGAATTATACAAATTTCGGATATGTCTCTACATTTTGAAATTTTTGAAGTACGAGCAACCTAATTATATCATTGATAAATTTAAGAAATCATCTATCAAATCATATGTAAATGATTAAACCTGCGATTAATAGGACGAGACTAATGAATTCTTTCTATATAAGTGGGATGAGTATTTGGAATTATTTACATTTTGATATAAAAAACACTAGCTCAACAGGTGTCTTTCGAAAAAGATATTTTCAACGATTGTTTACGTAGCACAGCCTTTTATTTATTAAAATAATTGCTCTTACAGCAATGTTGAGCAATTAATATTTTATTACGGATTTCATTTGTATTGATGCTATTTTCCCGGTTTGATTAGTTATTTTTGGGTTAAAAAAAAGTATACATATTTATTTATTTATTTGGTTATTTAATATTTATATAGTTTCTGACACACCCTATTTGAAGCTTTCGCTCATTCACAATAGGGCATACCAAAAGTAGTCAAATTTTTAATAAAATGCAGCACGCTTTTACCCAGGATCCAATTCCAGCTTATCCGCTCAATCAGTACTCCGGGATTATTCACAGAAATCTTTATTTTCAATATTAGTGTCATCATCTTTCCACAGGTTTAAAACATTTGCTTAGCGGTGGCTGGAGATTTTAATTTTAAATCAGCAAAATTATTTGTGACCCTTGCTACGTGTAGTAACTTTGCATGGTGCATCGATATTTATCGTTAGTATTTATATAAAAATTAAATTAATTTAGAATAAAAAAAAAACACACAAAATTAAAAAACGTTCATCTGACTCGAAAGTCAAAGCCTCCTTACAATAACATAACTTCTTTATGATAGTTTTTACATTTTATATATATATATATATATATATATATATATATATATATATATATATATATATATATATATATATATATAATTATATATATAAATATATATTTATTTATTTATTGTATTTAAAGAGATCCTATGCCAACTTTGCATATAGGTCACTTTGGTGTCAGCTTCCTAGGAATTTCTCAAGAAAATTGGGAAAATCATTTTTTCATAATATTTGGTATAATTATTGAGTGAAATCGTATCAAACATCGTTGTCCTAAATACCCTAATCCCCTATTTTTTGTAAAAACTGAAACTGGTTTCGGATAGCCTAGATCCTATGCCAACTTTGCATATAGGTCACTTTGGTGTGAGCTTCCTAGGATTTTCTCAAGAAAATTGGGAAATCATTTTTTCATAATATTTGGTATAATTATTGGGTGAGATCGTATCAAACATCGTTGTCCTAAATACCCTAATCCCCTATATTTTTCAAAACTGAAACTGGTTTCGGATAGCCTAGATCCTATGCCAACTTTGCATATAGGTCACTTTGGTGTCAGCTTCCTAGGATTTTCTCAAGAAAATTGAGAATTTCATTTTTTCATAATATTTGGTATAATTATTGGGTGAGATGGTATCAAAAATCGTTGTCCTAAATACCCTAATCCCCTATTTTTTTCAAAATTGAAAATGGTTTCGGATAGCCTAAATCCTATGCCAACTTTGCATATAGGTCACTTTGGTGTCAGCTTCCTAGGATTTTCTCAAGAAAATTGGGAAAATCATTTTTTCATAATATTTGGTATAATTATTGGGTGAGATCGTATCAAACATCGTTGTCCTAAATACCCTAATCCCCTAAATTTTTAAAAACTAAAAATGGTTTCAGATAGCCTAGATCCTATGCCAACTTTGCATATAGGTCACTTTGGTGTCAGCTTCCTAGGATTTTCTCAAGAAAATTGGGAAATTCATTTTTTCATAATATTTGGTATAATTATTGGGTGAGATGGTATCAAACATCGTTGTTCTAAATACCCTAATCTCCTATATTTTGTAAAACTGAAACTTGTTTCGGATAGCCTAGATCCTATGCCAACTTTGCATATAGGCCACTTTGGTGTCAGCTTCCTAGGATTTTCTCAAGAAAATTGGGAAAATCATTTTTTCATAATATTTGGTATAATTATTGGGTGAGATGGTATCAAACATCGTTGTCCTAAATACCCTAATCCCCTATATTTTTTAAAACTGAAACTTGTTTCGGATAGCCTAGATCCTATGCCAACTTTGCATATAGGTCACTTTGGTGTCAGCTGCCTTAAATTTTCTCAAGAAAATTGGGAAAATCATTTTTTCATAATATTTGGTATAATTATTGGGTGAGATAGTATTAAACATCGTTGTCCTAAATACCCTAATCCCCTATTTTTTTTTAAAACTGAAACAAGTTTCGGATAGCCTAGATCATATGCCAACTTTGCATATAGGTCACTTTGGTGTCAGCTTCCTAGGATTTTCACAAGAAAATTGGGAAAATCATTTTTTCATAATATTTGGTATAATTATTGGGTGAGATGGTATCAAACATCGTTGTCCTAAATACCCTAATCCCCTATATTTTTCAAAACTGAAACTTGTTTCGGATAGCCTAGATCCTATGCCAACTTTGCATATAGGTCACTTTGGTGTCAGCTTCCTAGGATTTTCTCAAGAAAATTGGGAATATCATTTTTTCATAATATTTGGTATAATTATTGGGTGAGATGGTATCAAACATCGTTGTCCTAAATACCCTAATCCCCTATATTTTTCAAAACTGAAACTGGTTTCGGATAGCCCAGATCCTATGCCAACTTTGAATATAGGTCACTTTGGTATCAGCTTTCTAGGATTTTCTCAAAAAAATTGGGAAAATCATTTTTTCATAATATTTGGTATAATTATTGGGTGAGATCGTATCAAACATCGTTGTCCTAAATACCCTAATCCCCTATATTTTTTAAAACTGAAACTTGTTTCGGATAGCCTAGATCCTATGCCAACTTTGCATATAGGTCACTTTGGTGTCAGCTTCCTAGGATTTTCTCAAGAAAATTGGGAAAATCAATTTTTCATAATATTTGGTATAATTATTGGGTGAGATGGTATCAAACATCGTTGTCCTAAATACCCTAATCCCCTATTTTTTTCAAAACTGAAAATGGTTTCGGGTAGCCTAGATCCTATGCCAACTTTGTATATAGGTCACTTTGGTGTCAGCTTCCTAGGATTTTCTCAAGAAAATTGGGAATATCATTTTTTCATAATATTTGGTATAATTATTGGGTGAGATGGTATCAAACATCGTTGTCCTAAATACCCTAATCCCCTATATTTTTCCAAACTGAAACTGGTTTCGGATAGCCTAGATCCTATGCCAACTTTGGATATAGGTCACTTTGGTGTCAGCTTCCTAGGATTTTCTCAAGAAAATTGGGAATATCATTTTTTCAATATTATTTGATATAATTATTGGGTGAGATCGTATCAAACATCGTTGTCCTAAATACCCTAATCCCCTATATTTTCTAAAACTGAAACTTGTTTCGGATAGTTTAGATCCTATGCCAACTTTGCATATAGGTCACTTTGGTGTCAGCTTCCTAGGATTCTCTCAAGAAAATTGGGAAAATCAATTTTTCATAATATTTGGTATAATTATTGGGTGAGATGGTATCAAACATCGTTGTCCTAAATACCCTAATCCCCTATATTTTTAAAAACTGAAACTTGTTTCGGATAGCCTAGATCCTATGCCAACTTTGCATATAGGTCACTTTGGTGTCAGCTTCCTAGGATTTTCTCAACAAAATTGGGAAATCATTTTTTCATAATATTTGGTATAATTATGAGGTGAGATGGTATCAAACCTCGTTGTCCTAAATACCCTAATCCCCTATTTTTTTCAAAACTTAAACTGGTTTCGGATAGCCTACATCCTATGCCAACTTTGCATATAGGCCACTTTGGTCAAGAAAATTCGAAATTTCATTTATTCATATTATTCGCTACATTAATTTATAAAGAAAATAAAGAAGTAATATCTTACTTCCATCGTTTTTATGTATTACGTATAATTCGTAAATAATTTTTATTATTCTTATTAAAGAAATTCGTTATAACGAGAGTTTCTGCTTTTACACTAATACATGTAAACAATAATTTTTATTGACGATTTTTAGGACAAATTTAGGACAAACTTCACTTATGTATTTAGATTCGTGAAGTTTGTCCTAAAAAAAAATCCTAATTTTTTTTTTTTTTTTTAGGACAAATTTAGGACAAAGTTCACGCGAATGCCGTTTTTTCGCTTAATGTATTAATAAATCTACCAAGCCGTAGATTTTGATGTTTTGTATAGTGGTTTATCACGATCAAGACCAATCAGTCACGTTGAATTATCTAAAATATGATTTTGGCAAGTTATTTCTTAAAGCTTCTAAAAGATTTACAACCTATATAGTCACTATATGAGCCAATCTCTGAGATTCATGCTATTTGGTATAATAGAGAACAACGTCCTTGTTCCAAACGAAATTCATCGATTTGTTAATTTTCTAAATTTTTTTGCAAGAACCCTACAACTCATATCAAAATATCAAAGTGGTGCTAAGTTCTTTGATTTGTTGAAAAGCATATTGGAAATGAATGTTAGAAATTATTTGAGGCTTGTTTTGTTTGAATAACTTTATTTTTGTTAAAAACATTGTTAAAAGAAGTATGTACACTCGCATAAACATTTGTCCAAAAATTAATTTTTTATTTTGTCCAAAAATTCACAATGTATACTCGCATAAATTTTTGTCCAAAAAAGTGTCCAAAAACTTCACACCGGTCTCAATACTTTGGTCTTTTTAGACCGAAGTAATTTGTGTGAAATTGAAATACTTTAGTTCGCATATTTCACAAAATTATAAATTAGATTTGAAAAACTTCTTTATACAAAAGGCACCTATCTTTCAGACAATTAATCCATGTTTAGTATCACATCCATATCAGCAATGCAAAGTATAAAATGTGTACTTTGAACTGCAGTTTGCTTAATTATTTTTGTACTAATATTTTAAACAAACTGTCAATCAATATGATGTACAACATTTTTATAGTTGAGTTATCTCGTTTTTTAATTAATTTACAAAATTTAAATTAGTCTCCCACACATACATACCTCTAAAGAAGTACACACGCGAAATATTTCGCACATTTTGAATAATTAATGATTAAGCGATTTGTATAAAAGTAAGATTTGAACAGGTGTGCTAATTAATATTTAATTTCAATCGATCAGGGAATGAACATGTGTGTATGGACGATAAAAAGTGTGCTAAGTATTGATCGTTAAAATGTTGAAATTGTTATACAAACACTTTTATTATGGTTTAATCCTTTAAATTTAGTATTGTATTGTTGTTGTTGCCACGTTTCTAAGTTTTCAATGTCAACGGTAAACAAAATGAAAATATTCTTGTTTTGTTATTAAAGTATTTACGAAAAACGTCATCGCACATAGTTTTCTGTGTCGATGCCTTCGATTGTTCCCCTCCGCCATATATTTACATATGTACATAAATTTGAATGTCTATTTTTGTTATACGCTTAGAATTTAATTTAATACAATAATGGCGTATTTGTAGTATACATATTTTAAGGTATTTTACTTTGTGTCAACAAAACTAAACACACAAAAACGAAACAATACGGGAAAGTTAAATAAATTGCGATTGTTGTCTAAATATCATGAAAAGTATAGCTAATAAATAATCGAACAAGGTCAGCGATTTTTTTGAAAACGACGCGTTTATTTGTGAGTTTTGCACTATTTGCAAAAACATGGTTTTGTTGTCTACACTACGTCTTGCTTGTATTATACGGGCATTCGGTTGCGTATTATGTGATTGACTGATTGATTGCATCACAATTTGTTTTGTCTCTGATTAATACAGCGTTGTTTAAATAGAACCGTTCTAATCACATTAGTAAAGCTAAATAAATCGAATATTTGTGCCGTATACATATTATGGAGAATTTATAACAAAGCGTATTGTCTTTATAGTGCTGTGATTCATATTATGACATTTTTCCAAAGTAATCTTAGCCGATATAACGTTCTTCCAGTACATAACCAGATAATTATTTTGCAAGTTGTTTCGATCTGAATGAGAATTACGAAAAATTTAATTTTTTGTTCCAGTCAATCGCATCAGGCTATAGCGACTGAATTGCTAATTACACTTTTGATTACTTTCTATATATGGAAAGCACCATTTAGTTAAGTATTAGCGAATTATACGCAACACATATTAAATTCTTAATAATTTCAATTTTATTTTATTTAACGCCTAAATATGATTTCTGTTTGAAATACTAAGGTTCTTCCAGTACATAACTAGATAATTATTCTTCGCAAAAATTCGCGTGAAGTTTGTGCTAAATTTCTAAATTTGTATTAAACAAAATTCACGCAACTGCACAAATGTGTGAAGTTTGTCCTAAAATTAAACATTTGTCCTAAAAATTGATTTTCCTGTGAATGTATTAGTAAGAAAAATAAATCTCTCGTTATTATGAATTTTTACGTAAAAAAATGATTTTACTTATGTAATTTAAATTGTCCAAAAAAATAATTTAACAAAATCAAAGTTCATTTGAAAAGTGATATATAAAAATTACTCAATCTGGCCCAAAAGTGGACACAAGTTTTACAGACAGTCGGAGAACCCCTCTATCCTAAAACAATGATAAAGACGTCATTAAGGATAGTGGGCGATCTGGAAGTAGTATGTAAGTTAGCATAAAGTTGGATATAGGAAAATGTTTCCGCCTCCAAAGATCGACCTCAATCGAGCCTAACGAAAAAAAATTACAACTTTCAAAAATCTAGAAGATAAGTGACTTAAGACAGACGTGTTGCGTCCCTATACCGGGTGATTTTTTTAACCTGATACATTCAAATATCTCGGAAAATAAGTACTCTACGAAAAAAATGGTACACTCCTCCTCCTTGTAGTTGGGGCGAGGGGTAACTTTGAAACAAAAAAATTAACCCTTATTTTTTATTGCAGATTCGGATTCTATGGTTAAAAATACGTAGGATTTGACTGAAACATTTTTTTCGATTCATGATAGATGGCGCTGTAATTGACGATATTCAATTTTTTTCGATTTCCCCTACTGAGAACCTACGCAAACGATTCTGCAGTACGTCTGCAATAAAAATACCACGGTTTCATTGTAAATACTCGAAATTGGTCGTCATAAAATTTATTCATTTTGCAAATTTCGAATAACTGGGAATGAGGTTTTGGTTTGTAAACTTGCCTTTGAGATAGCCTCACAAAAAGAAAGCTGGCGAAGTATAAGATCTGGTGATCTGGCAGGCCAATTTACCGGACCTTCTCTCCCGATCCAGCGACCATTGAAATCACGATCAATTATTGCACGTGCTACCAACGAATAGTGTGCGGGACAATCATCATGTTGAAACCACATGTTCCGTCGCACTTCTAAGCTCAAGTCTTCAAATATGTTGGCAGTTCATTTTTCAAAATATCTCGGTACATTTGACCATTCAAGTTGCCTTCAATAATGATGAGTTTGTTGCCAATTATTCCACACGACACATTGACAGTCCAAGGACGCTGATGTTCAACTTGGCGAAGCCAGTGCGGATTTTCAACACTCCAGTAATGTATGTTGTAGCGATTAACCGTTCCATGGTTTGTAAAAGGCGACTCGTCGCCCACCGACAAAAAAGTTACCCGATTTTCGAAATCAACACCATGAAGATCTTGGTGTAAAGACACATAATACGGATGATACTTATGACGTTTTCAAATTTTCCAAACACTGGTCTGGGACAATCCGGAATCGCTAACTATTTCTCGTGTACTAATATGAGGATTATGAGCTACTGCAGTCAATACATCAATTTCATTATTTTCTCCAGTGTCTGTTGCTGGACGAGTCCTTTTTTTCGGTTGAACACTTCCATCAGTAATAAATTGTTTGACAGTACGCTGAAATGACGCACGTGACCAAATCCTATCTGGAAAACGCGAAGCGTAGAGAGTGACAGCATTATCAAGACTCCGGCCAGCTTCTCCATAAACCAGAATCATTTCAATTTTCTCCTGTACAGTTAAATACACCATTCTTAAGTAGTATTGATAGCTTTACACAGGTATTGTTGTTCTCGAAATAATCTTCGGACTGAATCGGTATTTTTAAAACAAAATACAAACAATTTCATTAATTTGAAAGCCGATTTAATCGCATATTCCTGGGTTACGATAATGAGAAGCCATTTTCAGTAATTGAAAATTGAAGAAATACAAATTGTTTAAAACTAACTTCGAGTCTTTACAATGAAACCGTGATATTTTTATTGCAGACGTATTGCAGAATCGTTTGCGTAGGTTCTTAGTAAGAGAAATCGAAAAAATTGAATATAATCAATTACAGCGCCATCTATGATGAATCGAAAAAAATGTTTCAGTCAAATCCTATGTATTTTTAGCCGTAGAATTTGAATCTGTAATAAAAAATAAGGGTTCATATTTTAGTTTCGAAGTTACCCCCGCCCCACCTACAAGGAGGAGGAGGGGGTACTAATTTTAACACTAATGTATTTCCCCCACGGAATAATTAAATTTTGAATTAAAAAATGTAAATATGTGAAAAACTTCTTACTCTTTAATTTACACGCTAAACAAATCTAAATAAAAAAAAAAATACGTAAGCATATGTAGCTTTATACTATCAGAGCCTACTGTATACATAAATAAGAGCCTCCAATATCGACTGTATTTTAAACAATACAATAATCATCTCTTTCATTGCCTCCATTCAAATTTAAATTCGAATGTCCTTCTATTGTTATTTTGAATTTGTGAAGCATGCTAGATTGTTTTGAGTTTTTGCTTTATTTGTGCTCATTGTATTGATTTAATTTTTTTCTGTTTGGCTCTTTCTGCTTTTTCTTTTAATTTCGATTGTTGAGCGGAGATATGTTGTCTTTTTTCTTGCCATTGCTTTTAAATTTGGACGTCATTAAATTTAATTTTCTCTTTTTAATACATATTGTCATTGTTGTAGCACGTTTTTTAAAGTCGGGAAATTTGATATTTAATCTGTGTTTTAAATGAGTAAAGGCCTATTCATATGCATCGCGATTTCTCTCGTACGAGAAAATTTTGACAGCTGTTCCAGCGATTTAACGCGTTGCCTTACACATGAAGCGTGATTTATCGTAAAAAAGTTTATTTTAAAAATAATTGTTTGTTTTTGCAATATTATAATATTACATATATATAATATTTTAAATGTCTTTGATCTGAGTCTATAAAATACATATATTAAATGTCTTCGATTTGAAGTTAAAATATCAAGAATTGTCAAAATTGTATTTATATAAAGAGTTTAGATAAATTATTGTGAAATAAGTATAACACGATATTCTCAAAAAATAATTTGAATTTAAAAGCTCGTAATTACTCTGAGGTAATTTAAGATTGATTATACAATAAATTTGAATTTATTCATTTCTTTATTTCGTAGGTTCTTAACAGTCGGAACAAGCTTTACTGATTTGGTTTTTCGATTTCGGATGGGCATCTCTACAATATTTTCAACCGTAAACCAAACCGTTATCGCTATAATTGAGGTATTTCGAGAGATAGCCGTACCATCGAAAAGATCTGAAGAAGATTGGACTTGGAGAACTTTCCAACCTGCTGCGCGACTATCAACGGAAAACACATTCATTCTTTCGCCCCTAACAACACCGGGAGTCTATATTTCAATTAAAAGAAAACCTTCTCGACAAATCTTATGGCCGCAGTTGATGCCAAATATAAATTCCTAATGGTTAACGTTGGTGCATATGGTTCCAATGCTGATTCAATAGTATTTGAATTTCATGCGGCCATTTCCTGGTCAAACTTGTCCACAAGGAACAGGATTTTTAATTACAGGTTTGAACTAATGACATATAAATTGCATTTAAGATTTTACCTATATTCCTATTAAGCTCGTTTACATAATCTATATTTTTTAAAAAGGTTACCAAGAGCGCAACGTGTGGTTGAGAATCTATTCGGTATATTGGCGCAAACATGGAGGATCCTTTTGAACCATCTTGAAGTCCAGACCGAAAGAATAAACAACATAATTTATGCTTGCTGTATTCTGCATAACTTTCATCGAATGGATGATATGTCACCAAGGACTCCGGAGCAAAATAGCACACACATTGAAGTGGCCCAACCAAAGAACTTTCTCACTTCAAACGGCATCTTATGCCTATGATATAAGAGAGCAGTTCGCTGATTGGTGCATCAAAGAAGGACATGTACGTTTCCAATGTCATATGATTTAATTCTAATGAAGTACCTAATTAATTCGTTTCATATCAAAATTATAATATAACAAATTTAAACCTAGGACTCATCGTCAGTATCGACTTCAATATTGTACATTGCTTCGCGACAAACCTTCTTTATTTGTTTTTTTTTGTCCTTGCTCAATAAAGCCGCCCTTCTCGTTAAATTTATGAAAAATGGTTCCATATCATTTTCTGTGCCATACTCTACAGAATGAATCGCTTCCAAGCACTTTTTTTCCAGCTGGATTTGCTGGCTTCGGTTAAAAGTTGCTGCTCTTGCAGCCATTGACGAAAAGAAATGATGGCGAGTCGGGTCGGTCTATCAAAGAATCCAATCTCCCTTCGATGGTATCACTAAAATGTCTCTTCTGCCGCTTCAATCTGGGCTGCGGGGTACTGCTGTGCGGCTCACGTTGAGATGTCACTGGTTGTATTGTAAGCGGTGTACTATTATTTTAATCGCAGTTCACATCAATGGCTTCTGAAAATATCGTATCAAAATCCAAATCTATTGTTCCGATTGTCTGTGCGATGATGTTGTATGTTCAGTTTTATGGCTGTCCCTCGAGTCAATCGAAATCGCGTTTTTCCCTACAAACTTTATGAAAGTAAATTTATTTGTAGAATTTCTATATCGCTTAATTTAAGTTCATTTTCACATGCCGCCTATATTTACACATTAAGGTAGTTCTGATACTGTATAGTAAGCAACAAAGTTTAAACCTAATTGGAAAGGTTGAGTGTAAAAGTTTTCTTGCAGCTTGCTGCTACTGCCGTATTCGGCGATGAAATATCAGTTCGTTGTCAGATGACACTGGTCAATTACAATGAGGGAGTTTCTCAATATAGATTTAGTTTTTATGTCTTTCCGCTTGGGCAGCGCTGAAGTGCTACAAAGGACCTTGTTAAAGTTAGCCGAATGTTTCCAGCCGAAAGTAAAAAGTCGATAATGCAGATTATGTTATTGACATTCCAGCCGAAAATAAATCAGCCTCTAGAGTGTTATGTCTGGAGAAGGATTGCATTGATGTGACTTATCAATAGCTATCGCAGGAAAAAAATTCAGTTCAAGTTTCCCGTGGGAAATCTCGGAAAATTCGATTTTCCAAAAATTATTAGAAAATTTGTATGAAATCAACCACTAGAGTGTTATGTCTGGAGATGGACTGCATTGATCTGATATGTCGGTAGCTATCGTAGGAAAAAATTTCAGTTCAAGTTTCCCGTGGGAAATCTCGGAAAATTCGATTTTCCAAAAATTATTAGAAAATTTGTATAAAATCAGCCTTTAGAGTGTTATGTCTGGAGATGGATTGCATTGATGTGACTTGTCAATAGCTATCGCAGGAAAAAAAATCAATTCAAGTTTTCCGTGGGAAATCTCGGAAAATTCGATTTTCCAAAAATTATTAGAAAATTTGTATAAAATCAGCATCTAAAGTGTTATGTCTGGAGATGGATTGCATTGATGTGACTTGTCAATAGCTATTGCAGGAAAAAAAATCAGTTCAAGTTTCCCGTGGGAAATCTCGGAAAATTCGATTTTCCAAAAATTATTCGAAAATTTGTATAAAAACAGCCTCTTGAGTGTTATGTCTGGAGATGGACTGCATTGATCTAATTTGTCAATAGCTATCGTAGGAAAAAAATTCAGTTCAAGTTTCCCGTGGGAAATCTCGGAAAATTCGATTTTCCAAAAATTATTAGAAAATTTGTATAAAATCAGCCTCTATAGTGTTATGTCTTGAGATGGATTGCATTGATGTGACTTGTCAATAGCTATCGCAGGAAAAAAAATCAGTTCAAGTTTCCCTTGGGAAATCTCGGAAAATTCGATTTTCCAAAAATTATTAGAAAATTTGTATAAAATCAGCCTCTAGAGTGTTATGTCTGGAGATGGATTGCATTGATGTGACTTGTCAATAGCCATCGCAGGAAAAAAATCAGTTCAAGTTTCCCGTGGGAAATCTCGGAAAATTCGATTTTCCAAAAATTATTAGAAAATTTGTATCAAATCAGCCTCTAGAGTGTTATGTCTGGAGTTGGACTGCATTGATCTGATTTGTCAGTAGCTATCGTAGAAAAAAAATTCAGTTCAAGTTTCCCGTGGGAAATCTCGGAAAATTCAAAAACGTTTCCAGTCGAAAGTAAGAAATGGATAAAAAAAGTCAGCCTCTAGAGTGTTATGTCTGTAGGTGGATTGCATTGATGTGACTTGTCAATAGCTATCGCAGAAAAAAAAATCAGTTCAAGTATTCCGTGGGAAATCTCGGAAAATTCAAAAAAGTTTCCAGCCGAAAGTAAGAAATGGATGAATAAAATCAACCTCTAGAGTGTTATGTCTGGAGATGGATTGCATTGATGTGACATGTCATAAGCTGTCGCAGGAAAAAAATTCAGTTCAAGTTTCCCGTGGAACATCTCGGAAAATTCGATTTTCCAAAAATTATTAGAAAATTTGTATAAAATCAGCCTCTAGAGTGTTATGTCTGGAGATGAATTGCATTGATGTGACTTATCAATAGCTATCGCAGGATAAAAAATCAGTTCAAGTTTCCCGTGGGAAATCTCGGAAAATTCGATTTTCCAAAAATTATTAGAAAATTTGTATAAAATCAGCCTCTAGAGTGTTATGTCTGGAGATGAATTGCATTGATGTGACTTGTCAATAGCTATCGCAGGAAAAAAATTCAGTTCAAGTTTCCCGTGGGAAATCTCGGAAAATTCAAAAACGTTTCCAGCCGAAAGTAAGAAATGGATAAAAAAAATCAGCCTCTAGAGTGTTATGTCTGGAGATGGATTGCATTGATGTGACTGGTCAATAGCTATCGCAGAAAAAAAATCAGTTCAAGTTTCCCGTGGGAAATCTCGGAAAATTCAAAAAAGTTTCCAGCCGAAAGTAAGAAATGGATGAATAAAATCAACCGCTAGAGTGTTATGTCTGGAGATGGATTGCATTTATGTGAAATATCATTAGCTATTGCAGGAAAAAAATTCAGTTCAAGTTTCCCGTGGGAAATCTCGGAAAATTCGATTTTCCAAAAATTATTAGAAAATGTGTATAAAATCAGCCTCTAGAGTGTTATGTCTGGAGATTGCATTGATTTGACTTGTCAATAGCTATCGCAGGAAAAAAAATCAGTTCAAGCTTCCCGTGGGAAATCTCGGAAAATTCCATTTCTTACTTTCGACTGGAAACTTTTTTGAATTTTCCGAGATTTCCCACGGGAAACTTGAATTTATTTTATTTCCTGCGACAGCTACTAACAAGTCACATCAATGCAATCCATCTCCAGACATAACACTCTAGAGGCTGATTTTATACAAATTTTCTAATAATTTTTGGAAAATCGAATTTTCCGAGATTTCCCAAGGGAAACTTGAACTGAATTTTGTTCCTACGATAGGTATTGACAAATTAGATCAATGCAGTCCATCTCCAGACATAACACTCTTGAGGCTGTTTTTATACAAATTTTCTAATAATTTTTGGAAAATCGAATTTTCCGAGATTTCCCACGGGAAACTTGAACTGAATTTTGTTCCTACGATAGCTATTGATAAATTAGATCAATGCAGTCCATCTCCAGACATAACACTCTAGAGGCTGAAATTTTCTAATAATTTTTGGAAAATCGAATTTTCCGAGATTTCCCACGGGAAACTTGAACTGATTTTTTTCCTGCGATAGCTATTGACAAATCACATAAAAGCTATTAAACTTCAGATAAATACTCTAGAGGCTGATTTTATTACAATTTTGTATATTCTTCTGATTTTCCGATATTTTCTACGAAGCAAAGTTTTACACGTAAATTTATTTACAAATTTTTTTATTTAAATCCATGTATCCTATTTACTTTCGGCTGATAACTACTAAATGTGTTATTTTCGGCTGGAATGGTTATATCATAATCTGCATTATCGACTTTGTACTTTCGGCTTGGATTAGACAATCTACATTACCATTTTTTTACTTTCGGCTGGACTAACACAATCTGCGTTATCGACTTTTCACTTTCGGCTGGCAATTTTCGGCTAACTTTAACTGTATCTACCAAGGGCCATTTTTTTTTTAAATTACCTACAGAAACAGGTAAAATCATGTTTACAAATATAAGTTTGTTGTCTAAATAAATGGATGTCCTCATAAATATAATTTTTTTTCAAACTAATAAAATTGATTGTGTTTTACTAATAATAAAAATTAAATTTAAAAATTAATTTAGGAGAAATTAATTTAATGAAACAAAATATACGAATTTTGTTAAGTTGGTAGGATTTGTATATGGGTTATTCAACTCCCATTTTTCACGGTATCACTACTTATGAAATATGTTATTACCTGTTAATACCCGCTGTTACGACCCTCATTGTATCCAATGGCGTAAATCTAAACGAATTACGAGCCTACATCGTCTGATGCGGTATTCTTTTGTCTAACTAACGGTATATCCGTTATCTCTCACTTTGTTGAAATTGTAATGAAATTCCAATTGAATAAAAGATGAAAACCAGTAGAAACGTGCAATAACTTGTTTAGCAAATCCATAGATGATACATTTCGCTAGCCGGACAATTTTCCGGGGAGAAATTCAAGAATGAACAAATTGTTTCTAAAGTAGTTAAAAAATATTCATCGATCATACAAAGGCAAAGTAACTGTAAATAATTCTTTGTTATGATGATCACCTTAGTACCATTCAATCAATAATTACGACATTTTTTTGTTATTGTGGTATACCATATAATCCCTTTTTTCTTAATCACACTAAAGACGAGTAGAAACAATTATCAGCTCTGCTTAGATTTGTTCCATCACTACAATGGTAAAGTGCTTTAACACTTCTACGTACATTTATCTTAACTATTTATCAGCCAAATCATAAAGATATTGAGAACACTCCCACTTTTACGTCAATCCTACTCAATTTCGCAATTAATTTCATATTTACTCGCATATTATGTACACAACATGCACATAACAAAAAAATAAAAAATAAAGTAAAAATTTGATTGAAAATACGGGAAAACGGTCATATAAATAATAAATTATATCTTGATTTAAAAGATATTACCGCGCGCGCACAACAAAAAGATAAAATTAAAAAAACAAAAAAAATCTAAATGTCAATTTTGTACATATGCAAATGAAGCTAAATTATATTTAATTTTCTTCAATTGATATTCATAAAAAGATTTTATTCTTTGTCCGTGCACAACAATAACGATTCCAAAATGATCACACAAATACAACCATACCGTTCCGAAATTCCCTAATGACACATGTGTCAGCACTCGTATATGCCCATTACAATAACAAGGAATTTATGAATCGGCAAAAAAAAACTGGCGCAATAGTTGAACGACTTTTAACTTTTATCATTGCAATAATTTAGATAACGTGAGACTAATGTGAGTGCGAGTTTATTATTCGTCCACACTGTATACATATATACAAACACAATTAAGTCATCTGTAGGTGTATAAATCTATTAACAACTTAGAACATTGGTTTTGATTTATTCATTTGATTCAAGTAACGTAATACAAATCGAGAAATAGGTTCAGTAACCAACATGCCCAAGGTAATCTCGTATTCGTTTATAAATATTCAGCACCACAAAAGAGAACAACATTATATGTATATAACGACTTCCGAATGTATGTAATTCTCCGCCCACTATTAGCATACCACAAAGTAATTAAAAACATATTATTGCATAACTTAGCTGAACGGCGTAAAGCGTAGTTGTTGGGTTTTGTTTTCGCTTCAGTCAAGGACAATTTAGTCAATTGAATTGTCATTTAGACAACTCAAATGGAATTACATGCAACATTACCTATACTAATCACATGAATCACATTATTTTAAATTATGTATGTATACCGGCAAATAGTTCTAATTATTATTATTATATAAGAGTACTATATGCGTTTAGCTATATAATGATAACGCAATTTTTTTCCCATTTAGCATTCATAATTATGACACAAGTTTTTGTTTACGATACATACTATCACAAAATTATCTTGCGCCGCGAGTACAAACGACTTTTATTTTATTTTAATTATTTCTGTTTTGAAGATTATATGAAAGAAATTGATAAGGAATTTGAGATGACCTTTTCAGCCTGGTTTATCAGTCAAGTGCTAAGTAGGAGTGTAAGTATTATGTCATCGTCAATACAGATTCCAATTAGGTACAGAAAATTTTAAATTTTTCACTACATAAAAAGCTGTGTTTTTTATTCGCTCCCGATAGCTGCGGTGCTCTGGAGTCGGTTTAAAAAAAAAAGTGCGGTGTCTCCGAAATTCTTTCGCCCAACGTTTGGATACCTAAAAAGGAGTACTTTCAGCCGCTTCAGAAAAAAATCGGCTCGGCGCTTTTTTTTTCTAGGACGAAAATACGAAAAATAATATGCCTGGAGAAGATAACGCCCTTTCATGTGTGATGATGATTCTGGATATATATACAGAGTGTCATATACATTCGCATTGGTTCATACACAGTATAATGGTAGATATAGGGTGTTCAAGAAGTGTACGGCAAGTGTTATCACTCATAAAAGCATTATTTATTATTATTATTAAAAGCATAAAAACACAACAGAAAAATGAAAATTTAGAGAGGCTTGTAAGATCCGTTTACGGCCCCCTCGAGGGCCTTGTCTAGACAAGAAAGAAACAAAAAACAACAGCACACATATCATAAATGAAAACTATTATATTCGCATACAGCTCGCAATAATTTGAATGAATAGTCAGGATGATTTTTTAGTACTTTGTGACGATTCCAAGTCTTACTAAAATCTGTATGGGTCGATTCGACAGCTTGTTCCCTATAAAACCCTAGTCCTCTTTTGGTTTCGGAACAAAAATCTACTACATGGTATAGTATGCCATGAATTTTTGGTGTCACAGGTATCTCGAGTGCTTGATAACTAACCTTAACATCTTCAATATAATATCTCTTTAAATTGGGGTCTAGTTTCAATGAGAAGCAAGAATCGACAACTTTCTTCAATTTTCTAAATATCTACACATACTTGACACAGCCAAGGCATTCCATGGCATCTAAAATATCCACCTTATCGAGCAAGACCTTACACGCATTTCCTTCAAATGTTGGACTACCATAGGTACACTGCCGGTCCACGTGGCACTCCCGGGCCCATTTTAGGCTGACATCTTCGTTACATCATATGGTGGAAGAGGGTATTTACTGCTCCCAACAGTAAAAGCAATTCTGGAGGTGGGATTATGTCGATGATCCGCTTATTTTCTTCTGCATTAAAGAGAGGTGGATGTATGCAATTATCAAATAACTTGGCTGACTTTCTAAGTCCTCCTTCTGAACGCCACTTTTCGCATTTGGTGCGATAATCATTGATCGTTCTGTAATTGCCCGAGTTGATTAAGTTTTTTTGGGGAGCATCGCACCATGTGCAAGGATGTGCACTTGAGTTACTCATAAGATCCGAAATAATATTGGCCAGCTTCAAATCCATCGCAACTGTTCTAAGAAAGGAATTTATATCTAATGATGACCATATAAGCGAGACATTATGGTAATTTTCCTGAGTGTTAGGGGCTAAACAAAGAATAAATAATCGTTTCACCCCAGATTCGAGGAATTTTTCAGCATATCTTGTACTTGACTGGACGAAAAGAGAAAATTTTAGAAAACCACCCCCACCGTCAATTCCGAATTTGAGTTGTACATTGGAAACTTGTCGTTGCTCTATTACATCTTGAATGAAACTTCGCAGATTCTTGCAAATGACGACAAACTCTGGAGAATTGACAGATTTTTCACCTTTAGTTGTGACAAATGCAAATACTCGTGGCTCAAAATACTCGTCAAACCGATGATTACTTTCTGATATTTTTTTTTTGATAATTGGGTTCTATTATTCCTGGTGTGTTGGTTTCTGCACGGATGAAAGCAGCAATTCTCAACACTTTTCTGGTACTTAAATCCATATCAGTTTGCATTTGCCGCAGGGAATTTGCCGAAATCGATGGTACCTGCGAATTCCTTGTTCCTCCAACAATATTCACGGTCAATGGTTTCCCGTAATGCTGCGAGAGGGATATTAACCCTTCGTCACGCGAGTGTGAGCCTTCTCCTCCACACGAATTTGTAGCTATCTTATCTTTCAATAAGCGAGTTGATATATGCTCTTTTTGTTTCGAATTGAGCCCTAATTTTTGCATGTTATTTAACAAGTTCGTACTATTGCACACGTGATTAATTCCTCTGGCCAATAATCCTAAACATTTACCACAACGTTTGATAAATGCTTTTTTTTTTAATTTCAGGAACCTTAGAGGCCTTTCCGCATTTTGTCTTTTTTCTCTCCTGGCGATTTTTATTTACGACCACTGGTGTTATATTTCGGGAGAAATTTGGTACCACAGGGTCGGTAACTAACACACAAAGAGAACATTGGCACTGGTCTCCTTTCCTAACAGATCTCGTGCTGTACTTCACAGACAGAAATTTTCCATTTTCTGAGAATTCACATCTTTTATCTTCTTTCAATGACTTGACTAGGCGTAGATTACAAGCTGGGCACAGTACAACTGGCACTCTTGTATCACATTCATCAAAACCCGAGATTACTTCCATCAAGTTTGATTTCACCTTTCCTTGAATGATCACCATTTTTTTTTCCACAATACAGACATATTTTGAAACGGTTTTCTTCGTGATTTCCATGCTTTTTATAATCCGGATAAAACATATCGAAAATAGAAAAATCAGCGATTTCAGATTATTGTTTACTCGTCAGTGCCTACCGGAATACTAAATGTAAAACATTGGAATACTAAATGTAAACATTGAATCTTGGCTCTCTTTCTCTCATTCAAAACCAAAACATGCCAATCTTCTTTATAATTATCTCGAGGCGGTGTAGAACGGGTCTTACGAACTTCAACCACTTTTTGCAATGCCATAAAACCATAAATTAATTGTTAATATAATCTTTATTACTCAATGTCAAAATTTCTCATATCTAAAGATGTCTTATTAATTGGACAAAAACTATGATATTTATGAGTTCCTGCTATGTGTTTTACTGAGCTATACCTATTTTTTAATTGCTTTTCCATTATATTATAATCTGTAGTAGTAAAAAATACATAGTTTACTCTTGATTCTTTCTCGACAGCCCATGAATAAAGTCCACGTGGCGGAGTTATTTGGTTTTCAAAAGGTCTTTGTAAACTCGCTCTAGCAGCATTCCCCTTGAGAACTCCTCCTAATGCATCACAAGGTCCTTTTCCATAGTAAATCCCATTCTGCTTCCTTATCGAAGTTCTCCTTGAAATTGCATAGATTGTAGAAATTCATTTTGTTTTTGTACTGAGGCCCGGTCCATCGGAAAAGAAGCAAATTTTCTTAACGTGCTATAATTTGTCCTTTATAAAATTAACTAGGCCGATAATAAACAATCTCACAGCTACATGATTATGTTTAGTTGCCTCAGATATAGCTATCAAGCTTGTGAATTCCAGACTACTATCGTTTTTCATCGTATGGCTCCTTTCTCCGTTTTTATAATATACTGCAAATGGATGTATTCAGTATTGTTCGAATTAATGTGAACACAGGAAATTAATGTAAGAAATTATTTATTAATATATTTTCTTATACAAATTGTTCTTAATACGATGTGTGTCCACCTTTGGCAGTAATAACGTCTTGCACACGTCTGGGTATCGAATCAATCAAGTTTTGGCAGTTTTCAGTGATTTCTGGGTCCCGGAACCAAACCTCGATAACAGCTTCCACCATCTTTTTAACTGTTGTACAGTCTGTTTTTCGAACTTTGGCCTTACAAATGGCCCATAAATTTTCGATGGGATTCAAGTCCGGTGAGTTTCCAGGCCAATCGAGACATCTAACCTTTTACTGAGTTAAGTAATTCATTACTACTTTGGATTTATGGCATGGCGCTGAATCTTGTTGAAAAATTATATTTTGATCAACACCAACTTTTTCAAAATTACTTCGAAGCTTCCGTTCTAGGATTTCTTTGTATTTTATGCCATTTATCATGCCTTCGACTGGCACCAGACTGCCTGTTCCCATATATGAAAAACATCCCCAAAACATTTTTTTTTTGGTGGATGTTTGACTGTATGATCAAAATGACGCGATGTTAGTTTTACTCCTGCAGATTTTCGCACAAACCGTGACCGTTGTCCCTGCACGACAAAATGAGTTTCGTCCGAGAACAAAACTTTTCTCCAAACCTCCGTAGTCCAATTGACATATTTTTTGGCCCAAACAAGTCGCTTCTTGCGTCATCATTGGCTTTGTCAACAATTGCTTTTTCTGTGGTCGGATTGCTTTTCTTCCCATTTCAATGAGCCTTTTTCTTATAGTAGAATCATGAATGTTCACTCCAAGTTCCGCGAGATCTTGTGGTAAGTCGGAACTGGTACATTGAGCATTGGACCAACGAAATCCTTGAACCGCATCCTGAACTACAAATAGTTCTCAGAAAACTCACATATAACAATACATCCATCAGTTGCTGCATTTGATTTTCTATATTTTAGGTAATCTGCCTGTTGTTTTGCAATAAACGAATGCGGTACTATATTATGCAGTTGCTCACCCAGTTTATCTGTGAAAACCAATGATGATACATGCATCGATGCATCGATCTACTTTCTGCCACTGCTTGAATGTTATTTCATCTATACAATTTTGTAGAAATTTTTCAAATAGCACATACAATCTGCGAAATACTATAAGATCTTGATAACTTCCTTCTTCGTGTGATAGAAGGTTTATAGATTTTATTTTATTAAATATAAGTTTAATATTTTGATGATAATATATGCAGACGCAAATACTATGTGTACCGCTAGAGTTCGCTAATACACTGTGCCCTGATGACTTGAGAAGTTTGAATAATTTTTTCTGAATTCTCGTTTAAAATATTCAGATCTTGAGATATTTAAAAAATCATATTTTAAAAACGAAAGGTAGCACTAGCGTTTTTATTTTTTTAATTGCTTACTTAAAGAACAAGCTTGAAAAAAAAATTAAAAAATCGATAACTCGTTTAAGTCCAACATAACGGTAAATCATATTTTCCAATAAAAAAAACACGTTTTTTCTTTAAGATCGAATTTTTTTAAAATTAAAATTGTACCGCTATTTATAAGATCCATTCTGGGATGGTCTGTGGTTCTCGCGACAGACGCCTTCAAACATTAGAATTTTTCACGACCCTGTTTCAAAGAACAGTGCCGCAGAAGGAAATAAAAAAATACTTGTCGAGTTATTTGATATATAGATCATTTTTGGGAAGTTTCATAAAAATCTGAAGGGGTCAGGACAACTTGTGATCGTTTTCGTATAGAATCGTTGTATAAATATCTATTGAATCACTTCAAGCCATTTCGATGAGGTTCAGAAACCCCTGCATAATGATGGATGTTGTTCGCTCAGTGTTTAAACTATGTTACATTTTTGGTTCAAAAAGTCAATAAATTATTCTATTTTGGATTTGGAGGACAGACCTTATTGATATTAATTGAGCATGAGCAAAATACCGTGCTGTTAAGTTAGTCACCTAAACATGTCATGTACGCTTTAAAATATTACTCATACACGGCAATCTTGTTTAAGATTTCATTGTAGTGAATGGTCACGGCAAACTCGCTGATCAAAGCAAAATCGTATCACTTTGTCACTGATCAGTTTGAAATAAATTAAATAGAGTGATTCTATTAGGGCAACAACCCCCCCCCCCCCCATAACCAAACTCAGCAACAGCATAAGCAATACTAATAACAAAGCATACCGGCTGAACAATTTTAAAATTATTATTTTATCATGTATCAATGTATATGTGCAATTTCCACAGCTCGCTATTTCCATTTCATTTTTTTTGAGTCACTTCTGAGGAAATCAGCGAGTCAGTAACAACTTTAAGTAAGAACGTGATATACAGAAAGTGCATGTTACTGACCAGCGAATCTTTAAGAACTTTTCGTTCAGTTCAGCCGTCACTTAAGAGAGCGAAAATTAACGCACAAACTGAAGGGTATGTCAAAATACCTACATCAAAATTCTCAAAGCATACTTTTCTTAAAAATAATAAATTTTGCTATTCACATTAGAATTTTAATACTGTATTTGTCAGTTCTTACGGATTCGGTGGCCGATTTGTCAAATATTCTGTGACGAAATAATTTCGTCAAATTCTTTAAGGATTCTTACTGATTCGCTGGTTACCCCTTTTCACTAGACATGCATAATTTATGGTTCTTTTGCTTGTATGTCAATGGGGGTATTTAGACGCATCCATCACTACATCACATCATTCTACACTATTTCGTTCACATGTAAAATATCGAACCGTCATCACAATTGCAATTTACCTATGAATGTGTAGAATTATTTTCATTATTGTTGTGACGCAATTCAATTATTCAAAAACCTTTAACCCAAATTTTGATTTACGAATGACGAATAAACAGCGAATTCAAAAACAAAAAATACGAACCTAAAAAATGCGTATTGTTCTTTCAATGTATTAGTGTATCACCAAATGTGAGGCAATACAATTTTTTGGTGAAAAAATGCGCACAAAAATCTCCACTTCAAAATCAGTTCGTAGGCAAAGAAGTAAGAAACGAGGAAATGATGCGACATGGTGAGGCATCGTCTAAACTGCCTCATTTTCATTTTCAAAAATACTTGTTGCTGCGGCCATATAATATGCTGTGTGCCTCAGAAGACTTTTCAAATTAAACTTTTGTAAGACCCAGCAATTCATGTAATATTTAAATAGATGTCATGAGGTTAAAAGTATTCAGTTGTGCCTTATAGCCAACTAAACTTTTCAATGTCTCGTTTAAATAAATGACGTCTAATAAAAATAAACCGAGTCGTATAAGGAAAAGTTCAATGGCGTTAAATCGCCTGATCTTGGTGGCAAATTCACGTCTGTTCTTCGAGAAATTATTCGATTATTAAATTTCTCTTTCAAAAGATCGATTGATTGCATTGCTGTGTGACATGTTGCACCATCCTGTTGAAATCACATATTCTGCACATCAATATCTTCTAATTGGCTCCACAAAAGTTGTTGGTTTGAGGCTTAATTGCTGTGAACGACGATGAATTGATGTGCTTGGCTCTTCAGCAACACTTGTTCTAACAGCTGGCATATTTTTACTTGAACTAAATATTTTTACTTGATTTAAATGTTTCAAATTTTCAATACAATTCCCTGTTTCTATGTTTCTATATTGACTGACCAGTGCAGCGAGCTATAGGGTCACTGGTATTAATTTAAATTGATATATTGATATACTGTGAGAACAATTGTTCACAAAATTCTTGATATGTTTGTGAAGCTCGCACCAAAGGTAATAAAATTGCCAAAGCTAATAAAATTAGGCACATCAATATTTTCGAAAGCGTTAGGTGATGTCGATGGATGCCACATAAAAATTGTTGTACCGACTGCGTTACACTGTCAATATATAAATCATAAACTTGATTACATTATTAATTTAATGGCAGTATATGCGATAATTCTGGTCAATTTATTAATATTTGTTGTGCCCCCGGGTTCCGTACATGAGCAAAGGGTCCTACGGAATAGTCAATTATATCTCAAACAAACATTCCCACCTCATGGATTTTTTTCTATTAGGTGACGATGGATTTAAATGAAGCAGGATTCTTAAATCATCAAATAGCGGAAAAAATTGATAGAGGGAAAACCGTTTTCGGATCCTTTGGATTCTTTATCAATAATATTAAAAATTATGATAAAAATAGAGAAGGACGCATTGCGAAGGCTAACGCGGCCACGTATAAAATGGCGGTTATTCGATCAGCTTCAAATTCATGCTTATATGCGTAAAAAATTAAGGCAAAAACCGGAGTCAAAGTAAGCTTATCAAACGGTTCGACATGTGATTAACGATAATGCTACGCATCTTAAATTGAAAAAAAATCCAAAATAAACCTCCTTTGAATGCATCATGCAAAGCAAACCGATTGGAATCTGCCAAAAACCACATGTCATGGAAGCTAGAATGGAACCGGTTTGCATTTTCGGACTCATGGAATATGGAAATGAAACTGATGCCCGTCAGAACCATTGAAATTAATTTTTTTCTCGTCGGAAAATTTTTATTGATAAATTTAATTAAAAATAATAAATCAAGACTAAATAACAAAGTTTTTTACCGTAGCTTTCATAAGCTACAACTATTCACTACTGGTCGTAATATGTGACGCATTTTAATTGCACGTTTTTTACTTCATTACGAATAACGAACAAAACAGAGGTAATGGTTTTATTGTTGTTATCTGTTTTACAGTTATATCAAAACTTTAAAAAGTAATATTCTAATTGCAGAAATGTGGAAGTTATTGACGTTTGAAACCAATATAATAGGTGTCTTAATTAAGTGAAGCGGAGTGTATAATCATTAGGTTGCTACATTTTTTTTTTTTAAATTTTCGACAGTCTTCTGTAGTGATTTGAGCCTCCGCCAACTTTCCATTACTTACTACGTATTTTAAACTGTATGTCATACAAATTGAAAAGTCGTCGAAAAGTAACCTCGTAAAGTGCCTTTTCACCAAGCATCTGTGAGGAAATAGCGAAAGCTTCAACATTTGAAAAGTTTAATTTGAAAAGTCTTCTGAGGCACACAGCATTAGTAGATATTTTCACAACAAAATAAAATATGGTAGGCGGTTTTTTTTGTCTTCGGCCAAAACCAACTCTAATGTACTACAAGCCTGACTGTCACCAATATTATAAATTTATTTTGCGCTTACACATGATAGATAGTATTGGAGATCGACACACTATAAAAACATCTATAATTCCAAGACGAACTATACGAAATTTAAAGGGACAAAGTGACGACTGCCCATAGTATTAGTTGTGTACATATAAGCCTTCAATAAAAAAACTAACCAACACTAATCTAATTTGTTTTGGTTTTGTGCTATGAAATATGAAAAAAAAAACAAAAAATACATAAGAAACAACAACAATATACATCACGGCAACGCCGTTTAATAATATCGTGTAAAAACAAATCCTATTTATGTGTATGTTTTGTGTTGGAAAATAATACCAATTACAATAACAACAATGGTTCTGTCATTCGTCATATTCGAGATAATTTAAAGGGCAAAGCAGCCGGTGCGTTTTATCAGGTAAGAAATTTAAAATATTAATATTTGATTGTTAGTAAATGGTTAGAAATATTTAATTTCTAAAAAAATCATTAAACCAATTATGATGCAATTAAACATATAATATTATAATAAATTAAAGACAAATTATCGTTTTTAGCGGAATTCTACATGCGGTATTATAACTAACGGACTAAAAATAATTGGATACGATTTATAACAGGTGAGCGAATTTGTTGTCATTTGGTGCAAATTTAAAATTTGATTTTTTATTTGTATAAGCTGATACTGATAATGAAATAAATATTTAAATTCTATATATTCTTCTAAATATAAATATTATAACTAAGCAAATGCGTTTTTATTTTTTAGCGGGACTTCTTGCATGCAGTAAATAATCTTTTCGAGAAAAATAATTTCAATTGGAAAGAAGTTTTAACAGGTGAGCGATTTGTTGATTTTAAATTAAAACAGTTAATTATTTTCCAATATTTTTTTAATTCGGTGATATCATTTTTCGGACTGAAAATTTTCGATATTTTCGGATTTTTTTTTTTAAATCTGTGATAAAGTGATAAAATTCCGGTCGATACCCGAGTGCACTGTGTGATATCTTAATGTTATCCGTGATTTTATCTGTGATATTAGTATAAAATTTCTTCGTACTCGTTAAAGTGCACTTGGGTGGCTTGGTACCCCTATTTAACGTACAAAATATAAATATTTTTTTTATTTAAACTACCATATTTATATAAAAATGCCTCGACGTTGCGCAGTATTAGGCTGTACTTCAAATAATGGCAAAGAACAGAATGTTGCAACGTTTTCATTCCCGTATTTTGAGGATTTAAAATCAAAATGGGTAAAGGCTATTCGAAGGTCAAATTGGATACCTTCTAAATATTCGGCAATTTGTGCGAATCATTTTAAAGAAGAAGATTTTCAATATCGCCCAAACGAACATTATAAACGTCATAAATTAAATGAAAATGCTATACCTTCCATTTTATTACAAGATCAATTTAAATATTTTGTAACGCAACCAATATCAAGTGATGAACCGGATTACATCGGTAGATTTGAGATTTTAGTTAACAAATTTTCGGAAAAACTAAATATTTCAAAATATCTGGTATTTAAAAATGACGAAAAAATAATATTTTACAAATTAAAAAGTTCTGATGACGTAGGATGCAGCATTTCGACTCGCATTTGCATATCCGACAAGCTCTACGTCAAGGTTATTATTGAAGATTCAGAATTATTCAGCACGGATTTAGAAATGTTACCCACAAATAAGAGAATATCGAAATGGTCTCAAATAGCCAATTTACTTGATAGATTCCGAG
This sequence comes from Tipula vernalis, assembly GCA_958295665.1. Taxonomy (NCBI): domain Eukaryota; kingdom Metazoa; phylum Arthropoda; class Insecta; order Diptera; family Tipulidae; genus Tipula; species Tipula vernalis. Next base: position 374,349,414 of record OY282559.1, read on the forward strand.
AAGAATCCAAAGATCTTTCTGAAAATCGAAACCATTTATTAGATCGCGCATTGCACTATTTAGGAACCGCTAGAGAAATTGATGAAGATTTCATGCATTGCGGCAAATTAGATATTATAATTAATCAAGTTGAAAATTTTAAAAGATTGAAACCATCATACGATTCCGATACAATAATATTTGCCTTTTTAATCTACACACATTCTGCAGCAACTTACGACATTTTAAAAAAAATTTTAATATTGCCTCACGTGTCATATTTGAAATATATTTCATCTCATTTTCATATTACTCCGGACTATAATTCTTTGGGCAATGATGAGAATTATTTAACGCATGTAGCGAAGACGGTAACGGATCGAGAAAAATTTGTCGCCCTTTTAATAGATGAAATTTATATCGAAAGAAGCTTGCAGTATAAAAGTAATAAGATTGTCGGGCAAGCTTTAAATGAACCCACTGAATGTGCAAGAACCGTGATGGCATTCATGATTAAGTCAACTTTCGGAAGTTTTAAACAAATAGTTCGTCTGTTACCAGTATTACGTCCTACTGGTGAAACACTACATGATATGACAAAATCTGTGATTCAATTTGTACAAGCACTTGGTTTTACTGTAATTGTAATTATTACGGACAATAATAGAATTAATCAAAACATGTTCCAAAGATTTTCGCCGTCAAATAATTTCTATACTAATCCTGATTTTCCGAATTTAAAAATATTCTTTCAATATGATTCCGTTCATCTCTTCAAAAATATTAGAAATAATTGGCTTAATCTAACAAATGATAATAAAACTTTTAATTTTCCTGACTTTGATGATTATTCAATTAAACAAGCATCTTATTCGGATTTAGAAGCATTATACGATAAGGTAGCAAAATCAGAGTCGCAAATCACAATAGCATACAAATTGAATCACAAAACTGTTTACCCGACTAGTTTAGAGCGACAAAATGTTCGTTTAGTGGATAATTTATTTCACGATAGTACAATTGCTGCATTGTACCACTATGATGGCATGAGAGAAACAGGCGACTTCTGTAAGATAATAAGAAAATGGTGGAATATTGTTAACAACAAAGGAACTTTAAAGGGTATAATGAAAAGAATAGAGTCCGCTCAGCCCATAAAATCGATCGCAGACGACAGTGTTTTATTTTTAGACAAATTTTTAACTTGGCTGGATGTTTGGAACTCAAGTACAAATAATAATAATAGTGGTACTTTAACAAAAAGTACTGGAGAAGCCCTAAAACTTACCACTCACACATTAATTGAATTAATCAAATTTTCATTTGCCAATTGTAACGTAGATTACCTATTGCTCGGAAAATTCCAAACTGATGACTTAGAAGGTAGATTTAGACTTTACCGTTCGTTAGCTGGTTGCAACTATAGAGTATCCTACACAGAGGTTGTAGAATGTGAGAAAAAAATAAGGATACACAATATTGTCGCACATAACAAAAAGGATTTTAAGAAACTAATGCAGCCTAATAACGAGAACACGCTTTATGAAGAGATGGATTTGACGGAATTTGAAAGAATATTTGACGATGACTCTTATCTACAAAACGTAGAAATTGATATTGACGCAAATAAATACGTATCCGGGTATGCAGCTTATTCAGCGTCAAAAAAACAGAAATGTGGGTCATGCCAAAAATTGTTTTTGAAAGAAAAAGGCGGCGTTACCAATTCTCATTATTTTAATTATTTACAACGTGGAGGGCTGACTATTGCATCAGATGAACTAAATTACATCTTATTTCACATGTCTTCGATTTTACAAGAAATATTGAGAAAACCGGAATTAAAACTAAGATTTTTAGAAGCTAAAAATCAAAAGGGCATTTTAATACATTTGACAATCGATAGCCTTCGGAAGGACGATGCAACAGTTATTGACTTAGATTCTGAATGCGAGTGTGGAACATCAAATTCCAACATATATTTTAATATAAGTAAATGTTTCGCCAACATATTATTGAGCAGTTTTGTACGTAAACAAAATGATAAGCGCCATGCAAATGATATCACTAACCGAAAAATATTAACATATAAATAACTTATATTTTTTTTATTACATTTTTAAGAATTTAACTGCTGCTTTTTCTTTTATTTTCATGTACACCATCACCGATGTTTCCGGCCGACATGTGGACAATAATTACCTATCACGAAGACTGACAAAATTAAAATGAAATTTATTATTTATTTTATTTATATTTATTAATTATTGAATTATATATTTTATTTTCTGTTAATTACATGTGCATTGGGGACGGTTTTATGCCTAATGGAAGCACTAACTGAATAGTTTACTAGGAAATGTGCTTCCATACGGCTTTTACTTCTCTAATAATATATTTTAAAAAATTATACCTTGTTTTTTATTTTATTTACACGAAATTTATTAAATGGGTCTACATATACACCAAGAGCTATGCATTTTTTTTTTGGTGCTTTGCAATCTCATGCAGTATACATCGTAGTGGATTCGTGCTGGCATTATTCAAATTTAACATAATTTCACACGATCGAAGTCATCCGAATGCCGCGAATGTATCAGACTCTGTTGGTGAATATTGCTCAGGAAGTGTGCGCCATACTTGATGGTAAATATCCAGGTGGACTGAATATGAATAGACACATTGTTGATCCAACGTTGTTCTTTCGCAAAATCAATTGAATTATCGAAGAATGTTCACCCCCAATTTGTTTGCTTTGGCCCGTCGCCGTATAATTATTAGTATTGAAACCTCTACCACCGCGCGTTATATTCAAGTCTTGTAGAGCATGTTTTCGTAATCCTTGCACAAAATGGCGAGCCCCACTTGGCATTTTCCATTGCGGGTTTTTCATGGTGAAATGACCAGTGATAATTCAGTCTTACCATTTTCAACCTGCGTATATTGATTCGTTTGGCAAACTGGTTGTGATGTAATTTGTTCCTCCACATTACTGTTAGTGAGCTGCCAATTTGGATTCCAATATTTTCGCACATCCATTTAGCAAACGAACTTACATCAAACGAAAAAAATCAACAATCTCCAAAGCCCGTGACCGGAAACAGAAGTACATGACAAATGGCGTAACTAGCGGACTATAATTCGTTAACAAGATGAATCTGAAATAAACATGAATTTAGTACAAAATTAATGTAACTCAAAGATACTAGTAGTTACCACTTTCAGTTGCAACAATTGTCCGAATTGATCAGGTACTCTTGATGTACATATGTAATAATTCACGATACGATACTGGGAGATAATGAACATGCGCCGAATGGCTGTCATCAATTCTTCAGGACACCAAATTAAATTCTCATCAGGAATAAAGTTTTGAGATATAACAAGAACCGCCGTTAATAGTGTCATTTTAGTGGGGACATTTTCGACATCCTCATATAAACGGTTAATATGACAAAAACGCTTAAAATACCACAATAAAAACTAATTCACTCATTAAATGTCGTAGATATCGTCGGCCATATCGTGATCAGCATCTCATTCAAGTTCCAGGTTCTCGTTTAATCAACTCACCATAATTAAAAAAAAATACATGAACTGCCACAAAAGTATTAACAGACAGAGTATTAAATCTTCTACAACAAAACACATTATTGTCGTGAAATTACCGAGCTCCGACTGCAATAAAATGGTTATTAGAAGTGAAATTGAGATTATAAACAAATTACTTACGTCTTTAATCTTGAGCGCTCTGTTAAAATATATTTTTATATAACAAGGGCCACAAAAACAAGATGTCATATGTTTGTCGTACATATTTTTTGACATAAGGAAAAAGATGTATAACCTAACCTAACCTATTTTTATTACACTCTAGACCAAAAATTGGCACATTTCATTGTGTTAAAAAATACGAATAAGCGTACATATTTTAATGCTTTACTACATGTTAAATATTAAAATATTAAGACACAATTCGATTTTTAATATTAAGACACCTTTTAAATTTAAATTATCTTAATAATTTTTTTATTAAATTCAAAAATGAATTCAAAAAGGTACAATATTTTTGTCAAGAGTGTTCAAATAAAAAGTAAATATGTATTTGTATGAAAATAAATGTAAAGTAATATGCGACGTTGCCGTCATGATTTAGTCACCAATACTACCTTCAGTAGTAATTACCAGACAATGACAAAAAATAGTTTGTCTTGGAATTATAGATGTTTTTGCACACTATATAAATGAGTGAGAATAAACATACAAATTGTAGATAAAACAAAACAAACGAATTGTGGAGAAGAAAGTTTGGTACAGAATAATGGAAAAAACTAATTCCTATTGGTTAGATGAGAGTAATTTTATTCTATTTTCGCACTAACACTTTCAACTATAAGCTATTAAATGTAAGACGGTATCTGTGTGCATTATTGTTGGTTTTGCTTCGGCTCACGATGATTTTGAAATGACGGATGATGTTGTATATTGCTTGTGTATACGTAGATTTTGTTTTGATTTTACACGATATTCATACTTAGCTACTGCAGTATTATTTGTTCGGCACATATGTTTCCGTAACATGATTTCTACACAATTTTTTACTTACTCCTGCCGCTAAAGATATTATCACATCAAAAAAATATTTGGCTCTAGCTATTTATACGGAGCGCTATCGGGACTCACATTTTATATGATGGCTCTCGATAGCAGCTATCGGGAGCGAATAAAAAAACGCAGCAAAAATTTATTTTCATATAAACCCCAATAAATCTACAATAGAAAATTGCGACAAACAAAACTGAAAATCATCACAAATTTAGTGACATTTCTTACTAATCACTTTTAAAAGCAGTAATTTGACTTCCAAAGTAGTTGTAATTGTAATGATCGTAGTAGTTTTAAAGTAGTACCTACACATATGGTTCTGAGATATTCTAGGGGATTATCTCAACACTCTTATTTTCAATTTTTTGTTAGAGCTAAGATAAGTTTTCCTTACAAAAATGTTGAAAAAGTGTACCTAGCCAAAAATGACAACAGCTCCATTGCTTTTCACATAGTTCGGTTTAAAAAACACAAATTACACGGCATTTACCAAACAAAAGCCCGAGATTAAGATTTTAGTTTTTAAGCAGCATGAGAAAAGCTGAGCTAAAGATTCAACAGCTAATAATTTTTAATTCCTGAGAATAGAAGGTTATTTTTACAACTTTCCAAATTTTTCCCTCAGCTTTTATCTGCAAATACCATAAATTAGAAGCTTAAAGCTAGCACATGCAGTTGATGAGCTCCCACACAAACTTCTAAATCTATTAGCAATGACCGCTACAGTTCTTTGTGCTGTTAATGGCTTTGTATGTATATGAATTCCACAATCACGAGGCTTTTGGTAAGCAAGTTCTTATTCTACAATGAACTTAAACAGGAATTTCAGAACGCAAACCTTGATCTGCGGGACAAAAAAATCATGATTAAAATTAAGGCATTTTAAGGCACAAGTACCAACATTGTTAGTAGTCATTGGTGCCATCCTAATTTTTAGACTAAAAATCTTTTGATTGATTTGTAAATCTACCCCAATCGATTAATTTATTATGGAAGTTGGCAATTAAGGAAAAAGTGTAGGCACCAGGTTTAGGGAATAAATCCCTTTACTATTCAACACGAGACTTTACTAGAATTATGAAACGAGTAGCAGTTTTGTTTAAAATAAACAATTACGAGGAATTTTTTTCAGTTAGCCAGTCAACACTTTTTAACTATGAAAACTTCCACGGAATTGAAAATGCCTTTTCGGCCGTAGGGCAGTTTGCACAAAATATAAATTTCGTCTTAATGGCATATGTAACCATAACTATTGTTAAGCTTTGTCTAAGACTCAAAACGACCATATTTAAAAACTTTAAATTGAATGCTTATTTTTATTTCTAGCGTATGCAGACATCAATGCAATAATGATAGCAACCTAGTTACGCCCCCCCCCTTTCTGGGACAAAAACCACATCTAATTAAAAAAAAAACTACTGAGCTATCATTTTTTATTCTATGGCGAGTTTCGTTTTTCAAATCTTGGATATAAAATTGCTGTAAGCGGACCAAAGCTTTCAAATTGGTTGATTACATTGGAAATTGGTAGTTCTAAAAAAAACTTTAGATAACTCTGAATTTTGTATGGAAAAATTCAATTTATTTTTTTAATGTTACAAGTACTTCCAGAATTTTCATAGTTTGATAATTCGGAAGAATATATTAAATCCAAATTTGGTTTTAAATACGCATTTGGAATTTTAAAAAAAAGGAAAAAAAATGAATTTCGTGTGTTGATAAAACATTATTTTTTACGAGGAAAAAATACTACCCAAACCCAAAAATTGCTAAACAAACGTTATGGGGACCCTTCATTTTGCTGATGTTCGTGCATGAGATTGCGGGGGTTATGGGCATTTCAATGAGGGTAAGTATTGTACATAACATCTTGGTAAAATAATTAGACATGATAATGCTTTCCGCGCGTTGGGTGCCTCGTTTGCTTACAATTGGTCATAAATGTAATCGAATGACAACTTCAAAGGAAAGTTGGCGACGTTTAATCGTGGTCCTACCGAGTTTTCGCATCGATTCGTAACTATGAATGAAACATGGGTCCATTACCATACAGCAGAGGGCAATGAACGGTTAAAGGTGCATTTCTCCGGGCGAATCGGCGCCGAAGAAGGCAAAGGTGGGTCTGTCAGCCAATAAAATGATGTGGAGCTTTTTGGTACGCACGGGGTATAACCCACATCGATTACCTTGAAAAGGAGAAAACTTATTGAACAGATTTCACGACTATTTCTTTAAAAAACGGCCACATTTGGCAAAGAAAATTTTTTTTCCCTTGAACAGATTTGGCTCAAACGATGAGGTGACTGCTGAAACAAACACATATTTTGAAGAATTGACGAAGTCCTATTCTTTGGAAAGGATCGGGAAATTGGAAAAACTTTAAACTATGCATGAATCGAGCTAAAAAGGTGATTATGTTGAATAATTAAATAAGTTTTGAACAAAAAACATTTGCCTTGTTTCAGTTATCATGGACTTAATGAACTGCCCTCGTACCTAAGTAAAAATAATTTGACACAAAAATTAAAAACGAAACAAATTCGGATCGGGTTGCGGTCGAATTAGAGAAACGTGCAAAAATTGAATTTTGACAAATTTAGAACAGTAAACTTAAAAATGTTTAGCTTTAACCTTAGTTTAGTCATTTCGTTATCTGTTCTGCTCCACTCTTATGTCCACCTAAAATATTTAGCTCCGGAGCATTTACAGCTACATTTTAATATTTTCTTCTTTTCATATTTATTATAAAGCTGAGAGAATATTTTATTAGGTTGGTAGAATATTATTTTCAATTGGCGGGACGTTAGATCCTTGAACGCCATCCTTCATGCCCAAAATGCTTAGCTGTAAATTCATTATTATTAAATTTTTGGGAGCCCTACATTTTATTTTTTCCGATTTCGGGAGCAGCAGTATTAAATACATAGTTTAAGAAGCACTGTTCTAAATCAACAAATTAGTTCGTCGATTATATATAGTAAAATTGTAGATATAGGCAAATAATAGTTAGGCGGTTCAGAAAAGGGACCAGAAACTCAATCGTTAAAATGTCAAGACTTAAGCCTAATATTTTTTCATATAAAAATGTCACAAGCAAAATCGGAAATGAAAATTTCACCGCTGAATTTCACTTTATGGTACTTAATTTAGCTAGTGAAGTATTTATTGTTCATAGATGTCTCTTTTTTTTCTCTACACACTGTTACAAGCTAAACTGCATTCATTTTTAAATAACGGAAATTTTACGAAATTCGGCAAACCAATTTATCTTCAACCATCTATGTCTAAAAGCTCAGTACGCAACTGAAGCTAAGATACATTTTAACGCGGTCCTCACAAATCTCCGCTAAGTTATAGGCAAATCCCCAATAGTTTTTAATGCATTTGCATTTGATTTTAGTTTAGATGTTTGTGTTGCTATGTTCTCAATGTTATCGTCGTCCAAAAAATCAGTATTCAAATATTCTATTTCGTAATGTTGATATTCCTTCATTTTTATTTCTAGCCCCTTTCTAAAAATATAAACATAATTTGGCTTCGTGTATACTTCAATGGCAAAATCATAAAAGTCAAAATTTATCATCAAATTATTGTCAAGATGAGTTTGGAAATTTTGTAATGGCGCAATCTAGATTTGAATGAAGCAACTAATATTTTTTAAAATTTTTCACATGAAGGTGCATACCGATCAGCGAAATTGTGAGCCAAAAATATTAATTTTGTGTAGCTAGCTAAAATTTACATCAAAATTGTACGGGAAATTTTTCTTAGCTCGAGGAGCATACTGATCTGATTTTTCGAAATAAATTTGGTTATAATTTCCGAATATATGTGGCTCTTTAATAACTATACATTTTCCTCTTTTATCAGCAAGCGTCAGACCAGACGCGTCAGACTTTCATTCGGTTAAAAGTACCGATAATTTGACACAGATTATCCAACTTTCAGCTTTTCTTATCGTCCATTGAATTTTAGGAATATAGTAAGCGCCACTAACCAAAGCAGAATATTCCATCGTTGAGTTGAAGTAGAACAAATCACATTTAAGCTTTGTATACCAACCTAACGAAATTCGTAAACGACGTTAAATGTCATTAAGTTTGTCAGCATCTTTTTCATACCTATGGACATTGTAGGGCAAATATTATTGAGTGTAATTGAGACAGAGTTTAGACACGATATCTAAAATTTTCTCATATTGTCGAAACTCGAGGTTGTTAGTTTAAGACCATCGTGCGGTAGCAACTCGTTCCACATCAAAGCGATCATTAAAGCCAACTCGTACAACTTTACATGGTCCCATAACTCTCGGATATAATTTTTCTCCGGTGTCGAACTGACACTTATTGATGGCAGCCAAATCTCCAACGTTACATTTTGTGACATCGTTGCGCTTGCGGTTATACGATTTTTTTGTTGAACTTTAAATATATTTCCCGTGCTTGATCTCAAACTGAAATTCTGTGAGTATTTCTTCTTGAATTATTTCCGCTAGGCGCAGGTCTTTAGGTTACCTCATTCTCGTGCCAAACACGACTTCAAATAGGCTGCGCTTAATACTACTTAGGAAGGTAGAATTAAGAAAGCGTTGCAAGGTACTGACATACTTAAACCGGTTTTCAGGACATTCAATGGACAGTTTAGTAGGTGCTGTTATTATGACTCAATGTAAGCTTTCAATTTGCCCATTACTCGTGGAACTCCAGTCGTAATTAGCATATGTTGAATACCTTGCTCTCTAATTCGTCCTGTTCTGTTCTAATTTCTGAAGAAGTTCAACAGTAGCCGTTGATTTAACGGAGAAGAGCCAAGTGTACTTTGCGTTTACGCAATAGCTTGTTCAGAGGTTTAGCAACCGTTGGATAATTTCCTAAAATAACCGTTAAAGCCAAAGAAACTTTCAGAATAACCGTTAAAGCCTAAGAAACTTTCATTTTTAGATTGTATAATTCAACCAGCCCTAAAACTTTGTTAAGCTTTCCAATTGACTCCTCTGAAGATATTGCAGTTATGATTATGTCGTCCATATATATTATTATGAACGTTTCTACTACAAATGGGCGGAAAACACAGTTGATGTACCGCTGAAATACGGCTGCCGCTAAACGAGCCGTATTTTTTACAGTTTTCTAAGATAGGTACATAAAGAAACTGATTTTCTAAATCTAACATCGTAAAAACTGAAGAATCGTAAAGTTAATCCTCTGTTAAAAGTCAAATACCCTAGACACACTGCGATTTAATAAAACCGATTTAGTGAATTTTTCGAGATCAGTCGCAGTGTGTCAACCTCGATTTTAGCTAATCCCTTTGTTTCTCCATAGAATACTTAAACTAGTTTAGCTAAATCATATTTATTAAACCGCACAGTCTGTCTAGGGTAAAATGGTTATAGTCGTCCATGATGATTTGTTTATTTAGGCATCACGTAATGAATCAAAGTCGTAATGAATTATCCTTTTTATTAACCAGTACTATTGGACTTGCAAACTCCGATTTGTCTATCAACTTAAATTTTTTCTCCTGATGAAAGACGTATTGGCGGTTGGTACACTGGCGTTTCGTTCTTTATTTATTTTATAACTTTCATTTTCACAGGAGAGCCATTTCTCAATATGGGCTGGGCTTTACATTTGGGATAACCAATGTTTTGACCATTGTCAATATTTATGTTTATTAACACTTTCTTGAATCGGATTTCTTTGTACCCGATGAAAATGTCTGTACCGGCCAAAACATCTTTATCGACAATCATGTCTGTGTGTAATTTATTAACTGGGCTAACTCAACATTAGCATCAAATTCATCGTCGTCTATGTAAATTATAGAATCAAAATATCCCTTGACCATTTGCAATATCGGTAATTTTAATGATTTTACTTCCAAGCTTTGATGAAGCAATTTCAAAAGTTGAAATTTAACTGGAAACTTCCACAAATTTAAAAACCAGATAAGTATAGAAAGAACTATAATGAGATTGAAGTCCCCAGAGCCTAACAATATTTTTAAATCATAATTTATATGTATATTATTGTATAACAGTTAGTTTATCACGTACTGTAATGTGTAATTAGCTTAATTAAATAATTATACATACATGTAGTATAAAGGTGTCTATATAATTGTCAATTACTAAATAGCTTACAATTAGTCGAGTTCAATTAAATCAATTACCGACAATTATAAAATTAGTACTTGTTTGTTTAACTGGAAATTGTATAGACTTGTTTTAACATTAATTTATGCGATTTTCAGAGACTTGGTGTGGTTGCTTACCTTTATGAATCATAAAAATTAAGACCGGGCACATACGTTATCTTACTTTCGGTGCTCAATTCTCTTTGATTGCAACTTCTACACTTTTTTGTTTTATCATTGCTCCAATGAATCATACAAATATATATCAAACAATATGTGGTTATCGTATGCCCCAAACACAAGCGTGTAAAACACCTACTTTTTGTGGAGAACTTCACACCGGTTAAAATTTATAAAAACTTTAGCCATGGGGCTTCTACTTGCCAGTTGTGGGGTATAATACAAATTTGAGTATGTATGGCAAGTTTATTATTTTAGATGTTCATCCCAGTGAATAATTTCATTTATACTACACAGAAAAATTTCACTTGTTGAGTAAGTAAATGAGTAGCCCTGAAATATAAATTCTTGTATAGTAAAAATATTTGAAAAATTTTAATTCGTAAATAGTTGCCTTTGACTTTCTTGTCGTTTTTGACAACATTTTTTGATTTCAAAATAAATTTGACTTTTTCTTCGAAACATTAGAGAGATTTGTGCTCAGTTTGGTACACATACTTTTGAAAAGAATAAGGAATGTATTTTTATGGATTTTAACCGGTGTTTAACTAACAAGAAAAAATCTGTATTGTGAGAATTATTTAATTTCGACTGATGAAACTGATAATCGTAAAAAAAGACCGAACAAATGTTCATCGGCAGTGATACTCTGATGCAACTGAATTTGATATGTTCAACGTGAAAATCAGGTAAGTGGTACGAGGTATTTTTAAAAAAATTGTTGATTATGATATTTTGTTTGTACTTTCTGTGAGGTGCATGTGAAAGATTTTGGAAAGATTCCCCGATATTCATTTATCATTTTCTTTTCCGATTATTTTATTTAAGTACCTTTTATTTTAGTTTGATAAAGATATTGGAACATAGTTATGCACTCTATCTAATTGCATTTATTATTTAACAACATAAAATATACGTGAAGCTGGCGATCACATTACAATATTTTCAACCCATGACATCGCAAAAATTAATCGGTAAATTTTCGGTTTCCAGTGTATTAATGGCTAATTTAATTTCAGAATTTGATAAAACGGGTGAATTTATAATCCCTGCTTTAGCCCAGTGAATTGCGTACTTAATATTTACCAATTCTTCTTTCATTAGTTTTAATTTATATTGAATATTTGGAATGATATCAAAGGGCCGAATGTCGAAGGACCGAATGTCGAAGGGCCGAATTTCAAAGGGCCGAATGTGTCGAAGGGCCGAATGTCGAAGGGCCGAATGTCGAAGGGCCGAATTTGTCGAAGGGCCGAATGTGTCGAAGGGCCGAATGTCGAAGGGCCGAATGTCGAAGGGCCGAATGGGTCGAAGGGCCGAATGGGTCGAAGGGCCGAATTTTTTTTTTTTTTGTTTTGTTTTTAGAAATATAATTTTTAAAATTTGTTGTTTTAAGAAATATTTGGTAATTTTTTTTTTGTCAAATATAAATTAATTTTTTATGAGTTTATGTATTTTATTATATTGAATCTTTGGATATTCTATCGACAAAAATATTGCATTAATTGAGGTTGTTTATACTTTGCGTTCCTTTTGGTATTATCAAGTGAAAAAATATTTGTACATAATAGGTAATTTACCAAAACCAAGTCTTATTATGTATATCAATATAAATGGAATATATATGTAGGTATACACATATGTATTACTTTTGTAGTATAACCCGCTCGTATATAATAACAAAAGGCGAAGGTTATTTTTTTCTAATATGCGTACCAAATGTAAATAGATTTTAAATAAGAAAAAGGAATTTTGTCATAAAATGTCATAAAAATTCTTTCATTTACCAACGATGTTATTTTCGAGAACATTATATAGTTGATTACTATTGTTTTAGAAAAAAAAAAAGTAAATAATGAATCCTAATTATCGGTCGGCTTTCTTTCAATCTCACTATACGATGTATTTTTTTTTCTCTGCACGACGAACACATAACAAACAAAGGGATGGAAAGGTTTGGATCTACAAAAGAAGGGGTGGATCTACAAAAAAGAGTTTTATTGATGTTTTCCATTCATCCAATCATAAATTAGAACATTATGTATTTGGGTAATCCTTTTATTCTATATAATCCGCTCCTACGTGCGGCACGCAGTGCGACATGTTTGCTGATCCCGGCTCCTACGTCCCCCGAAGCTCAAATCTTAAGCCCCTCGGAGGGCTAAGCGGGGGGGAGCGCAGCGACCTCCCGCGTGCCCGTGAGAGTTACCGAAGCCGTTAGCCTCTACAATTCCAAGTTAAATTAGTCGATGTCATTTTTCTTCAATTTATTTTCCTCAGAATAAAGAAAAAATAGTACGGGAAATTGTTATGCAAGATTTTATATTGCAATATTTTATAATTGCAACTTTTGTAATGCAATATTTTGTAATGCAAAATTTACATACCCAAGTCAGTTTGCCTATGTCCCTGATTTTAAGTTGATTTTTTATATGAGCAGGCATTTATCTACATACATCAAGATGGTTCATATTCAATTAATAAAAATCAAATTGTAATAATTACACAAATTTTATTTAAAATTATAATTCCGGAAGTTAGTTTCTCTTCTTGAGCTTTTCTTCTTTTTCTAGATATTTTTGTTATCTTTCTTTTGTCTTTTCTTTTTCTAGATATATTTGTCCATGATGCAAATAGGTATATAGAATAACCAAAACACATAATACAACATTATTTATTTATGATTATGTTCATGGACACATCAATAAAACTCTTTTTTGTAGATCCACACTTGAAAAATCTTTACATCCCTTTTTTTTATGTATTTATCGTGTAGAGCAAAATAATGCATTTTCGTATAGTGAGGTTGAAAGAAAGCCGACCGATAATTAGGATTCTTTGTTCCAAAAGACAAATTCCACCACTTACTTTTTTTTTCTAAAACAATAAGCATTAAACTATATATTGGTCTAGAAAATAACATCGTTCGAAAAGAATGAATATTATCATCAGTTTAAAGAACAGAAGTAAATTGAATTGTTATGACATTTTATGACAAATTCCGTTTTCTTATTTAAAATCTATTTACATTTGGTACGCATATTAGAAAAAAATAACCTTCGCCTTTTGTTATTATATACGAGCGGGTTATACTACAAAAGTAATACATATGTGTATACCTACATATATATTCCATTTATATTGATATAATAAGACTTGGTTTTGGTAAAATACCTATTATGTACAAATATTTTTTCACTTGATAATTCCAAAAGGAACGCAAAATATAAACAACCTCAATTAATGCAATATTTTTGTCGATAGAATATCCAAAGATCAAATATAATAAAATACATAAATTCATAAGAAATTAATTTATATTTGACAAAAAAAAATTACCAAATATTCCTTAAAACAACAAATTTTAAAAATTATATTTCTAAAAACAAAACAAAAAAAAAAAAAATTCGGCCCTTCGACCCATTCGGCCCTTCGACCTATTCGGCCCTTCGATATTCGGCCCTTTGACATTTTCGGCCCTTCGACACATTCGGCCCTTCGACATTCGGCCCTTCGACATTCGGCCCTTCGACACATTCGGCCCTTCGACCCATTCGGCCCTTCGACATTCGGCCCTTCGACATTCGGCCCTTCGACATTCGGCCCTTTGAAATTCGGCCCTTCGTACCCATTCCGAATATTTAATGCTAATGGGTCGTTTAATTTATTTTCTTTGTGAATTTCGATAATAATTAATTTAGCCAATTTTGTAATATTATTGATTCTTTCATTGTACAATCGGTTTATAACTACTTGGTTGTTGTTATTCTCTAATGCATTATTCATTTTATCTTTAATTACTTTGAAATCCTCGTGATCGGGATTTACAGCTATCCATTTCCATGCACTACCTATAAAGTTTAAGGATCGTTTGGATTTATGTATTCTAAGGCTGTCCAGTAATGTTTGTAATTCCGAGAGTTCGTGCCTCAAATAGGGGTGCAATGGGTGATCTATTGTCTTTTCTTTGTCCAGTATGGATTGCATTCTGTCTATGTAATTTTGGTGTTTATCTAATTCAATTATATGGATTAATTTGAAGTTTCCGTCCTGTATTTTTGCTTGACCTGTGCTAATTGAGATGATTTGAGAATTTGTGTAATCAAGAATTTGAATTTCTGTCAATGTGTTGCTTAATGCGTAACTGTAATAAAAATAAGTTTTTGTTTGTTAGGATTTAATATTGCTTTTGTGAATTACTCTTCCGGACTCCGTTATAACTGTTGTATTTCTGTCTTCCGTTACTATTTCGGGTTTGAATCGTTCTGTTAATTTCGATCCTAATCTTTTGTTATGTTTTACATAGATTACTTGATCTGCCAGGTAGGTTTTGATCGGGGTACGGTTTTACTTTCTTTTACTCTAGTAAAATAAAGTATAGACATCATGAAAATTTTGGACCTTGAGATTTTTAGAGATTTATTTGTTTTGAGGTCCCCTGAGTCCGAAAAAGTGGGTTTCAAAATGGTGTCTGTCTGTCTGTCTGTCAGTCTGTTAGTCTGTCAGTCTGTCAGTCTGTCAGTCTATCAGTCTGTCAGTCTGTCTGTGTCCTCTCTACAGCCCAGATGGTTTAACCAATCGAACTGAAACTTCAGATTTAAGCTTTTTTGATAAATTGGGAGGTCCCAGTGAATTTTACTCCAAATCGGCTAACCGGAAGTGGCCACACAACACACAAATTACAAAAAACTACTTAATACAAAATGTTTCCAAAAATAAAAAATAAAAAATTTAAAAAAAAAAAAATAAAATTTCTCAAAATTCTCTGTGAGTGAAAGAAAGTCGTTGGCCACACCTCAATTTTTTGTTATGGTATTTCAGATCTGTTTCCTGCTTTTGTTTTATCTTTAGTATGGTATCTTGTCGGATTTGTTCTAATTGTTCAGGATCTGAGTTAGGGATTCTACCAAAATATATTTCCACTGGCCGTTTGCCAGTTGTCGAGTGGATTGAGTGGTTATATTCATCAACCGCTCTCTCTAGTAGTTCATTAAAAGTTCGCTCTACCCCATCAGCCTTTAGACATCTCATCATTTCTGAGAGTGTCGAGTGAAATCTTTCCACTTGGCCATTCACCTCACTTTTGTATGGGGGAGTTATGAAGACTTTTATGTTTAAACCATCTTCCATCATTGATATTATGGAATTCGAGTTGAAAGATTTTTCATTGTCAATTACCACAATTTCTGGTACACTAAAGAAAAAGAGTATATCTCTAAGTGGTTGTTTGATGTCTTCTGTCGCTCTGGATTTTAACGGTCTGCAGAAGGCAAGTTTACTGAATTTGTCAATTGCCGTTAAAACCAATTTATTTTCTGTTGAGTAAATATCTAGATGGAGCGTATGTCCAGGATAATTAGGAATAGGTGTTGGGGTAATTATAGGCTTATTGGGATGGAGATCATATTTATTCTCCTGGCATATAACACAACGTTTGACCAGCAACTTAATTTTCCTGGTCATCCTGGGGAAGTAATAATTTTCGATTATTTGATCTCGATTTTCTTGAGCATTACGATGTGCTCGTCGATGGATAGATAATATTTTTTCCTCTTGTTGGTTTTCATCCGTAATATCTTGTACCATCTTCTGAGTGAATCGAATTTTATAGTCTCTGAAATGTATTGGGTACACTTCTTGAACTTTTCCCATTATATGTTCTTATGTCTTCAATCCGTTAATCGTGAGTGGATTAAGGTAACGTTTAAAAAAATTTATAATGTCTGAATTTGAAAAACTTGGTTGTGTAATAATGTGCCTGGAATATTTTGGAAAAGGGTTTATTATTTGATACGAACATCCCTCGCCTACGTTTAAAATTAGTTGATTGCGGAATACATTAATTGGGGTTTCGACTGTGGGGACCAGATCATGCGGAGAACTTTTGTCGCTGTGTTGTGTGACTGACATTACGTTTATTCCGGAAGTAGTTGGTGTTCTCAATAGGGCATCCGCTACTAGATTTGTTTTTCCCGGTTGATATTTTAACTCATAATTGTACTCTTCCAGGATAGCTTTCCAACGTTTCATCTTGGAGTTGTTATTTTTATTTCTTAGGGCATATTTCAATGGTTGGTGGTCTGTGAAGATCTTCACTTTATTTGATCCGTAAAGGAAATTTCTCAAAGATGTTAACGCCCAAATTATGGCGAGCATTTCTTTTTCATTAGAGAAACGTGATTGGCCTTCCCTCCTGAGATAAAACTGCACCTAGTGCAAAGTTGGAGGCATCTGTAATCAATTCAAATTCCTTTTGGAAATTTGGGAATGATAACAGAACTTCGTTGGAGACGAGTGAGGTTTTTATTTTGTTAAAGGCAGCTTCTTCTTTGGTGTTAAGCTTTACCATTTTATTTCTAAAGAGGGTTTTGGACACATATCCGTCTTCTCCTCTTAAGAGTGAAGTCAGGGGCTTCGCAAGCTTTGCGTAGTCCCGGATGAAACAACGATAAAATCCGGCTAATCCCAAGAAGCATCTGAGTTCCTTCACGGTCTTGGGTACGGGAAAATCTGTTATGGATTTTACCTTCTTCTGATTCGCTTTTATCCCATCTTTAGAGATGACAAATCCTAAAAATTCTGCCTCATCCTGTAGAAATTCACATTTGTCGAGTTGAATCTTCATATTGGCGTTCTCTAACACTTTAAAAATTATCGTCATGTTCTTGAAGTGTTCTTCTTCTGTTTTACCAAATATGATTATGTCGTCGATATAAACGTAACAACGCTTCCCAATATGGTCACGAAGGATATCATCGAGGGTGCGTTGAAATATCGAGGGGGCATTTTTAAGGCCAAATGGGACTCGTATTTTCCATGATTAACCGAACAAGCTGTTTTTTCAATGTCCGATTCTTTTAAAGGAATCTGGTGAAAGCCAGTTTTTAGATCTATTATGGTGAAAAATCTGTTTTCCCCTAAGTTTGCCAAAATGTCGTTGATCTCTCCTCTTCTGTATTTCTTTTCTCCCGATGCTTCTTCTTTTTTCGGTACTATCCATACCGGGGAGTTATATGGAGATTTGGATGGTCTAATTATACCATCTTCCAACAGTTGTTTAAAATGCTTCTCCACTTCGTATTTCAAACACGTGGGATATGGATAAGGGCGGCTGTACACGGGATCGGTGCTGATTGTAGGAATTTCTCCTCTCACATTTGTTGTGAAAGTCAATTTCTTTTCGGGATCGGAAAAAAGGTGTGGACATGTTCTTATTATTCGTTCCAGTCTTTGTTTTTGTTCTGCATTTAGGTGTGAGTCTCTAATATTTATATTATTCACAGAGTCAGAAAGATGTTGTTTGATAGGTATTTTCGTGTCTGGGTTAATGATCATAAATCCCTTGTCGGTGTATATTGTGGCACCGAGCTGCTTCAGGCTATCGCTGCCGATTATGCCATCGAATGATCTCAGAGACTAGGTAATATAAAAAATTTTAATTTCCTTTCTGGACCGAAAAGATCTATTAATGCGTGGTGTGTAATCTTAACGCTACCAGCAACTGAGTTTGCCATGAAAGGTTTCTCGTTATAGGAATGGGATTTCGAATGTATTGTTTTTGAATATAATTTTTATTAGATCCGGTATTTACTAGGAATTTAAAAAATGTTCCACTCTTCGCCATATACTCTATATAGGGAAGCGAAGAGTGTATTAATCTAAAAAATGGATGTCGTCTATTTGTTCTTCTACGTCTTGTTCCGTAGGATGTTCGTTATGATGATCTTCTACGTCAGATATTTGCTTGAGAATTATATAACAATGAAGGGTAGAAGTTTCGAGTTTGGTTAGGAAAATGCTGTTGTTGTATTGGTATGGTTCTTCTAGGAAGTGGGGGGGGGGGGGGGGGGGTTGAGGAAATTGAGTCCTTTGAATATTCATATTTCCATGGCTGTGCTGAACACGATATTGTACATTTTCGAGTTTTAGGCACAGAGAGAGGGCTTCTGGTAAATCCATTGGTCCCCTCATACTCTATAATTTCGGTAGGTCTCCTCTGAGACCTCTCACAAAGGTATCGAGTGCCTTATCTCTATATGGTATGATTGAGTCATTACATTCATAGCTTCCTGACTCATGTCCATGGATGATAATTTGTTTAAAATAAGTGAGAGGTGGTAATAAACCTGTGGGTAAAACTCTGGGATGGAACTACCTTTCTGAATTAGGGTAGTCATTTGGTACTCTAGCGTACCTAGGTCTTGTTTATCCGCGTAGTGGAGCGTTAAACATTTCGAGATTTTTTCCCAGCTGAGAGGAGTGTTGTAGGACTCAAGGGCCGTATCCGCAATACCAGTTACTTTATTTCGAATAACACTGAGAATTTCATAGTACTTGGGTGTTCCTTTTAGGTGTTCACAAATTTTCAAAATACGACCTACGCTTTTCTTCCAGGATCCGAATTCTCCTGGTTGTCCGGAAAAGTCTCGTAGACTCTTAACCACGTCTGGTATTTTATCCAGATCGTTTAGATTATTGATATATCTAGGGTCTATGGTTTGGTCAGTTCCTATTTTATTATTTGATGGAGTGTTAGTCATTCGGTCAAATAATAGTTGATTTTGACTGCTAACTATTTCTTGTATGATGTTTTGAAGTTGAGTGAAGTCAAAAATTTTTGTACCGCTTGCGGTGGGTATTGACTGAGAGGGATCTATTGAATTTAATTTCGGAGATTTGAGAATTGTTTCGTTGCCCATTTTATTTTATTACACCGGTTAAAAGTAGTATCGAAATGTAAGAATTCTATGTCAATTTTGTGCGAATAGGTCCTATTGGTGGTTCACGGAAATGGATGTAGTAGTAATTATTAATTATATGATACAGTGCAAATTAATTTATATAAAAATTTGTTAGAGATTTAAGAAACTTAATTGCTTATCGTATCTTAATTTTGTAAATATTTTTATTAAATTATTAATTTTAAAAAATTTTCCTTTTCTTTTCCTTAACTGAACTTTTTGTTATATTCTTATAAGCCGTGTTTTCCATGAGAACTGCACTAGAACTCGATAAACTTTAAATTCATTTTATTCTATGTAAAACGAAAAAAAATAAATTCATAAAGCGCGAATGTGTAGTGTATTTGATATAATTACTTATTTTAAGTTTAAAAATTTTCCCCTTCAGTTATTTCATCAATATTTTCATATTTGTTGCTGACGTTATTACACGCAACTACACTCGATAAATTCATGGGTTTATCCAGTGTAACTAAAAAATAAGCTATAATTGTCATTATTTATTGCTGTAACAACTTAAAATATGTATTTATGTGAAATGCACTACACATTATCACTTTATGAATTTAATTTTTTTTCCTGTTTACATAGAATAAAAGGAATTTAAAATTTATCGAGTTCTAGTGCAGTTCTCATGGAAAACACGACTATAGTAACTAATAAATCTTAAAGGTTTAATTTTATTTTTATTTATTCTATTCAAAAATTATGAGCTACGTTAAAATTAACAGATGTATTATTGACATCTGGAGTTGTAATTAAGCTTTTTGGAATTTGCTTGCTCAAAATCGCCTTAATTCCTCGTGCCTTACAACTTGATTGGACCGCTGTTGAATTATTGCGAAAATACGGCGTGGTTATCCTTGCTTCACATATTCTTCAACTCCGTTTTTCCTAGTAGGATACTTCGGGGCCTCGTTTTCCAATACTTATAGTTGTCGTTTGATTAGCATGGGATAATTAATTTGCTCCCTTATATTGAAGTTATGATTAAACTTTTGTCAGATCCATTAAAGTTGGTACTTCGTTTTTAATCACTGTTTAGATTATCAACATGATCTTACTTGGGATTTTATTAGTAAGTTATTGACGAATCGTTTATGGCCGTGTGTGGGCCGTGTTGATACACGCCATAAAAAATGTTTATAATGTAATTGTCTGCATGTAACAATAAATACCCATAATTTTATTTTATAACTCTTTATTTATGTATAATAATTTACTGGCCTCGTGTATAACGGCTCAGTACAACGCTGGTAATTAATAATTTTATTGCTTTTACTACCAATTCTATACACCATGACGATGTGCGTCGTGCATCAGTTAAGCGATTATTGTTTTTGTATTTTATAGTTTAATTATCACAAGGATGACACGAATAAAAGCAAATAACTCGAGAGAACTATTTTTTATTTTATTATACACTTTATTGTATATTGAATGTCCAACCGACACTTTTCTCTACCCTACAACAATACATATTTTATTCATAACTATCTTCATTATACTTAAATATAAAATACTACAATTAACGATTGGGACCGTGATTTTAGACAAAATATTGGTCGGCATTACAACTTCAAAAAATTTCCGCTATACCATATTTCAGTCGTTCTGCGAGCGCTGATGCTAATTTTTGTATGGTGTTACAGCTTTATTTTATTCCGATAGGTAGTTCTTTCTCTATATTTCCAATCGCCAATAGGAAAATTCCTTTTATACCAATTCTCTTTTTGTTTTTGCAGCTCATACTGCGATAGTGTAAATTTAGTGAACGAAATAGTTAGTATTATGAAAAAACCAAAGGCGCAGAGTAATGTTACGGTGCCACCTAAGCTGAAGTGGCTTAATTACTAGTTGTCTGTACTAAACACGTCATAATATTTGGTTCAACATTTAAGGGACTGAATGTTCTGAATTGAGTGAATGATGAAAAATGGTTGACCTATTGACGATGTTAAAAGTAGAAAAAGCGCCTCTTACGGAAGATGGGCTGGATACAAACAAATCAAAATCCTTCAAACGTCAATAAAACCTACCTAGTATGCATTTCAAGTGAAAATAAATTTTACATATCACCAAATGACAGAAGCGAAATCGAAAATAAAATTTTCACCGCAAAGTATGCAGTTGTAGTACGCAGTTTAGCTACCGAAATTGGAGTTTTCGTATTACAATACAGATGTCTCTATTTTATCTCTAAAAGTGAAGCTCAGTTTTGACATTTCATCATATTTTAATTTATAGCCCGGTGAAAATTTATTTTCACGTTAACCGGGTACTGGCCTTTAGTGTTTAATATATGTGATTTATTGTGAATTACAGGAATTGTTGTAAAATCAATGTGAAATATTTTAATCAAAATCCATAGATCGAAATTTGTTGACCAGATTGAAACGTATACAGCCTCATTTGTAATGGATACATCTGATTCAAATGTTTTGTGTGAAAACTCAGACACTATCATGTATTTGCAAAGGAAATTAAAGGCCAAAATAATTTACGAATTAAAAGTTTACCCTTTGCTATTTTTCGTAAATTATTTTTTTTTTGCAATATGAAAATTGCTTGGTTTTTTTTTTTTTTTTTTTTTTAAAGAGGGTGGGTTGGTAAGAGGAACCCTGTGCACTTCGACCAGCAAGATCTACTGTGCGGATGCCGTGTAAGAGTAGAGAAATCAATCTATTGTGAAGTGTAGGTCCAGGTCCTTGATAAACGCCACAAGGTCATGCACATCCACAGGGTCGGCGTGAGGCCACTGAATAGAGTAAGCATTGAGTGTTTTAATTCTTCTTAGGGCGATCGCACTGCACTCGAACAGCAAGTGTTCGGATGTTTCTCTTCCCAGATTACTGAACCTGCAGTTCTCTGATGGGGTTTTTCCCATTTTGAATAGATGGTAGTTAAAGGGGCCATGTCCTGTCAACAAGGCTGGGAAAATTACATTACACTGAGTAAGTAAAATACTTTTACAAATTACAGCAAACTGAGTAATTAAAATACAAATTACAATTACTTTACATTTGTAAATTGACAAATTTTATTTGACAAAATTCGTTTAGTGAAAAAACTTATCATTAGAACAACGAATATTAAGATTAGGTTTTATACTGATGGCTCTGGAACTAGATTTTAATAAGCCTTGTAAAAATGTAAATAAGAAATTTTAAAAACTGAGGTAATTAAAATACAAGATACTGTTACTTGAAAAATGAGTAATTAAAATACAAATTACAAATTGTAATTTGTATTTTAATTACGTAATTTTAATACATGTAATTCGTTACTGCCCACCCTTGCCTGTCAAGTACCATATGAGGGATTTCAGAGATGATCGATCCATTCTGATTATATTCTGTATGTGTGTAATCTTGTAATTTAGTAGCTTCTTTGTCTGTCTCATTCCCCGAGATGACTCCCAGAGTGAAGCAGAACATCTCTGCTCCCAGAAGAGGACTCTCCTCGCTACATGGCCTTTGGAATAGGCAACGCTAGGCTAGTGGCCGTAGAAGATGCCACCCGCACCCGTTTTTGCACAGGTGTCTGCGGCCTCATTTCCTGGTATATTAGAGTGGCCGGGGGACCACAAGAGGGTAATTTTGTTGTCCCTACCCAGCCTTCTAAGGTTACTGTAGCCACTCCATGTCAGTTTAGAACTGAACACCGAAGCTGCCAGGGCTAATAAAACAGCCTGGCTATCCGAGATTATGTAGATCTCCGTTCTTATATACTTCTTTTTGAGGCACTGAAGCACGCAAGTCTCAATGGCCACGGTTTCTGCCTGGAAAACCGTAGGGGTCTTACCCAACGGTATACAGAGCCTGAAACCGGGCCCCACGACCTTCGCACCCGTGTCCTCGTTTGTTTTTGACCCATCGGCATAACCACACCGATGCGTGCTGTGGTAAGGCTGAAATGATGTTCCCCACCATGTCCCTTTCGGGTATCCGGATGGTGAAATTCCTCCGGCAGTCCGTAGTCTTTACCATCATATCTGATAGCTGGGCAATATCGTCTGCCAAGTTTAGTTTATCCAGGATGCTATTGTGTCCCGAACTAGTCAGTCTAACCTGACTTGTTACCTTCAGTTTTATGGCTCTCAAACCTGCCACACTTTTAACATGTACGTGGAGTGGAGAAAGTCCCAACAATCTTTCAAGGGCAGCAGTAGGGCAGGTCCTAATTGCTCCCATTGCGCCCAAATATATTAACCTTTGAATTTTGTCCAAAACTGACCGAGCATTTATTTGCTCTGTTTTTGGCCACCATATAAACGCCGCATAAGATATCATTGGTCTTATGATGGTTTGGTAAAGCCAGATTATCATTTGTGGGTTTAGGCCCCATGTTTTACCAAACATACGTTGGCACCCAAAGTATGCTTTGTTTGCCTTATTTGCAATGTATTTCAAGTGGGGGTTCCATGTTAATTTTTTGTCAAAAATGATCCCTAGATATTTAACCTCAGACGTCATCTTGAATATTTCCCCGTTCAAAGTTATTGGAGGAAAGGAAATTCTCCTCCGATTTGTAAAGAGAGTACATGTTATTTTATTGGGATTGACGCTAAGTCCCACTTCAACACACCACTCGTTTACCAATCTTAGAGCATATTGCATACGCTCAGCTATTGTGCTTTCAAATTTGCCCCTAACCATCAGCACCAGATCATCAGCATAGGCAATGATTGATATTTGAGAGTTCCTCAAAATAGCGAGCAAGTGGTCCATTACCAAGAGCCACAATAACGGCGACAGTACTCCACCCTGAGGGCAGCCCTTGGTAGGTGCAATTATGATGCTTGCTTGGCCAATCGAGGCTTTAATTCTCCTGCTTTTGAGCATGTTTATTATCCACCCGATGGTTGAGGAGTCGATACCCCTCGCTACTGCTTGTTCTCGAATCACCTCGAAATTGGTATTATCAAAGGCGCCCTGGATGTCAATGAAGGAGCATAATAGTGCCTCCTTGTTACGAAGTGTATCCTCGATTTCCGATGTTAATTCATGCAGGGCTGTCTCCGTAGATTACCTGATAAGCATGTTGGCTAGGATTTAGAGGACATCTTTGGATTGTATTGAGTCTGATATACAGGCCCAATATTTTTCCATGGTTTAAAGTATAAATGATGTAAGGCTAATAGGTCTGTAGGACCTAATATCCTCGGGGGATTTATTCCCATTTTTTGGTATGAAAATGACTCTTACCTCCCTCCAGCATCTGGGGATGTCTTCCAGACTTAAGCTGGCTCTATATAATTTGATTAGGTGGGGCTCCAGTACATCCAGGCCTCGTTGAAGAAAAATAGGATAGATTCCATCCCCTCCCGGAGACTTAAAGGGACCAAATGAATTGATAGCCCAGCGCAACTCTTCAGGGGTGAAGATTTCCATCGCTCGCTTGTAGGCTCCCCTTGGGACTAGATATGGATGCACCAAGCTCATATCAGGGTCCTCCCGACCCGCAATGATTGTGCACTCCGGAAAGTGTCCCTTCACCAGACGTTCAAGAGTCCCTTCCCTTGATGTGGTAAGGTCCTCTCCTGTCCTGTCAAATGGCTTGCTTGCTAAACAATCGAGTATCTGCCCCAATGTTAGTTCAAAATTGACTTGGTCGACTTAGCTTCAGCTTCCCTTTTGTAACCAATATTTAATGATTTGTAAAAAAAAAGTATTGTACGGTTAGAGTCATCTACAAAGAGTCGTCTGAAATGTTCAACAACCTTTTACAATAAATTATTGGGTTGATTCATAAATAATTGCCGATTTTGGACTTCAACTTTATTTCACTATAGAAATTACAAATTCGAAAACTAACCAATATAACATTCTGTACACCTTGTTATTTTCAGGAAGACTGTGTGGTACCCAGACTCTCAAGATGACGCGACATATTTGGTTGAGATGTATTGAGCTTCTCTGCTAATTCTCGCGTGGTTTGGCGAGTGCTTTGTATCTACCAACATTTTAAATCGTTCGTCGTCCACGTCAGAAGATCGGCCCGGCCTTGGTTCAAATTGATACCCGGAACGGAATTTATTAAACCAATTTCTTACTGTTCTTTCACTTGTTACTGCACTACTAAAAACATTGCATATTTTTTCAGCTGGTTTCCAAGCATAAACTCCCACAACATAATATGTCTGTAATGCGCTTTGGAATTTTCCATTGTTTCCTACCACTTATACGAGTATATTTTACGAAAACGTATGTACGCGTCCAACTTCTAAATATAGAATGACTAACCCTTACCTACTTTTTACAAATTTTAAATTGCAGCTCTCTGCATCGGCTTTATGAATCGTACTAATATATTGAAACGAACTGGGCTTTCTGAGTTCGTCTGAAACAAAGATTTATTTCACTTGTTACACGATTTAAAGTAAACTAAAAACTGTACCCCGCGCTTGTTATCATCGGTCGTGTTTATATACCAGTTTAAAACTGAAATTTCCTTTATTGCGTGTAATAATTACTACGACAAGCGCGTCGAACCATCGACCTTTCTCTCCATGCCACGCGCCAACGTGGGCTTGTTGTATGATGGCCATAATCGTCACAATATAATAAATTTGTTTAATGGTCAATGGTATACACACAACTAACATAATTATATTTACTAGTTTCGTACTTTCGTATATTTTTGCCAAATGTATCAATAATTCGTGTTACTACCAAAATAATCGAAAATACATGAAAAATGTTTGTTAAAATGGCAAAATTGGTATTTAATACGATATGCACATGTGTAGGTATCATACTCAGCACTCTCAACTATATCACAATCAAACTATATTTGTTTTATTTTGATTAATTTAAAATTCAAGGTTTAATAGTTTAATATAAATACAGTACCGATCGTGAAAACGAATATTATTAAACAATGTTTATGTTATGCGGCCTTTAATCCTTGACAAATCTATGTTTGTTAAACATATTTTCTACTATATGAGCACACAACACGCAAGTCTTTGTAGCTTTGTATTCAATTCGCCTTAAATACTATAAATGGCATAAGCGTGTGTTGCTAAGTGAAACTATGTACACTCATGTAGTATTATGCGACACTAATATGTCAATATTAATATATATAAAAAAAACTAAGTACATACATATGCGTAATGGTGTAGCAAGTACATCGTAGTAAACAAATCGAAACAATAACAAAGTGTTTAAATCTCGCGCGAATATTTAAATTGGTGAGATTAACATTAAATTAAGTATGACCATTATGTCGGTATGAATATGAAAACGAGACGCATTGTATGACCGATTTTTTATGTTTTTTTTTTTTATAATTTTATGAAATTGCGCCATGACAGTGAATTTGAGATGAATTTTTGTTGTTGATTTGCGGTTGTTTAGCCGCTTTGTTTACTCACAGACGTCACAGAGTCAAGGTTATGGATTAATTTATATTCATAAAATAGTTTAATGAATGCGGTTTTGTATTATAAAACTATTGTATTTAGTAATTTTAAATTTATAAACTTACCTAAATAAATATTTGTGAAGTCGTGCCGTTTTCTGTTGTTGTTTAGGGTATAAAATCTTTCAATCAGCAATACAAGCGCAATATATTTTGGATGTCACCTAGAAATATAGAAGGATTTCACAACTTAAAAAAGATGTTCTTATATAGGAATTCTTAAATTGTGTTTAAAAAATGGTCATTATGTATAATTTGCTAGATCCTGTGTCTGCTATTTATTAAGTTGTTTACACAACGCAAAAACGGAACACCAAGTAAGTGAGACGTTTATGGACGAAAATTAGGTGGAAAGGCTAAAACCTTGATTATCTCAAAGATATATGCCGAATATATTATTATATCCGTAATATTTTAGTATTCATATCCACGATATATGGTACGTAGGTGTAATGAAGAAGGCAATGAAACAGCTGGAACGTGGTTTTAATTGATTTTTATAAATTACAACAATCAACAGTTCGTCACCAAAAAATTCATGAAGTAATATTGGTTTAAAAAAAAAAGCCTTTTCGTCTCATATTTCTCAGATTTACAAAACGGTCGATAACCTATTATTATATGAGTCTTTCAATATTTTGATCAGAACGAGTAATTTTAATAACTGTTACGATATATAAACAATATGCTAAATCAGTGTTTTTCAATCCTGTATAGGCCTGACAAAATCATGCCGTCTTTTAAGAAAATTTGGACCAAACTACCGGTGTGAAGTTTTTAACACTTTTACTTTCTTTTACTCTAGTAAAATAAAGTAAAGTAATCATGAAAATTTTGGACCTTGAGATTCTGAGAGATTTATTTGTTTTGAGGTCCCCTGAGTCCGAAAAGGTGGGTTTCGAAATGGTGTCAGTCTGTCAGTCTGTCAGTCTGTCAGTCTGTCAGTCTGTCAGTCTGTCAGTCTGTCAGTCTGTCAGTCTGTCAGTCTGTCAGTCTGTCAGTCTGTCAGTCTGTCAGTCTGTCAGTCTGTCAGTCTGTATATATATATATATATATATATATATATATATATATATATATATATATATATATATATATATATATATTCAGTCTGTCAGTCTGTCAGTCTGTCAGTCTGTCAGTCTGTCAGTCTGTCAGTCTGTCAGTCTGTCAGTCTGTCTGTGTCCTATCTACAGCCCAGATGGTTTAACCAATCGAACTGAAACTTCAGATTTAAGCTTTTTTGATAAATTGGGAGGTCCTAGTGAATTTTACTCCAAATCGGCTAACCGGAAGTGGCCACTCCCTTGGTCCAGAAAATTTATTTTGCAAATATCTTAAAAAGTATAAGGTTTACAAAAAACTGCTTAATGCAAAATGTTTACAAAAATTAAAAACAAATAAAAATAAAAAATTAAAAATTAAAAAAAAAATTAAGAAAAAAATAAAATTTCTCAAAATTCTCTGTTCGTAAAAAAAAGTCGTGTGTTGGCCACACCTCCATTTTTTTTAACATATTTTACGCAAGTGTACCTACATTTGTTTGACAGTGTAATTCAAGTTATTAAACAAAATTTTTAACGCTTCTTTTTAACAGATTTTTTAAAACATTTCAAGTAAGTGTACAATTGTTTCATAGTGTAATTCAAAAAAAAATTAATATATGAGAAACAAGATCCTACCATCCAAAATCATTAGAAAATCATGATTCTACACTTTGCTAAATAAAACAAATCTCAGAGATTGGCTCACATAGGCACCATATAGAATAAAAAGGGGATACATTAGGCTATATGGTGCCTATGCGAGCCAATCTCTGAGATTTGTGTTAGTTAGCAAAGTGTAGAATATGATTTTCCATATATTCGATCATTTTAGTAATATTTGAAAATATATCATCAGAGCCCAACCCTAAATTATGGAATAACACATACAGATTTGGAAAGCCTAATGAATCCTCTTTCTATCCTATATGGTGCCTATGCAAGCCAATCTCTCAGATTTCTGTTATTTAGCAAAGTGTAGAATCATGATTTTCCATAAATTCGATCATTTTGGTAATATTTGAAAATATGTCATCAGAGCCCAACCTTAAATTATGGAATAATACATACAGATTTAGAAAGCCTAATGTATCCTCTTTCCATTCTATATGGTGCTTATGCGAGCCAATCTCTGAGATTTGTGTTATTTAGCAAAGTGTAGAATCATGATTTTCTAATGATTTTGTTATTTGGCTTATGGTAGGATCTTGTTTCTCATATATTAATTTTTTCTTGAATTACCCTATCAAACAATTGTACACTTTCGTGAAATGTGTTAAAAAATGTGTTAAAAGGAAGCGTTAAAAATTTTGTTTAATAACTTGTATTACACTGTCAAACAAATGTAGGTACACTTGCGTAAAATGTGTTAAAAAAAAAGTGTTAAAAACTTCACACCAGTAGAAAAAAGCTTCTCCCTACAATTAACATTGGTGACAGCGACGAACAGCGATACGAACCCACGCCCCCAAAGAGACTGGTGACTTCAAGTTGTTCTAGAAAAATTGCTGGTGTTCCAGTTATTCAACGTATAAAATTACCGTTCAGTGAAACATACTTCTTCAACAACAATTTGCCATTGGAATTCTGCCATTTGATGCCATTCGGATTTAAACTGTATTGTTATTTGTTGATTATTAACAGTTCTTGTTATTTGCTGCTCTTCGAAGTAAACTGTATCGCTATTGCTGCTGATTATTAACAGTTCTTGCCATTTGCTCATCTTCGAATTTGAACTGTATGTTTGTTTGTTGCTGATCTATAACAGTTCATACCGGTTGCTGATCGTGAAATTTAAGCTGTATTATTGCTGCGCTCTTTATTAACAGTTTCTGCCAGTTTGCTATTCTTCAGAACTAGCTGTATTTGATTGGTTGCCGATTATTAACATTTTCAAGGGTTTGTTTGGATTTATCAATAAAATCAAAAATTCTAAGTAGACACGTTTATTTATGTAACTATTCACAATTATGGTCGTAAATATTAAACGTTTAAAGAGTGTGATAACAACCATTTTAAACTTCCTTGATGATTTTGCAAGTGCTACCGCTTCTCAACTATGATTGCGTCGTGACAATCTAGTGTCGAATTATGCTCATTTCTTGGATCATCAAACTACTCTTGAGTTAGAAGAAGAAGCTGAATTGAATATCACGACTCGAGCCGACGTAGATCGACACTATTACAAATTGAGGCCGTTATTGGAAGATAGGATAGAAGAATTAAAGGAGACGTCTAAAAAATTCCCCATTAAGACAATTGAGGATCTTGGGTTTCTACCAAAATTACCTGAGTTGACGTTCGAATTGTTTTGTGGTGAGCCGACAACATTTCGTAGTTTTATTGAATCCTTCGATACTCACATTCATAAAAATCCTCGGTTGACTGATTTCACTAAATTCCAATATCTCAAAAGTTGTTGCAAGGGTCCTGGGGCTAAGCCATTTGAAAATTTAGAGTTCATTGCGGCAAATTATGAACAAGCTAGGGCAATTATTGTTTGAACGATTTAATAAAACGAATCGTATTGTAGAAGAACATATAAATGCAATGTTCAGGGCCAAACCGATTGAGAAGGCAAATTCTCAAAGGCTGCTCGATCTTCTTGATGAATTTAATTCTCATCTTCGATCTCTAAAGGCTCTTGGTCGTCCTTCTGAATACTGGGATGATTTAATTACATATTTGATGGCTTCAAAGTTTGATTCGGAGACAAAATTAAGGCGGAGGGATGAAACTCCACTTTCATGGAGTTCTGTTTCTATTCCCACATTCGAAGACATTTCCAAATTTACTAAAAAAAGGAGCTATAAATTAGAGGGGCAAAAATTCGAGACTTCACATACTTCCCATCAGTCAAGAAAGCCAGTGAACACTACAAAAAAACCTAGTAATTATTTTCGTCAAAGTTTTCATGCAACTGGAACATATTCATGCATCCATTGTAAACAAACAAAACACTCGATCATGCGTTGCGTCCAATTTCTAAGTCTTGCTGCCGATGAACGACGCAAACGTGTCGAGGAATTAAAAATCTGCTCAAATTGCTTGCGATCAAGTCACCGTATTGACAATTGTACTGTTGAGGATCGATGTTGTACCTGTAATGGTAAACATCACAGTCTTCTTCATATCTCTAACAGTATTTCTACAGCTCAGCCTTCGTCATTAGCTAAAACTAATAATCCGTCGAAAGATCAAAATTCGCCATTAAAGCAATCATCATCAATTAATCAGCCGTATCTTCATAATTGATTCCCGAGCAAAATTCCGGCACTGCGCTAGCTGCAATTAATAAAAACCCAAGTCATGTTCTCCTCGCCACGGCTCTCGTTGAGTTATATGATGCCAACAATCGTACTGTTATTGCAAGGGCAATGCTAGATTCAGGCTCCATGCCTAATTTCATTACAAAATCACTAGCATCCAAATCCTCGGCTCAAATCCGAGGTATAGGCGGTTCATCCATCATGGAATGTAACTCAGCTGCAGAGGCACACATTTTACCAAAAATTTCCGATTATCAGCCGACTATTCAGTATGATTCATCCAAATGGTCTATTCCAGCTAACATCAAACTAGCAGACCCAAAATTTCTATTCACCTCAAAAAATTGATCTGCTCATTGGCGCAGAATTATTTTTTGAATTACAATCTATCGGTCAAATAAATTAGATGATAACCTCCCCATTCTCCAGAATACAAGATCGGGTTGGGTCGTCTCAGGTAAGGCCTATGGTTCACCTTTCGTGAAAGATTATCAAATTTGCAATCTAGCGGTCGTGAACTCTCCATCTACATATTTGGATACGCTTATGGAGAGATTTTGGGCTATAGAGGAAATAGAGGATGTGACACAAGATAATATTTCAAACAATGTTTGCGAGAAGCATTTTGTACAAAATTATGCAAGGAATATGGATGGTCGTTTCATGGTTCGGTTGCCATTTTCTAGTACTGAAAGTGAACTAGGCAACTCAGCAATCCTATAGCACGCCGACGATTCTTCAATCTTGAGGCAAAATTAAGTCGAGATTCTGTGCTTCGCGATTCATGTAATGCATTCATGAGTGAATATGTGTCACTTGGCCATATGGAATTAGCCAAGGCGATTGAATCAAATCATTTTTATCTACCGCACCATTGTGTGTTTAAACCTCACTCTACCTCTACCAAATAAGTCGTGTTTGATGGCTCAGCTAAAACTAGCTCCGACACGTCTCTAAATCGAATTCTAATGTGCGGTCCTGTCATTCAAAATGAACTCTTCTTGATTCTACTTCGATTTTGCTCACATGCATATGCAATAAGTGCAGACATCACAAAAATGTATCGTCAGATCGAAGTCCATCCGGATGATCGAAGATTTCAGTATATATTTTAGCGGTTTGGTCCGAATGACCCGTTACTAACATATCAGCTCAAAACGGTCACATACGGCACAACTCCGGCGTCCTTCTTGGCTACTCGTTGCCTTCGTCAACTGGCTCTAGATCATGAGTCAGAATTTCCAATGGCGAGCTCTACAATTGCCAATGATATGTATGTTGACGATCTTCTGAGTGGATCTAATTCGGAAGAAGAAGTTATTGCTCTCAAGGACAACATATCCTTCATTCTTCAATCTGCTGGTATGTCACTCCATAAATGGTGTTCAAATGAAGCCTCTATTCTTGCCGATATTCCCATTGTTGACCGTGAACAATTTGTGCAAATAGACGATCATGAATTTATAAAAACTTTGGGTTTATATTGGCATTGGAAAGGAATCTCCGAAAATAACAAAACGCACAGTTATCTCTGAAATAGCCAAAATATTTGATCCTATTGGTCTGATATCGCCGGTAGTCATACTAGGTAAGATGTTTATGCAGCAATTATGGCAAGTTAAGCTACATTGGGACGAAAGCCTGCCCATGGATCTACACACGAATTGGTATCATTTTCGAAAAAATTTACAAAAACTTCAAGGGCTTTACATACCGCGACATATATTCAATCATTGTCGAATTCCAACAAATATTCAAATACATGGTTTTGCGGATGCTAGCCAGGAAGGTTACGGTGCTGCAGTCTATGTGCGAAGTTACACCACCAATGGTGTTGTCGTTAGACTATTATGTTGAAAGTCTGGAGTCGCTCCCGTTAAACAAACGACATTACCTCGACTTAAGCTTCTAGCTGCTCAGTTGTTGTCGAAGTTGGTTGCAAAACTCAAACCTAATCTGAACTTCTCAGTAGACGACTATTTTTTCTGGATTGACTCCATGATTGTGTTGCACTGGCTTAACGCATCGTCTGATCGTTGGAAAACCTTCGTTGCTAACCGTGTATCTAACATTCAGTCTTTGGTTGCAACAAAAAATTGGCGCCATATTAGTACCAATCACAATCCGGCCGATTTGATTTCGCGTGGATTACTTCCAGAACAACTAATTATTTCTGAATTATGGTGGAACGGTCCGCGTTTTCTTCAATTAACTGACGAACCTTGGTCCCAATCGTTTGTACCATCGAAGGAAATCGAATTATCCGAACAAAACAAAACCTACACAATTTTTAATTGCGATGAGCTAGAAGACATAAAAGAGATGTTTTTTCGTATACACGCAAGAGGATCATTTCTCACTATACAAAATACTATAGGTTACGTTTTGCGCTTTATTTATAATATGAAAAATCCTGCTACTCGTCGCTCGGTTCCGCTTTCTTCCGCTGAAGTCGCTAATGGGCTCCAAGCGGTTATACGACTAGTGCCATTTACATCATATTCATCTGAATATTATGGGCTTCAGAATCGTTCATTTAGCGTTCGCGATTCGAAATTGAAGTCGTTATCATTGTTCATGGGTGATGACAAAATCATTCGTGTTGGCGGCCGACTAAAATTCTCTGCGTTGTCTTACACATCAAAGCGTCCGGCATTGCTTCCATCGAATCATTTCTTTACACAAGCAGTTTTTTTATTTATTCACAGAACACACCTTCACGTTGGTACACAAGGGCTCCTTGGCGTCCAAGGCGTCGCCTCGCTCGAACTGTGTTTAAAAAATGTGTGAGCTGCACTCGAGCAAGACCGATGTTAATGCGGCAAAAGATGAGCGTCCTTCCGTTTGAAAGAGTTAATCAAGCGTATCCTTTCTATTACGTGGGTGTAGATTACTGTGGCCCATTTTACATTTCACGAATCGCGGGCGAGTACGGAAATCGGGGCGAGTACCGATCAAGGCCTACTTAGCTATCTTTGTTTGCTTTGTCACAAAGGCCGTTCATTTGGAGCTCGCATCGTCGCTTTCAATGGCATCTTTTATGGGTGCTTTAAAAAGATTTATTGCTACACGGGGTCTACGGAAGAAAATCGTCTCCGACAACGGCATCAACTTCGTCGGTGCCAATACCGAGCTACATGAATTATTTGAACTCCTTCAATGCTCCGCTCTCAAATCCGAAATTCAACTCATGTGTCAATGCGACAAAATTGAATGGTCAATTGCTCCACCGGGCTCACCTCATTCTGGTGGTCTCTACGAGGCCGCGGTTAAGTCGGCAAAATATCATCTTCGCCGCTTAACGCTAAACGCCAAACTGACGTACGAAGAGCTCAGCACACTGATTAAGCAGGTCGAATCTGTTTTGAATTCTCGGCCGCTTGTTTCAATATGTACCGATGATGTAACTGAGGTACTTACTCCAGGACATTTCCTCGTTGGTCAGCCCCTTAATTCAATACCAAAAGTAGGATCTTCAAATTCTAATCTAGATCATATTACACATTGGAATCTTACAAGAGGTATACCATATTTCAGGCCTGACAAAATCATGCCGCCTTTTAAGAAAATTTGGACCAAACTCTTCAATCGAAATGGCTATTATTATACTGGCGATGATATGGTTTTATTTTGGAAACAGACGCACACAGACACACAATTGATGACGCACCGTGATTAGAGAAATCTTGAATACAGTGAACCACTAAAATCCTATCCCAAATTTTCACCAATAATCATACTCATACTCGTACACTATAAGTGGTATAACTGGCAAATAAAAAGGGCTAAAGGGTGGAAATTGAATGTGCAGAGTTAAATAGCACGCCTGAGTGATTCACTCAAACTTAATAATTCTTCAACCTGGGAGAAAAAAGCTGCTCCCTACAATTAACGCTGAAATTGCAGCCTTATCAAGCTTACGCTCGACCAAGTAATAATAAAATTATAGGAAAAGTTTATCATTATTTATTTTTGATCGACGATTACGAATCCAACATTATTTTTGTCTAAAAATACTTTGTGTCGTTCCTAACCTCAAAAAACCACCCTAAAAATGCATTTTTGTGTACCTCTCGTTCGCTCAAGTCATCACAAACACATAAAATTAGCTTATCATGTCTAATCTCATTCTTGACTAAAACCACATTTTGTTATTGCTAACCTCAAAAAATGCAAAATTGATTCAAGTAGAAATTTTATGGGCTAAACTGTATATGGGCATAAATGTATGTTAAAATACGCAGGAGTAGGTGTGTAGGTGGGCATAAATGTATGTTAAAATACATCACAGCCAAAATCGTCCATTGGTTCTTTCTTTTAGCATATACATATGTATTTTTAACGAAACCAACCGACTAAAACTAAATTGGTTATTTATGGTATTGCATCTCCAGACCAACGCTGGTTGGTACGGAAAATTACAAAAAATCCTATGATAAGTACTCCAAAACTAGCAGCTGAGGCAGAGAAATATTTGGGAAACTGACTTGAGCGATCGTTGA
Source organism: Tipula vernalis (assembly GCA_958295665.1). Classification (NCBI taxonomy): domain Eukaryota; kingdom Metazoa; phylum Arthropoda; class Insecta; order Diptera; family Tipulidae; genus Tipula; species Tipula vernalis. Next base: position 374,385,299 of record OY282559.1, read on the forward strand.
GTACACAAAAATACGTTTTTAAGAGATTTTTTCAGGTTAGGGAAGTTTTCAGCCAAAAGTGATGTTAAATTCAGCGACCAAAAATGTGTAAAGGTAAATTTTTCTCATAATTTTATTATGACTTGAGCCATTGTTAAATACAAAAAACCGCCGTCATTCGTTTGCAAAAAGTACCGTACTATTTCAGAAACTTTAATTTGTGCTCAAACATGTCCTAAAAACCTTAACTATTTTTGGGTAGAGGTGGGTCTCCCAGTGACAATGAATGTGTCATAAATATACATACATATATATATATATATATATATATATATATATATATATATATATATATATATATATATATATATATATATATATATATATATATTGATTGTATATGTAGATTGTATATATATGTAGATTGTATATATATATATATATATATATATATATATATATATATATATATATATATATATATATATATATATATATATATATACATATATATATATATATATATATATATATATATATATATATATATATATATATATATATATATATATATATATATATATATATATATATATATATATATATATATATATATATATATATATATATATATATATATATATATATATATATATATATATATATATATATATATATATATATATATATATATATATATATATATATATATATATATATATATATATATATATATTCTGACTCTTTATATTTTTATAAATCATCTCCCGAAATATATATACATATGGGGAGTTCCTTTTCAAATCGGCCACCCCCTCTGCCATTTCAATTTTGGGGAAAAAACTTTTTGAGCACACGAAAAAATTCATCAAGAAGTCTAGTTTTTGATACCGTTAGGTGTTTAAAAAAGAAAAAAAATTCTAACCTCAAAAAAACTATCTAAAGTGAGGTATCTCGCAATAAAAAGCCATTTTTTAGTCAAAAATGATCGAAAAAATTATAATTCCTCAATAATTTTGACCAAATTACTCATTAAAAGTATTTTGGGGGTCGCTGAACAAGAATCCGATATCAGAATTCAAATTCAAAATGGCGGATGCAAGATGGCGAACCTTTATTTCAAATTCCAGATTGCGGTTCCAAAATGGTGGACAAATATTTTCTCATAATTGGCTGATTTCTACAAAATTTTGTAAACGGAAGTTTTTGAGGTCTCTGATAACGAATTTCAGCTCAGATTTTAAATTCAAGATGGCGGATCCAAGATGGCGGACAGTATTTTTCTTACTGTTGGCCGATTTTTACTAAATTCTGTGTGTTGGGGGTTTTGGGATCGCTGGTTAATCGAATTTCGATCGAATTTCATTTTCAAGATGTCTGATCCAAGATGGCGGACCTTAATTTCAAATTCCAGATTGCGGTTCCAAAATGGTGGAAAATATTGGTGAAAAATTTTTCTAATGAATTGTAAGGTTTTATTAAAATTTAAAACACAAAAATAATCACACTACAGACAGATGGACCAAAAAAACGAAATTGACTTATATAATCTACACCTTGCAGATAGATGGACAGACAGAAAGAATTGACATAGACGAAGACAGACTCGTGTCGGGTTTACTAGTCCCGCATCGAGCGCCTCCCAAGGTGGTGGATAGGAGAAAGCCCTAACAATAAAGGTACTTGGAAATGAGATCCCCGGGCGAACCAAAATTAGTAAATGCAGAGAACTAAGAATAATCGATATTCCAATAATCTATCTACAATTAACGTTATTTTGAATTTTGTTGAGGGACTATTTCGGTCTAGGATTTTCAAAACAAAAATTTTTTCTTACTATTCTGACTCTTTATAGTTTTATAAATCATCTCCCGAAATAATTTCGAGAAATTCGAATTTTAAGCCGGTTAATTTGAATAAATTCGATGATAAATAATTAATGTCCGCCATCTTGGATCCGCCATCTTGAATTTGAAACCTGAGCTCAAATTCGTTATCCGTTTACAAAAGTTTGTAGAAATCAGCCAATTATGAGAAAATATTTGTCCACCATTTTGGAACCGCAATCTGGAATTTGAAATTAAGGTCCGCCATCTTGCATCCGCCATTTTGAATTTGAATTCTGATATCGGATTCTTGTTCCGCGACCCCCAAAATACTTTTAATGAGTAATTTGGTCAAAATTAATGAGGAATTATAATTTTTTCGATCATTTTTGACTAAAAAATGGCTTTTTATTGCGAGATACCTCACTTCTGATAGTTTTTTTGAGGTTAGAATTTTTTTTCTTTTTTGAACACCTAACGGTATCAAAAACTACACTTCTTCGCGAATTTTTTCGTGTGCTCAAAAAATTTTTTTCCCCAAAATTGAAATGGGCAGAGGGGGTGGCCGATTTGAAAAAGAATTCCCCATATACTATATATATGTATATATATGGGGCATTCTCTGTCAAATCGGCCACCCCGCTGCATATTTCATTTTTTGAGATAAATCAACCTTTTTGGGCTTAAAATTTCCGTTAACATGTCTACTTTCTAAGGCCGTATGGCATTTTTATGGCGTCCCTGGATTTTCAAAATAGCTGGCCTTATCTAAACAACCCACTTATTTTTAACAAAATGTTATAAAATCGTAATTTTAACTCTGTTTACGCAAAAGTGTTTTTGAAGTCATTGATTTCAAATTTTTTATTAGTTTATTTTTTTAATTCCAAGACCACCCAAGATGGCCGCCATAAAGGGTCAATTTTGTAACGTTTTTAAAAATCGATTAAAACATGATCTAGGGGTTTTCATGGTTAAAACTATTATTTACAAAAATGTCTAAAAGTAATTAAATTTTCACATCAGATTTGTGATCAGCGACTCCCGAAAATCCCCTAGATCATGTTTTTATCGATTTAATGGCGGCCATCTTGGGTCTTGAATTTTAAAATTCTGACCCTAAATTATTGATCACTGACCCCAAAAACCCCTAAATCAGGTTTGTATTGATTTATATGAACGTCGAAAAATTGGTCTTTTTTCGACCATATTCGATCTACCATCTTGCGTCCGCCATCTTGAATATTAAAATTCTGACTTCAAATTCGTGATCAGTGAGCCCGAAAACCTTCTAGGACATGTTTCTAACGATCTTTATGAACGTCGAAAAATTTGCCAATTTTGGCGGCCATCTTGGACCCACCATCTTGGAATTATAAAACACTAATAAAAGATTTGTAAACATTGGGTGCGTCCGAAATGGAAAATGTGAATTTAGCGAAGACACATTTCAAAAAACTACATGCTATGTATCGATTTTTTAATTCAGAGTTGTCCAATTTCAATTAATTTAATGATTATAAATAAATTTAATTTAATTCAAAAATGCGCATCTTAAATAATGTGCATTTACATAAATTCGCATTTCGGACGCACCCGTTGCTTCCATTGCATTTACATTCTTATTAGCAAGATTTGGGTTTCAGTTTACAAATTTGTCAATCTGTATGGTTGTTATGTTTTGTGTAGGCAACGTTTCATTTTTGCCGAAAAAAATGCCACCGAAGAAAAGATCTATTGAACACGTTAAGACTGGTTTACAATCAAAAAATTTCGCAGATGCAGATGTCAAATCAAAAATTCGTTTTCTTTACACATAAAAAGTAAATTTAAACAAAAAATGTCATAAACCAATGCAAATGATTGGTTTTCTTTCTAGTTATTTATTCACGCATCGACGATTTTACAGAAAAAAGATGAAACTCGGACATCTGCAAAAAAAATCAGACGAGGTTTTTTGGGTTTGTTTCTCGGGTTTCAATTGATTTTTTTAAGCAGATGATTATTTTTTCTGTTTTTGTCTTTGTACTTTTTCCTATGTTGTGTTTCAATTTTTTTGCAGACGTTTAAGAGCCGGTTTAAAGTTGGCAGCATTCAATTACGATGAAAAGTATGAATATAGCATACACCCCAATGTTTTAATTAGTCAAATGGATAATATTTATGTGTTGTTTCTTCTGGAGCAATACATGTTGTAAATGATAAAGGTTTCATGCTCACATTTAAAGTACAAAGGCAAGCTTACCATAAAGTTGGTTCACTTCTTCCGCTACTTAACACAACTACAAGATTTTACAAATTTACTTCATGCGCAACGAAGAGACTTAGACCAATCAACATGTCGCTCGCTTGCTTCAGAGTGGGAGCTCCAAAAAATGTATTAATTTCGTCGCTTCGTTCCGCTACACCACTTTCTGCACACAAAAGGGTAACAAATATTGCGCCTCAATTACAAGTTTATAAGAAATCATTCATGTAAGGCAAAATTTAAAATTTATTCATTAAAATTAAAACGCTAAACCTGGCAATTTTGATGCTAAGCCCAAAGGTTTCAAATGAATAATATTCTGTTCGCATAATTCATAAAATTCAGCCTAACCGCGGCCAAAAAACTAGCGCAAATCGAGTAGGCCGATTAATTTCTATATTTATCACTTCAACATGTGCTTGCTGTACATCATTCACACTTATGTGTGATTATGTATATTAAACATAACATTGGTTTTGAAAATTATTTGAATAGATATGGCAAATGTATATGTATGTGATTTAAAATTATTCGGTTGGATACCAGAAAATATTCAGAATTTCGGAATAGTCATATAGAAATTTAAAATTTTGACGTTGGCCTTTGAGGTATAGTACTTACCAAAACTTTTTCTTTTACCATACTGGCTCTATTTTAACATATTATGTTGTACAACACTTCTATCAAACTGATACTATAAATTTACTAAATTTAGAAGAAATTTAAAATTGTCTAGCACACTCACAACAACAAACTAAATAAAGCAGATTTTATATAAAGGAAAACTGATAAGATAGTTGACTGAAGGTCGTCCCGATATAAATAAATCATTAAAGCACACTAATCCCAGAAATACATAATATAATTTGTATATCTTAAGTCTTTGCCGCTAATATTTATTTACCGCCTGTTGTAGAAATACAACAACACAATAAACTATCTGTCTACTACAATTCTACACACGAAAGTATTTATTTACGTTGAAAAAAATCACATTCTGTTCACGTGCCGCGTTCGGCCTTAGATCGATAATATACAACACAAAAATATACTCATGTCGACCAAGTCTTCTACATAAAACTTTATAAATTTTATTATGTTCACTTTATACTCGTATGTAAAACAATAAAAAATTCCAACTCAATCAAAAATCATCTTTATACGATATTTATTGTTTATACTATATTCAGAATATACAAACACTGTATGAGTCTTGCGATCTTTATAGGATCGTGCGGAATAACAACAACCAAAATAATGTTTAAATAGAACTTAATCAATCGAGTGAATTCCATTGTTTGTCTTATCAGTTTAGTTTTTTTCCCCCCAAAAATGATAAGAGAATTTGCAAAAGTTGACTTGGTATCTTCAACTTAGTGATAACAACGACGATGAAGACGATTTAAAAATATATTTTTACTCTTCTACATACGTGTTTGTGTGTGTGTGTGTGTGTGTGTGTGTGTGTGTGTGTGTATTGGGTATCTCTTAAACGTGATTAGAAACTAAATTTAAGTGTGTATTCGTATAGCAACATTCTAAATTTGATTTCAAAACGAATTCTATTTTTGTATCAATCGTATCAAAGTAGAAAAATATAAAATTTTAGAATTTAAAAGATTTTGAATTAGACCGTGTGACGTCACAATCAGACAATAAGATACTATAATATCGTGATATTTGAACAGGCAAACAATTACAAATTGCATTATGATTAATTGGCCCATTAGCTCAGTTGGTTAGAGCGTCGTGCTAATAACGCGAAGGTCGTGAGTTCGATCCTCCCATGGGCCAAATTATTATTTTATACATATAATAGTTATTATGTATTTAACCTCTATCTAATGATTATTATACGTTTTGTTATTTAGATCAACTGCGCTTGGTCGACAAATTACTCAGGTGATATAACATTACATATAGCCATAGTTATTATTATAAATTAATAAGACTTTCACTTTTGTATATTCAGCAAGCATGTTGAAATCAAATCTTATACTCGGATACTTGTGCTCACGATTGTGCAGCAACAAAAAAATAAAACAATTTATACTTAGTGTTTGTGTTTACGATATGTATATTATAAAACTCCGTTTTTGAGTCTCGTCTTAGCATTTTACATAATGGCTTAAGAATTAGTAATGATGAGGAAACTATTGTACTCCTGTTGTTTGTTACAATTTGGTTTAACTTATAGCCGCGGGTTGCTTTAAAATATTTTGAATCTCTTTTCAAGGCGAATGTATTATTTTATGTGCGTAAAACAGCCAATTATACTTAAAATAAGCTTGTAGAATTGAATCAAAAATGGGCCAATTATATAATTTTATTACCGGATGACATGGTCAACATTTTTGCACGCAAATCAAATTTTTTATTAAAATTACACAGATCACACAAAAAAATTAACAAATTATATAGATTGGGGTGAAGAAGATACATAATATTTAAGAGGTAAGCTTTTTGTCATTCTCAGGGCATTGAGGACAAAACTAGATAATCAGTTTTGCTGTTAAAAGAAATTGTTGATCCTAGAAAACACTAAGTAGCTTCCTTGTCTGAGCGTTGAGCCAAAACGATTCATTTCCATACAATTTCAACCAATTTTAAAGATTTAACCAATTTAGACTATTCGGAAAAGATTTTTATTCGGTGACAAGGAATATTTATAGTTATTGAAAGTTTAGTTTTGAGCTTAGATCGCTTAATAGAAAAGTTATTCTTCGTTTAGTCCCAAGGTCCACAAAGTCGTTTAGTATTAGGACACCTTGTGCTCAAAGACGATATCTAAAAAGCGATTTTTCAGCTGAAATTTGTTTGGACTGTATCACAATCAGCATCATCTTTTTCAGCACGCACAGTATCAACAGCACCAAAGGCATTTATTACAACCCCAGTAATGGATGTCGTTGAGCGAGGTAAGTCGGTTCAGTCGACTTTCCAAGAAATTAAAGCCATTGCTCCAGGACGACAGCCTTTTGTAAGTAGAATAGCAAAATCGGCCATTAAACAGCAATTTGAAATTGTACATGTTGAAATTTAACATCGCCATTTCGTTATCGTGAACAGTGAAAAGAGTAAACATGACAATGCAGGTTGAACATGTTTCATACTAAATTAGTGCAAACCGAATGGTTGGATTATAAACTCTGGTGACAAGGCACACATGACCAATGATTCTGAGTGGATTACGAACGTGAAACAAAGTGGAACCAATGTTGTGACAACTGCTAACGATACAAAACTATAAGTTGAGTTAATAGGCGATGTTAAAGTGAACTTAAAGTGTGAAAATCGTACCAAAGAACTAGAGTGACCAGTCATCCTAATTTCACCGGACATGTTCATGTTTTTCAAACTTCTTCATCCGGGAAAATCCCTTACATTCTCCTAGTTTTTATATGATATCCATTCAGATCGTTAAATTTATTAGCGGCAACGGAAAATTCGGGAGGAACCAGAAAAATCAAAATTTCAACACGATTTTTAAATATTTTATTTAAGAAGTCGATCTCCAGCCCAAATGATATGGAGCAAAAATTCTTCAAAACGCGATTCAATCTATTTTAGATTAGAAACTATTTATAGAACCGGCTTAACGTCTCAGATATAAAATTTTACTAAAATACATTGACAAATGTTTGGGTTGTATGGGTTGGCTGTATATGGAAAACCAATTCTAATTTGTGTTTTATGGTATCGACTATAATATCATTAGTCTAGTTGTGTTCCAAATAAAATTTTGTGCCGTTGGGCCTAAAATCTATACAAAATATTTCAGATAAAAAATTTCACTAAAACCCAACAACAAAAAAATTTGTTCAATTTGATGCTAGATACTGAGAAGATATCCTGAATATCTTTATATAAGGGTCGATTAGTTGTTAATCCAAAAACAAAACTTGGTGAAACAATTTTTTGGCCATTATCAAATGATACGACTCAAGGAATTTTTCAGAGCGTCAATAATTCGATTTTACAGTAGCAGATACTTATAGAATTGGCTTAATAACTTAGATATTAAATTTCATTAAAATCCGTTGATAAACGTATATGTTCTATTTGCTGCTGGGAATGTAGTAAAGGCCTAGATTGGTTATATATAAAAAAAAAATGTTTTTGGCAAATTTAAGTTTTTGATTTTTGGTTAGTACTTATAAACCAAAGTATCATTAATACTGTCCCGATTATGTGTTGAGTTCTGGTAATGTTTTATTAAGGAAATTCCATCCTTGCCCCAAATGGAACTACTGCGACTATGCACCAATTTCATTGAAATTTGATATCTGACTTAACCAACATATTTGATAATCAATGGATCTGTTACAGCATATCCAAATGATGAATCATAATGGGTTTGAATTTTTCTAGAAGAGATTTCAACACTCATCTGTTTTGTGATCAGTGAATGATCGTCGCCGCCGAACCAATTTTGGACAACAATTTTTTAAAATCAAATACATAACATATTTCGAGTCTTAATACCTGTCCTGGTTTTTTTAAGTCGAAATGTTCTGGTTTTATAAGTTATTTCAGACTTCGTCCAGGTTTAGTCGTTGTTGACCTCGTCACCTTACAAAGTGGTGGACATTCAGAATGCTTTATTTTTGCAGGGCTTTGTTTAAATTTGCTGTCAGTGAGTACATTAGCGCAGCAAGGAATGCCCGCGAAGACTCAGATGGTTGTCGATGAATGACATGTTTTTAAAAAACATTAAAAGTCAAAGTGAACAATTATTAACGCACAGGCGGTTTGGTTATTGAAGTTTGACAATGTTGAAATAAAAGTGTGCGAAATTTATCTCGAAGGCAAAAAACCCGTTCAAAAGCAGTAGTTCCAGTTCATCGCAAGTTTTGGAGTTGGAACATTCTGATGGGTGTGATCCAATTAACGTAGATTCATTTGGGGAACCACCAACGTGACTTTTAGATGATTATAGTAGAAAAATCGTTGTTTATTTAATTCAACGGACGTGTTTGCAAAACTAAAGAAGTTTAAGTGCATGGTTGAAAACCATAAGCTGGTCAAAAATAAAAGTGCTTCGAACAAATAACGAAACGGAATATTTCATGAACATAGCGTTGGTGGAAAAATCTCGACCTTGTTGAGGCATCAGCAATAATACGTCGGAAGAAGTATGGTCAGGCGTTCGTCCAGTGTTGCCCCATATTCGACTGTCTGGGTGTAACGTTATGATGCACGTGCCAAAAGAAGAAAGAGCAACATTCGATCCGAATCCTGTAACATGCAAAATTGTGGGATACAGTAACCAATCAAAACCGCCGTTAGCCCTGAAGTAGTTTTCCTCGAAGATCAGCGCTGTGAAAATATTTTAAGCGATGTCAGGCATCATTTAGAATCAAATTTATTTTGTATTAGAAAATGCAAAAAATAAAACTGAAATGGAAAAGGAATAACGCAAACATTTGCCACGAATAATGAGGCGATGAGCCAGTCGAACGTTCTAAATGCAATTCTCAAACGGTGTTGTGAGCCAGAATAAGGCAAATTTGGTTGTCAAGGGGTGTTCGCAACATCAAGGAATAGACTACGGTGGGACGTTTTCTACAGTGGTACGTTAAACTTGAATTCGTTTTTTGACATCCATGGCTGTCAACCACGGCTGGTCGCATCTGGGAGCATTTTACTTGTTGCAGTATACGTCGACGATCTTTTATTTTTTTCCAACGAAGTCATTATAAAAGAACATTTAAAACGGAACGTTTAAGATGAACTCAAGATGAAGGATATGGCCAAGCATGAAGCGGCGAAGTTCGTTCTTGGTATGGAGATTACTCGAAATGAAACCATAGGATTCATATCAATCAATGAGAGTCGTTATAGACACCAAAGAACACCAACTGTTGTGAATCAAAAATTTGACAAAGGAAAAGTGCTCGAATAACGAAGAGTCTCGAAAGAAGATAGAAGGGAATCCCATATCAGGAAGCTGTCGATTCTATTTTATTTGAAGCAAAGCTGACTCGACCAAATATTCGTTATGCAGTAAATTCCGTGAGCAGACTTAACCAAACACCTGGATTGGCTCGCAATAAAGCGCATCTTGAAATACCTGAAGGGACCGTTCAGTACAAGTTGACGTGTCACAAGAATGGTGGGAGTGAATTGCAAAGATATTGTGATTCTGATTGGGCAGCTGATTCAATAGATAGGAGATCAACAACTGGATATGTATTTAAGGGGGATAACAAGTAGGCACCGTTGCTCTATCTACCACTGAGGCAGAGTATATGGCCATGTGTAGTGCCACCCAGGAGTCTCTATGGTTAAAAATTGATCGAATGAAGTCTTAAAAAAAACAGACAAAACTTTCATCATCAAGTGCAACAATAAAGGAGCTACTCAACTCAGCGAAAAACCGTATATCAAAGAAAAAGTGAGTGAAGGAAGCATCAAGTTTGAATACATCAAGACCGATCATATGTTAGCAGATTAACTTACGAAATCGGTTCCTGCTGAAAATAATTTGTTTTTATCAATCAACATACTACTGTATTGTGATTGTCACATTACGGTGTTTTCTTCAAACTCAATCTGAATCTATTTGGCGGGTTTTATTAGCTTTTATGAGTTGTAAATAAAATTGTGGGAATATGGGATCAACTAATTCGAATTAAGTATGTACATAATTTAGAAATTAGTAAATATTTACTAATCAAAGTAAAAGTCCAGAGATGACGGATACTAGTGAATGGGAGCTCTGTGTTTCCGCAGTTCAGAATCACTTTGAGAAGTCTTATAACAAGGTATAATCGAACCCTTCCATCATATAACATTTCTGTGAGGTTGTAATATTGCGAACCTAACAATGAGTTAAATTGCCGATAGAGGTTACTTTCGAACTTAGCACATTGGCCAGTGGTGATTTCGAGCGGTAAACCAAATTTCGTGATATAAGTTCTTACTGATCTAAGCAGGCGTCAATTTTTTTTTTTGATTTTGTATCATTTGGGTATATCAATAAGCACGAGTAACGGAAAAAGTCAACTTAATAAATGTGCTCGAAATAGTAGAGTAGTTCTGTGAGTGATAAATAGTGACGTTTCTGGAAGCCACCGAAATTCATTCTGCCAAACAAAATAAAATGACAACAAAACTTGTTAAGTTTTCGTTTTTATTTAATTTTTGGGTATGGTCTGATTCCATCGTTATAGAGATCTCGAACTTAAAAGATTCCATACCAAATACACGGCCAATATGCAACATATCATTTATATGGAAAGGGGTTAAACAAAACTATATTGACACTTTATTCATGAAACGTTGCAAAATCAGGGCGGACAACATATTTGTGGAAGATTAGAATTTCACTATTTACTACATAATAAGGTCATTCCGAAAATTAGTCTCGTCGTGGATTTGGAATAAATAAAACCAAACAAAGTTCCAAAATAAATTGCTCGGTTAGCCTGTATTTTGTAGTTTTAAATTAAGTCATTAGTAAAAACAATAAAACAAATAGTGAATTAATGTTTAATTTTACTACCCTCTCGGGCAATCTCATGTATACAAATAAATTCATTAACCTTGGATTAGCTAGCACATTAACAAACTACGTATATTAAAATTCGAATTTCTTACGTAAACAATAGAGGTTGCAGTTTAACTTGGAAATTCATAAAACAAACACATTTTGTAATTTAATAATTATTATTGTTTATAAATTTTAAAACCTTTTCAATTTTGAAGTAATAAAATTGTGTGTTCAAAAGTCACTTAACCACTTATTTTAACAACTCTGCGCAACTTCTGTTTTCATGATTTCCTCCACAGTTACGAGGACGCTTCCTAAAAACTTTATGAGTGAATTTCGAAAATCGGTAATTTTCAAAAAATTGACACATCGAATTTTGCTTACTTAGTATCTATTAACAAGTTAAATGTGGTTATATTAAATAAAGAAACACCTGAAACATATTGATTTACTAACCGTTGCATTAACAATGGATTCATTAAACGAAACTCGTGCTAAATTATTGATTCGCTTATTTACATAATATGTTCAACTATAGTATACGCATGCATTCAATCAATCTTACATTTTGATGTTGTTGTTTTTAAATATTGCGTGACAAACTGAAACCATTATGATTCAGAATATTGTTGATTATTAATCGAAACGTTTTAAATGATATTAACAGAATGTTTGTTCTAATCTGATCAAACATTGAAATTCTCTAGAGTTCATACGAGGTTGTGGGAATTTTAACAACTATAAATTATTATTAAAAATAGAATTTATCTAAAACAATTTTCTTCGAAGATTTCTGGCTTGGATGCCGTCCAACTATTTGCATCTATCTCTAAACACGTTAAAATTGTCGTCTGACACTATTTCAATTTGAAGGCTTATTACTTGTTTCGATAACCGAAAGATGACCGGAAACATTAATTAATCAGATAACCCACGTAATTAAGCGTACAAAACCGGTGGAACCTTCAAGGCCGAACTAGGCGAATTGGACAATACGCACTATGAAAAAAGCGTTTCGGTAGCAATTTTAGGTGCGTAAGTCCGTAAAATCTCAACTAATTCGGACCTTTAAGGTATCAATCGAAGGAACCCGATGAGATCAAAAAACACAGGCACAAAATAAATGACCAAGCATAAAACCGGTAAAATTCTCAAGATCTGTAAACCTGGTGGCGTAAAACATACATCGAGAAAACGTTTCGGCGGCCATTTTTTTATGCAATACTTGGGGGAACGGGAGATCCACCAAATAAATACAGAAAACTGTATTCTCTGTAAAAGTAGACTCTCATATTTCAAAAGGCACAAGGTAAAAATTTGGGAAGAGGGTATAAAGGTAGAATCAAGCTAAACAATAAACTAATCGCTGTGGGTACAAAAGGCAGAGAAAGCCCAAGAGAGTGGAAAAACAGTGTTAAAAGTAAAAAGTTGTAAATTAAATCTTTAGCTTTAAAAAAATAGACGTGATTATATCAGACATCGAGAGGAGAGTAAGACACAATTTTACTTTTCAATATTATAATAAATAAACAAATCATTTAAACAATTTAATCTAGAACTAGAAGTTCTACGTCTATTCGGCTCACTTACAACTTCTTACACCTGCTCATTGCCAAAATGTAAAAATCGGGACCCTACTTATGCTACGTGATATGTCCCGATGGCGTGTTACATAATACAGGGTTGAGAATCATGAACCAAAAACCGAACAAGTTTTCATCAAGCAACTCTGCATGCTACTCTGCCATTGATATTTATCAAAGGAGGACAGCATAACGTTATGCAGTTTACGGGCGAGAATTGCTCTATATCCTTGTAACAAGGCAGAAACATTATACTACGCTATTTTATAAAACTTGTAAAACAAGGCTAAATCGAGCATAATTCGATACATTGATTACATAAGTAAATCCACGATTGACCAGCTCACATCAAAGGAAGAGATAATCATATAGCAATTTTTGTTTTTTCCACGAATTGAAACAACGAAGATAATACAACATTTGTTTCGATTGAGCCACCGATATACATATACCAAATTCCCTTCTTTCAACGCTATCGTCGATTCATCGGTTGGAGCAGTAATCAGCTCGGTATACAATAGGTCGGCTACCTTAATCAAAAATTGATGTGAAGTTTTTCACAGAAATTCTAGATGAAATACTAATTGACAAAAAGTATGAACAAAAAACTGTAGTCGTAACTCGTTCATTTCTCATTCATTTCTCATTAATTTCTCATTCTCTTCTCATTCAATTCTCATTCATTTCTCTTCATTTCTCATTCAATTCTCATTCAATTCTCATTCATTTCTTATTAAGTTCTCATTCATTTCTCATTCATTTCTCATTAATTTCTAATTCAATTCTCATTCAATTCTAATTCATTTCTCATTCATTTCTCATTCATTTCTCATTCATTTCTCAATCATTTCTCATTCCTTTCTGATTCATTTCTCATCCATTTCTCATTCAATTCTCATTCCATTATCATTCAATTCTCATGCATTTCATTCATCATTTCATTCATCATTTCATTCATTTCATTGAGAATGTCACGGAATACTTTGGACTTAGTCTGTATTTAGCCCCGTTATGGAATAAATAATTAAATAATTAATTAATAATAAAGCACGGAAGAAACTTTCACCGATGCAACTGATTTCAGTGTATTATTACAAACAGCTGCTCCAAAGGTTGTGATGCGGGAATGTCAAAATTCAGTCATAATTATTAATGAATTTTGAATGGTCTAATTGATGCTGAGTTTATCGAGAATTGTTGCATCAAGTAATGTGGACTATAATCGTCAATAAGCATCAACATAGCAAAGAAACGTAGCATAAACCATAGCATAATAATAGCAAAGAACCGAAAGTAAGGAAATGAGGACCCGCACTGTTCGAATAGTGAAGGGTGATAATCCAGCACAAAACAGGATTCGTCTCGCTGCTACAGAAATTATTTGTGAATTTAATAATTTGTTTTTGAAGATTATATTGATAATGATGTTAGTTATACAGTCCTAACCAAAATTATTTGTACCTGCTAAATTTTTGATGCAGCGTAACGCAAACAACTTTAAAAATTATATAAATAATAAACTTTTTGAAAACATTAATTTTAATTCAATAAATTTAATTACCCTGCTTTACATTTCTATCAAAATTTTTTTTAAATTTTAGTTCTAGGAGAAGTTACAGTTAATTTTGTTTTTGCCAAAATTATTTGTACCCACAAATTTGTTCTCAACATTATTTGTGCAATATGGGAAAAATCAAAATAAAATAGTAAATAGTATATTAAACTCCATTTGAAGCGCTTGCATACGTTCAGTTAGATTCGTCATAACTGCTGATTGTGCTTTAACGTATGCCATGAACTCTTCCATTATTCTATGGTGTTAATAAACTGGATGATGAAATATAACCTCAAAGTTTTTATGATGTTCTTTTATAATGTTTGTTCTTGAATTTTTTGAATAATATTTTAATTCAATTCACCACATCTGACACCATATTTTATTAAGTTTATTATATTAATTAAAAATTAAAGAATTGTTATATATGAATTATATTCGTAGTGATAATGATGCTACTGACAGTTGCCTCTCTTCCCAATGAACACTCTCATCATGCAGGCGTGTATTTAGGAGGATAATACAACAAACACTGATATCATAATTGTTTTATATAAAAGCGATCGCTGGGCTGATCATCTACAACGTTGGTGCATTAACGACACAGAGGCTTTCATCCTTTAATTTATCTGTGGAATTTGCAGTTAACAATATTAACTCGTTGTTCAACGTAAGCGACAAAAAAGAAATTTAATTGTATAACAGCAATTCAGTTACCAAGCAACTAATAAAAATACAGACTATTTAGAAGGATTGAATATTATCAAATATATATTGCAACCCGAAATAGAATGAAATAAACATACATAAATATTAGCTTGATACAACAGAAAAATTCGAAACTTTATGCTATAAAATTGCATTCAAAACTCAATACAAATGAGAATTGAAATTAAGTACTAAAAACAACTAATCTTTAGATACCGAGATTCCAGGTTTTTATATTGGGTTGTTTAAAATAGATTAAATTAAATTACCAATGTTTAAAATCAACTTTTAATGGAGGTTAAATGGATTCTCATATTCCTTATTAAGGCAGCCAATACGATTAGGCGTCTTTATTAACTGATAAGATTTTGTTGCCGCAATCTGTCAGGCATATTGATGCCCTAGCTAATCATCTTAATCCAACCACACAAATTCTCCCTCTTTTATATTCTGGTCGTCACAACACAATTTTCTCCATATTTTGAGACCGTGCTTGATCATCCAATAAACGTACAGAAGCCAATGAAATGTAAAAGTGGTGCTGCTCAAATCTGCTCTAACTTTCTTGACTTGTTAAGTTAGTGCGAAAACTGGTTAATTATGTTGAATTGAGAAATGCTTATCAATATATTGACGAGCTATTTAAATATAGGGTACTCTTTTGAATGTATTCAAATCTGCTGCCACTTATTCTAAACAGGTAGAGTGCCATTGATGTTAAAAAAAATGGTGGGTCGCGAAGTTCTCCAATCATGGTAAACAAATCTATCTGCCATTTTGTCCAATAGACCGAAGAAAGGCAAGATTACTTTCAATCGCGTAACAGTTAGGGATGTGGTATCGAAAAGAAAGTATTGATACTTTACTCAATACTAGTATCATAATAAAAGTATCGATACCAATATTTGTATCGTAGTAAAAGTATCGTTACTCTTAAGTATCGAGTACAATTTAAAAACACTTTCGGTTTACATAGCAGATTTCTAATGTACGTTTTTTAATAGGGAGGGATCAATAATGCATTTATGTAAATTTATTATAATGCAAAGTTTATTATTTTGTCCACCCTGTCACAAATAAGTCTGTTTCGGGTTTGTGTTAAAATTGCTCCAGCTTTAGAAAACCATTTTTCTGATGGTACAGAGGTACCGGGTATTATCAGATACTTCTTTTCGAGGCGGTACAAGTGAGGGAAAACTTATTTCATTTCTTCCCACTGAATTATAGGATCCGATTTTAGTGGGCAAACTGAATTCGCCAAATATAAACTCGCCTCATCTTTGTCTCCGTCAAAAATCGTATGAGGTTGAGGGCTGTTCTGGCCGATCTCCTTAATCATTTGATTCAGACAACGATGATGTGATATCAGAGGCGTCCATTATTTTTCTGATGGATGAAATAGCACGGGCACCAGCTAAGTTATCTTTAAAATTAATATTTTTGAAGCGGGGATCGAGAATCGTTGAAACAGCCATAATGTGGTTGTTCTCGATTTCACCAAATCGGCGGTTTAACTCATCCACAATATGTTCTTTTAAGGTTTCGACGGATCGTTTTTCGTCGTCATTTCTTTTATTGATTTTATTTGTTCTATTAGACAGTTAATGGTAGGAATGATTTTGCTGGTCGATACTATAAAGTATCGATACTTTTTGCGGATCCCTATTAACAGTGACGGTTTGTTAACGGTACAGCTGGATTGTGGTGCACCTGGAAAATTATTTTGCTCCCTGGATTTTTTCTTTGCTCGTTACATTCTATTTCTTTCCAATCCACGTTCTAGGAGTTTTGTTTGGGTTATTAGCCTTTTGCCATTCTCGTAACGCTTAAATACGTTTGGGTTTTTTTTGTCATAGTAAAACTCACAAATTTTCCAAAAATTTAAAACGGTGATAAGTATATACAAAAAACTTAAATATTCTCGAATAATTAAAGGATTTCAGATATTTGCAAAAAATTCAAGTAGGTAATTTCGTAAACCCAGAGAATTCAATACTAAGTAAAATTTAAAAAATCCCGAATAATATTGAACATTTCCTACTTGAAAATCTGAATTAGTGAGAATAATTTCGATAGATCTGGAACACTTCGAATAAAGTAAAATCATGCAACTCAATAATAAACGTACAATTTAATGCTGACAAACAAATCTTGTCTAGTGTGGAATAATTTCTTCAAAAATCTTGAATAATTTCGTAATATTCGAATATTCTCTAAAAATTTCCCTACAATTTCATTGGGTTGGTTTTTGGGTCAACTTTACATACATACTTGTAAGTAACTCAAAGAATAATCTTGAGAAATCTAAAAAAATCTCGAAATCTCTTGGAATAATTTAAAGAATTATCTCGAAAGCGAGCAACTCGCTTTGCAAAACTCGAATTACTAAACTATAGTTTCTTGTGCAGTATGAAATAATCTCTTTAATCTTGATTAATTTCGAGAAATTCCGAATGTACTCTGGGAAGTTTCGAGTAGAATCAAAAAACATTGAATAAATTTTTACAAATTTAAAGTTCTTAAAATATCGAAAAATTTTGAAAATCTTCCAATACTTAAATCACTTCAAATAAACTTAAATTAGAGAAAAATCAGAAATAACTAATTAAAATATCTAGAATTATCTGAACGTCAACCAAAAGTGTGTAAATGAATGCCAAAAATATCAAAAAGGGCCAAACCAGTGGCTTCGATCCCAACCCAATACTTCTTCTTACTCTAGAAAATCAACAGATACCAACTCGTTCTCTGCATCAAGAAGTACGAGGAGACAATTTTTTTTAACAGTGTATATCTTGAAACTAAACGGAGTAGAGCTGCATTTATTTAACAAAATGTGGCTGCGCGGATTTTTAATAATTACTTACAAAATTAACCAATAACTATTAATGATATTAAAAGTTATTCTTCACAATCAAATTAATCAGCCAAACAGTTTTAAGAATAACAATGAAACGAAAAATTTGTTGCAACAGAAAACTTCTTGCTGCAACTATAAGATAATGATTCAGTGGTAATATTGACCTTAAGGTGGTTAGTTGATAATTTAATTAATTTCAAGAAAAATATCGTCCAATAGACAGTTGAACCAAATGCCATAAGGAAAAGCAGGAAACAGGCTCCTTAGTCTAATATTTAGTTTACCATAAACCAGCGCAACGCCATGGCGATGATCTCGATGGCTGTTGTTCAAACCAGCAGCTATATTTTGTATTGGTGTACAATAAAGGTAAAGCTTGAGAAAGGTGTTAAGTGCTACAGAAAAATGACGGCTAGAACTATGGGTTGTCTATCAATACGTCATAAAGTTGAAAATTCAGAGGGAGAGATTGGTTGGTTGATCACTATACCTGTAAAATCGATTCGTAATGAGCAAACAGGTACAAAACCGCACCATCTTATTAGAGTTGGTGAAAACCAAAAGTAAACAAATAGGAAGATGTAACGTATCTACGTTCTTGCAAGATCAAGAATTATCAAGAAATAAACAAATAAAATCATATTTTCCATATTTTCCTATTTCTAGCTAATTTGCCGTGTACCGTAAAACTATCCTCATAAAATCTACACTTACAGCAATTTTCGCAAACCACGCAAGATGTTTAAAGGTTCAGTTTTCTGTCCACCTCTCACGGTAACACGGTAAGCAAATGTCCATTCCCATGTATCGAATTTCAATCGTATCGAATTTCTCTTATTGTTATATGGTAAAAATATCTTCTAGTCATTCCAAAAATAGTAAATTTTTTTAGCACGCGCGAATTTATCTTATTTTCAATTTTTTCCAGGAATTGTGCGTTTACTAAACCAATTGCCAGTCATATTATACTCAAAACTGTTGATTAACTACTTTTTAAGTGACTATTAGAATATGTACAAATGTCACCGCGATTTGAATTCGTTCAGATAATATTTGAAAAAAATTTCATCATTGGTATTTTGTGAAATATCGAAATTCATATTTGGAATTAAAATGATAACTACATCTCTACCCAAAAGTACATCCAATTAAAAAAAATAATAATAATAAGTAAAATTGTCAAACGCCCAAAAATTTTGTTTGGTCAAGCAAACGTGGTTTAATGTGAAGAATTGCATAAAATATTCCATGTACGTTTTTAAATTGACAAATTTATGATCAACTAAAAATTTTAATATCTTCCGATTTTTGCACACAAAAAAGAAAAAAAATTGGAATTATTAGATTTTGCTCGATCTTTGCTCACAATTTTCCATGTTCCAGAGCCCCAATTCCTGCGAACGACGACGAATCAATAAATTTAGATCTTCTTCCACACTTTTGTTTACAGCGGCGATATTCCCTTCAGTACGCACATTCTTTCGACGTGATGATGTTATTGCATCCTCCAGAGAGTATGTGGTACGAAATCTATTCACAGTTCGACAGATGGCTTGCTCAGATGGACGATTATATACGCCATAAAAATCACGAAATCGTCTATAAGTTGCGCGAATCATCAAATTTTAATAATTTCGTAGCGTTGTTCAAGCGTGCGTCTATTCATGATGATTTGCCAGAGTATACTGAGATCTGCCAGAGTATATTTTTCATAAAAATTTAATTTTTTGTTTTATTTTTTTACAATTTCAAGTTCTATCAGGCTTAAAAAAACACCCTTTAGTACTAGCAGACAATTTTGCTCGAAGCTAAAAAATATAAGCGAAAATGTTCTAGCACCTAAGAAAACGAAAACCAATGGGACACTCGTCAAAATAAGTGCATTAGTTTTTTTTTAAATATGTACCTTCCAGTTCGTGGTAAAAAAAGATTATTTATTTTATTTATTTACAAAATCTATTCTACAGTTAAAAAAAACAACTTAATGAATAGTAACTACATAATATAATATAATAATTCAAATTTGTACAATACGGAATATATGTCAAAAATATTATAAAATCAAAAATTGCAACTACGAATTTCGTACCGAAAGCATTTTCTCGATTTTTCAAAATGAAACAAATGATAATAATCATTGAAAATTCTGGCCATTGAAGCCGTCGGTTCGTTATAGCCATAATTAGTTCTATGAAATTCGATAAATAGAAATTCCCTTTGTCGCAAACTTCTACCCGGCACATAAATGTTCCAGGCAGAAATAAGATTAGGGCATCTTATACGACCGTTCAAAGAATCCCCGACAAACATTGCTGACGCAATTTTTCGACGCTTCGCTAAAGTATCAATTCGAAGGCTTAGACACCGATTTTCATACCCTGGAAGATTACGCACTTGCTGCCACATAGGCTGATTACGATCTGAAAGATAACCAAGCTTTCTGTAAATGTAAATGGTAAAACGTTTCTGAATTGATTCCAATCTTTTAATATGTACTTCATGGTGAGGATACCAAATCACCGCCACATATTCCAGGTGAGATCTAACTAGAGAAGTATATAAACTAATACATGAAAAAATATCAACAAACTCTTTTGTCATTCTAAAAATAAAACCCATCATAGAATTGGCTTTTAATATTATTTTGTCTAGATGTAAAGCAAAAGTTAATTTTTGATCAAAGAATACACCTAAGTCAACAATTGAAGTTACTCTACAAAGTTCATTACCCTCCAACTGATAATTGAAAACAACCGGATTGGATGTTCTATAGAACGACATGATGTTGCATTTATTGATATTGATCAACAATTTATTCGTAGAGCACCAACGAGATAATGAATTAATTTCTGATTGAAATACTTCTGCGTCATTTAAAGATTGAATATGTTTAAAAATCTTCAAATCGTCTGCAAATAATAAGCAGCTACAAAATTTAAAAATATTCGGAATGTCATTCACAAATAAAAGAAAAATGATTGGGCCCAAATGTGATCCCTGCGGAACCCCAGAATGGCAATATATATAATCCGATTTGACTTGATTTAATAAAACATATTATCTTCTTCCAACCAGATAAGAACCAATCCATTTTAAAAAATTAGGGGCGACACCAATTTCTGAAACCTTTTTTATAATGATTATATGGTCAATTGAATCAAAGGCTTTAGCAAAATCAAAGTAAATCGCATCAACCTGTGTAACGTTTTGATATATGTACGTACTTGATTGTGGTGAATTGTTGTTTGATTTACCCCTAAAAGTTGATATCCAAATATTTTCATTTGCGTCGCGTTCATCTCTAATGTAATTCGGAATAAATGTAATGTGTTCATCTGTGTGGTCAGGGGAAAATTTTTATTGTGGAAGTTGTTATTATTTTGGTTCATCCGGTTGAATTTCGTATACGTTTGTTTTTTGGTCGGACATAATCGTTACACTCCCACCTTTTGACAACGGTATCAGCCTAGTTCAAGTTTATGCGATTTCCCAATCACATTTAATCATTCGTTCTTTACTTGCGGTGGTGATCAAAACAGCAACGAGAAATTAATTGGATTATCTTGTACAAATCAAGAAAAAATTACACAATTATAAAAAGTGCGCAAACTAAATAAAATATAAATAAAAACAAAACGAAAGAAATTTCCATTCAGGAATTTCTAATCTCGTCATTTTTTTTTTAATTGCAGCGATACTATAGGTAACTATTATCATGGGGTTTATTATTTATACAATTATTTATTTGGGAATATTTCATTTTTTTTTTCTAATAGCCGAGTGTACACTAAGATTTTTTTTTCCTTAATTTTGTTTGGAAAAAAAAAACAATATATAAAGCGCTATTATCATATAGCGTATTTCGCTGCTTACCGCCGCTAATGCGCACCGCGGCTATAGTATTTTATTATTCCTTTATATTTAAAAATAATGTAACGAAAAAAAAAAACACAAATCCAAAGTATGTGCGGTACGTCAGCATACTTATTTGGGCAGAATTAAATTCAGCGTAATCAAAGGAAGGGCCGAGAAACCTAAACAACCACATCGCTACTACTCATCAAATATACGTAGGATAAAAGCAAAGCCGTTTTGTTCGACTGATACCGTTGTCCTATTGTGAAAAGTTTATTTAATTCTTGTTTAATTTTTCATTAATAATTTCATATTCATTGGTTAACGGTATTTTATTAATTGCAATCGTTGAATTTATTTTTATTTTTAAGTTTTCCTCTCGTGAACCAAAGTGTTAATTTATATTATTTTTGGTAGTTTTTTTTCTTTCACTAAGTAATAGTGTGTTTCAGTGCATAGTGATACTTTTGAGGTAATGACTAAGTAATCAATGAAGAAAGAAAAAAACCAAAAACTGTTAAGAATAATCATTTGGTTACTTGGTTGTTATGGTTGTGAAAATTTTTGTCGTTTGCGCATAACCAAAATTTATTTTAGGTTGGATGTAATTATCCTTTCCTCAGCAACCCAGAGCGCTCAGGAGTTTGTTGGTGAGTTTTTTTTTTATACATTATATTTATTAAATTTTGATTGTGCATAGCTGAAATTTTACAACTGCCACTAATTCCTTTTGAGTGAATATAACTGGTTGATTTAACGTTTCTATTTTGGTGGAATCAAAAAAAATTAAAATAAAACGGAAAGAAAAAAAAAGAATTGCCAGAATAACATTGGTTACTTCGAGTTTTTGTTTACTATCTAATTAAAGACTTAAAATCATGTTTGAAATCCTCTTAAAGGACGATTGTATTTATATATATACATTTATACATATTTTCATTGTGAAATTAATTTAATTTTTATTAAAGCTATCATTTAAATATGAATTTATTTTTCTTTGGATTTTCTATTATTTATGATGTCTGATTAAGTGATCAATTTGTGGGGCGGTAGCAGATGAGGCAGTGGACGTAATATGGTGTGTGTTATGGGTTTATAGTTTTGCACATGAATATATTTATTTTTTGTAATGCTAATGGTCGCTAATTTACCATATGGTGAACCCTCCCAGCCCTGAGCACTCAGGATATATATTAAAATGAGCAAGCATGTGCACCGTAGCACCAAGCAGCGTTACACCTGGGCGGCTTGTGATTCAAGTGATTCAATAGCGAATTTAGTAAATTGTAAAAGATTGGTAGTCGTAGATTTTCCACTGGTGAAACCGTGCTGAAAATCCGAGATAATTTCTTTTGTATGAAATGACAGATGTTTTGTCACAATTAACTCGAAAAGTTTTGGGATCGATGAAAGAATTGAGATTCCACGATAATTGGATACATCAGAGCGGTCCCTTTTTTTGTAAATTGGAACAATATGTGACACTTTCCAAGCGGTTGGAAAATAGCCGTTAACTAACGATTGGTTAAAAATAAAACATAACGGAGTTGCAATATTTGATGCAAAACATTTAAGTATTGACGACGGAATACCGTCAGGCCCACATCCATCATTAAAATCCAAAAGGGAATTACATATATCATCTTCAGTTATAGATAAATAAGGAATATTAAATTGACAATTACTGACAATAGGGTCTTCAACAATAAGACTACTATTATCTTTATAAACCGATTGAAAGAAGCTTGCAAAACCTGTACATATTTCTGATAATGTGCAGAGCTGAACTCCATCATAATTCATAATCGACGGAAAGCCCGTTGTTTTGCGCTTATCATTAACAAACTTCCAAAATGATTTGGGGTTTTGTTTGATATTAGCTTCGATCATTTTTATGTATTGTAGATATTTAGTATGAAATTCGGATTTAAATTGATCCCGACGATTGACAAAAATAGATTTGTTAGAGTCACAATCATTGGTTCGAAGTTTGTAAAAGGCTTTATTCGTACGGTTACGCAGATTAATCAAATCCAAATCAAACCATGGAGGGCAACTGTAGTTACGTTTCCTTTTCAAAGGTACGAAACGGTCAAAGGCTAGAAACAGCAAATCATTAAAACTTTTTACATTTACATCAATATCATTGTTAAGAAATAACTCATTCCAGCATATGCATCGGAGAAACTCAGACATACCGTGGGAATCGCATGCTTTAAAATCATAAAACATTTAGCATTAACGTTATTAACATGGAATTCAATTTCGAGAGAATTATGATCTTTATCATTGTTCTTAAAAGATGTCAAAGATTCGTAAACTGACAAATATTCCGTATTATTAACAAAAATTAAATCTAGAAACGAATTATTACCATTAGAATATAAATGAATTTGTTTAAGATTAAAACTAAATAATGCGTCTATTACCGCCGAGTCATTGATAGACAGAACATTAGAAGGTAATATACATATCTAATGATTCGGAATCAACCGACCAATTAATATTGGTTAAATTAAAATCGCGCAACACTACTATAGTATCATTACAATGAGACATATTAACTATTTCACTTATACAATCTATGTGATTTAAATAAATATCGATAGAGGATCTAGGCGGCATATATAGAACTATAAAATAAAATGTTTTTTTACAAATAAAAACTTTAACACATAAAAATTCAATTGTTACACAGCCCGGTACAATGATACGCTCACAATGAAGTGATGAGTGATTAATACAAAACCCAGTCTAACAAGAGAACCTTTTTCGATACGATGTCGCAAGTATATAGTTCTAGAAATTAAATATTCTAGTAGAAAAGCTTGAGCGGACTGGATTTGAAGACGGTCATAAAGCGATCGGCTGAGGTATAAATATGTAATCACAAAGAACCAACTTTACGCTTAAAAGTTCCGGGCAATCTTAGAAATATTATAACTCAATGAAACATCTGCCTATCTGTGTAATCAACCCGGAAAAAAATCATAATAAAAAACAACCACTTTAATCACATGTTAACAACAAAATCTCAAAAATGCGTACAATGGTTAAACTGGTAATTAAAAAAACTCAAGAAATCCAAAACTTACATAATTTGCTCTCGTTCTTTTGTTTACCAACAAAAAATTTTGCTCGTTTTATCCAACAACAATAATTTATTTCAGTTTTATTTTATTCACTACAAATTAGCGCCACCAAAATAAAACAAAAACAAAGAAACACTACACAATAAACGACCAGCTGTTGTTCTTTTTATAATTTCAGCTTTTCAAACCAAGTATCCTCAAATAATATTCTCAAATCAAAACTAACACTTATAAGTTTTTTATTCAAATTTATTTTATGAATTTTATAAAAAAAAAAAACTTTTCAGTTAATTATTATTTCCAAACTTATTACATTCAATAGCGAATCACTTGTGCGACCGTTCACAAAACAGACGTAAAAACACTAACTTTACGATTCTCAAACACTTTTCAATTATACAAAAAAAAAAAAAAAAACTTTAATTATTTCACACTCTATTTACAAAACTGTATGCAAATTGCACTCCACTTAATTATTAATAATATTAAATAACTCTATCTGATAACATAACAAACACAAAACTGTTTTTGTTTTCTTAACGTGCTTCCTGTTTTTTGAGATTGTTTAAATTAAGCGCGATTGTTTAAATAGGTATTCACAAAACGACGTCCAACACGATTGAAAGTTTTCTCGCGACTAAATTACTGACTGACTAAAAAAAACAACTGAAACCAAAAAATGTTTGAATAAAAAAATCTCCATACATCGAAACCAAACGTCTTAATTAATTTTTTTATTTTATTTTTTATTAGTTTATTGTTAAAGTTAAATATAATTAGAGTGAATGTAGTATTGGTTCTTCTAAATTCTTAAATTATTTTAGATAATATTACACAAATACAAATTTAAAATTATCCATCCCAAAATAGCGAATTGATAACACAAAAAAAAAAATTACCAATACACATGTTTTTTCCGTAGACTATTTCATGTAGAAACTCGTTTTAGTCCACAATTTTTTTCAGTTCTTTATTAAGTGCGTCGTTTATGAAAAAAATGTCATCTAGAAAAAACAAATTAGGGCGAGATACTAGTACACAATTAAGACAAGGGTTTGTTTTTTGTTTTGTTGTTGTAAAAAATGTATTACAGACAATAACCAAATGCGTAATAAATAAATTCAATTGACAATACAATAATTGTTTTGTGATTATACGTACATGATGATGTATTTTTGGTTATCAACTTTTAGGGGATTTTTTTTAACGCGTAGTGAAAATTTTAACAGTGCACGCGTTTTCTTTATTTACGTGTGATGTGGATATATGCAGTTTGAAATTGGAATTTTATGCGCTTATACTATCGAAATCTTGAATGTTTTCAGTTAAAAATTGTTGTTGTTTCAAAATAGTATCTTACACAATCGAAATGTTTAAGGTTTTATTTGAATTTGTCAGTTTTTAAGAAAATTATGGTCAGACAATTTAGTTTTCCATGACAAACATGTGGCCCATTAGCTCAGTTGGTTAGAGCGTCGTGCTAATAACGCGAAGGTCGTGAGTTCGATCCTCCCATGGGCCAGATTTTTTTTTTTTTTTTTCAGTTAGGGATTTTACAAAAACGGAATAACCATAAAACATTTACGTATAACGGAATGATGATGATACCAAGATGGGTGATGCATATACCTTGGAACTCTAAAATCATTTCATTGTTTTCTTAAGAAATAACAATTGAACGTTTATGGATTGGTATGTCAAATAGCATACTTGAGAAAATAGTCGACTACGATTATGATCGATTCAGTTTCACTTCTCGGTGGTGTAATTTTGTTTAATTCAGTGGTTTCCGGAACAAAAAGCTGGAATTGCCTTGAGTTGTTCTGTTCCGCATCTGATAATTTATCAGACTCGTCGACCGATAAAAATGAGCTTCGATCTAAATTTCTGTGATTGATTGAAATTGACCCAATCTAGAACCTTTATTCGTAAGCTGTCAACTCTGACGAATTACGAAACATTTATTTTGAAGAAATCAGCACTTCTAACTCATTACCTAGCTTTCATGATATGGTGGCGTTCGCAAATGTTTGGTTCCTAATACAAACTTGCACTGTTGTAAAATTTCCGATATTTTAAAATTTGGTAATGTTACCGGTAATATTACCGGTAACACGGGTAAAATAGGTCACACACTTTTTATTCAATATTTTAATTCCAATTTGTACCAAAGAACACTAGTAATATTTTGACGTCTCGACAAAAGTAGTAAGATTTTTAAATAAAACAAAACGGCTTGTTATCTTTCAAATATATTTCATCCTCTTCAAAGTAATCTCCTTCGGATACAATACACTTATGCCAACGTTTTTTCCAGTGTTCGAAACAGTTGTTAAAGTCTATTGAACGTTAAAGTGTCAAAACGATTTCTTGAGTTTCAGAAATAGCCAGAAGTCAAGGGGAGCTTAAACAGGCACAAGACAGTTCTGAAACAGGGATGAAAATGTTGATCCTTTAGTACTTTTTTCGGTCCTTTAGAAAATAAAAAGTATTTCGATACTTTTGATCAATATTTCAGTCCTTTCGAAAAATTATTTATATTCAATTTTTTCTGTAAACGCTACGTAGCACTTTTCGAAGATCGAATCATTTTTCGTTCGACTCTTCGAATTTCGACTAAACTCAATTCTAACCGCCGAGATGACCAAATATCGACGACAAACAAACGTAATAATGCTTTTCCCTCTAATTTTGGTGGGCAAGGAGGGTGGTCTTATTCTTGTAATTGAAATATAGTTGCATCTATTTTATTACTTATAAATAACTAAAACGGATAAGTAAATCATTTTTAGTTTAGTTAGTAAATTTCATCATTTATTTAAATTTTAGTTACAAAACCAAGCGCAAATTTTAAATGCGAGTAAATATTATTTTAAAAAAAATTTTGTCCATTTATATTGTTAGCACGATATTTTCAATCAAACTAAATTTAATTAAATCCGAAAATTATTTCAAAGTTAGAGAAAAATGAAATTTAATTGTAAAATACCGTACTACGAGCGAATTCAGTTTTCGGTAATTTTGAAGTAATTTTCACATTTAATTATATTTTATTTGATCGAAAACATCACACTAATATTATAAATAATTATAAATATTGCAATTCGGATACTAGGTCTATTCCACTAGCACAATTCCACTGCACACAGTTCCATTGGCACAATTTCCGTTTAATTATAAAAAAAAAAGTTCAATTAAAAAAGTTACCTAAATAGAACTACGAATGTTAAAGAAATGGAACTGTGCCAGTGGAATTGTATGTAGTGGAATCGTGTCGAGTGGAATTGCTCCCTTCATCATTTTTTGAAAGGTATACTCTACTTCTTTTATTATAAATTAGCTTCTTTGCCCACTTCACAGTTATAATCATCTTGGTAATTATATGCGTTTCAATAATACCAATAAGTAATGCAAGTTAAATGGTGCAAGTTAAATTGTTCGCCAGTCGAATTGTGTCAAGTGGAATTGTGCTAATGGAATAGCCCGGTTACCACAATTCGTGCTTGATGTGGATAGTCCCCAATTATAAACCAATTATTCCTGCCTACTTCTAAGTAATGGATAATTTAGCAACAGAATACCTGACTCTAATGCTTCACAGAAAATCAGCATTTAACCTTTTAACTGAACTCTCCTAAAAAGAAAAAGCTTAAATATATTTTTGTTACTTTTAGTGACATAAAAGTGAAAAGTCGCCAGTTAGTGAAATATCATCGTCTTAGAATTATTGTTGTCTATGTCCAATTTTTGATGAATTTGAGTTATATATGTAGGCTAGGGTAAAACGACCGGTAAATTCGGCTAACTCCAATCGTTTCTGAGATATTTTTTAAAAAAATATGTCTATTTCCACAAATTTTTACTGTCATTATTGTCTGTGGTTTTATCTACATCCGTGCGATTTGGCCTATACTTAGTAATTTTTTCCTCCAGTTTTCAATATCAGCAAGATGTTAAACTTATTTAAGATTAAATCTCCTGATATCAACATCAAAAAATGGAAATACAGAGATACGTTCAAAAAACAATTTAATTTGGGGTTCGATCGTCCTAAAAAGATCTGTGCGATAAATGCGGGGCATCCGTAGAGCAAATCAACAAGTACGAGGCACATATTCTAAATAAAAATTACCTAAGGCACACCGTTTAAAATTTTCAGCTTTAATTTGCAAAATGTCTTCCAACTCCCCAAAGCTAACAATTCGAACTTCTTTTATCAGGGAAAATTTTGCGTGTATACTTGAACGGGAAATGTTCATGGTGATAAAGAAGTTTTAAGTGCAATTTTGTACGTATTAATATTATAAGGTAAACATTTCATTCGAAATAGGTAGCAACTTTCACATTTTTAGGTATGCATCTATTTGTGGCCGCGAAGATACGCACATTGCAAATACGCTATAAAAATGTTGGAAAAATATATTAATCCTCATTCGGAAGTACAAACCATCAGATAGGTGTGTTCTGCCAAATAGGAATTGTATTATGTCATTTGCTTTACTTTTAAATACAAGCTCACCGCCTGCCCAGAACTGGATTGAACAGAAATTTTCGGAAGCGTGCCACACCAATATACAAGGCATTGACTCTGCGCTAAGCGGTTTGGAAAGAAATTTTAAAAATAAGTTTGTATATTCTCAGAGAAGACAAAAGTTCACTACAATACAGACGAAATGTTCCGATTACAAGGATCATAACGCAGCCTAGAAGTTAAACTAACTAAACATTTAATTTGTTAGAAGGGGTGATCCTACATAAATTATCGCTGTGGTTATGAAAGTGATTTCATTTCTGTGAAAATATCACAGAAAAAATTAAATGATACCGGTTTACCCACAATCCTGCCTCTTTCAACCAGCGGAAAAATGTGTTCACAGAAACTGAAAGATTTGTTTGACATGCTTATCTGCATGCCACCGGTAGATCAGGTATTTTATATAAGAATATAATTGAAATCTGGAATGATCGATCACCGTCCTCTGGAGGGCAGATTTCACCTTCATTTCAGAGTGAAGAACCAGTAATTAAAAATAAAAGAGTCTTAAATTTTGCCCGGTTACTTATCTATAATTTTTAGGATGTAGACAAAATGTTATGGCCATAGACAATCCTTTTAAGAAAAGTTGGTTCAAAACTGAACATAGACAAAACTTTTAAATTTTGAAACTTAAATAATTAAAATACTCTTTGAGTTCGAAGCATTGTATTACGTAATTAAGCTTTCTTCTAACAAACTATTTGGAAACCAAAATTTAATGAAAATGAATTTCATGTCAGCACTATAGGTTGGCATGAAGCAATGCAATGTGCAGGTGGTTTATACAAAGCGGGTCTATAGCCATACGTCCTCGATTTGGCTACTACTGCATAAAGTAGGACGGTAAAATTAACTGCGAAAGAGTTGGGAGTGCATTGCGCCCCAGAAAAGATTGCATAGATTAAAATAAAAAAAAAAATTTAGTAATGAAATCGCTCAAGAACATCTCTACATTTCCAGCTAAGCTTCAAATGCAGTTTTCTCCAATATAGGCAAAATACATATAAGGACAAGGATAATTCTGAGCTGACAATTAGTAGACACATCAAAAAATTACAAAGTACTTAAAGCCCAATTTAGTCCTCTGTTGCTCAACATTTTATGTCTATTTCATCCCTGTTCTGAAATAATATGGGTCGAATTTTTGGCCAAATCGTTACGTACAAAAAATGCAATTTGAGACGGCACATTATCATGATGCAAAAAAACCAAGAGTTTCCTGCCCAAAATTTTCGTGATGTCAACAAGATCTCTAACTGTCAATCGACAATTTTTCACCACCAAATCATTGACTTCCTTGACGTGGTGTTCATCGGTAGACGTCAAAGGGCGGCAAGGTTGTCGCCTTCAATGTCTATAGTAAGTAATAAATATAATATGAGTTTATGATCAATTAAACTCTTTAATCAATGTATGGTTCATCCTCGCCGACGAGACAGGAATAACTTCATCTTCGTTATCCACACTTCCTGTGTTCGATCTCGACAGGTTTGAGTTGTGCAAAATGTACGTTAGTTTTCCTGCACGATCAACAGTCAATGGATTACGTGTTGAGCTATGTGTATAAAACCATAGGTACTGAATATGCTTTCCATTGCAGCTCTCGATGCAGGCATGCTCAAAATATCTTGCGCCAAGCACTTTAAGGTAAAGTAGAACATGTAATAAATAAGATTATTTATTATCTAGTAAAATTTAATATGTATTTTGTTGTACAATGTTAATTTATCTTGCTTACAGCATGGTGGTCAAAGCTTAACTAACTAGCATGATGTTGGTTATGATAGAACTGTCAGTGGATGCTTGACATATTGAACGCACTCATTACAGAACACACTCCCACCGACCAAGTTTCATCAGAGAGCTGCTAACTTGCAACCACAAACGGTCGTGAAAAAGTTCACTTCGAACATTGTAATGCGCCAAAGACTAATATATTTTGTTGACCTTCTATTTTTTGTTCTTATATTTTGTGTGAAGTTCTGCGACAAAATAAATTTAGTCGTTTCAAGTTTCTGTGATTCCGAAAGACTCTTTCCACGAATAGCTGGTTCAAGTAAATTTAAGAATATGTTCTTCGTAATTGGCGCATTTATTAGGCATTCGAAGGGAAACAATATGATAAATTGGAATTCATAAACTTAGGTCTGGTCAATTTTTTTAAGCTTCCATAAACAAATATAAAAAGTGGTGACCCCTCGTTTCAAAGGTCACCAAACATGACATTTGAAAAAAGAACACTTTTTCTTCAACAAAAGTTCAATAAAACATAAAAATACCATTATATGTATAAATGAAAAGTCTATTCCTTCTCTTAAGACCGATCACAAGCATCATAAAAGCCAACCAAAAAAAAATCGGTTACAGATGTGTTTATTAAATATTTTAATTTCATTTGTTTGCACAAAAATCCAATTTATTGTAAGAATATTTTTATATTTTTAAAACATTTAAAATCTTTTTCTCAAAGAAATACAAGAATAACATCTTTGAAGACTTTTTTCTTGCTTTATTTCATACCAAATGATTTAAAAGTCATAAAAAACCACATTTTAAAATCTTGAAACTATAATTGGTGTACAAATAAGTTTTGAGGGATTTACAAAAGATGGCGTAACTAGTATTAAATCGGAACGGACCATCTTGTAACTATATTCATGTTAAAGCGTCATCATTTCCCTCTAAAACTCAGTATTTGGCATTTCGCTGCTTTTTTTTTTAATTTGCAGAAAAGTGCTGCTGATGGACATCGATTGCTGTGTGAAGCATATGGGGGAATATGCAATATCAATTAAAACATGTGAGTTTCACTGGTTTAGGCCCGCCGTTTTTCACGTGCGAACAACTGCTCCAAAGACAAAATCGGAAGGGTTTTTTGCATCAAATCGTGACGGGGAACGAAAAATTGATTCACTACGACAATCTAAAGGGCAGAAAATCATGGGGTAAGCTCGGTCCTGTATGAACTTCAACGGCCTAACGAAATCATTACTGCGGAGAACGTTATCAATAACAATTGATGCAATTAAGCCGAGCATTGAAGCACTTTCACTTCTTCGCGGAATCCGTATGCTGCCTCAAAGATCGGAAAAAGTCGTAGCTAACGATGGACAATACCTTGAATAAATTATTAAAATAAACCTGACACTTATTTGTACCCCCAATATTTATGTGTGGTGATTTTTTATTTCGAGATTATATCTTAAGAGATTGTTTATTTTTAAGATTTTGTCCCTGTTTCTTTTCAGAACGAACTAGTTGGTTATTACCCACCCATGACCGCGTAGTTTAGAAACTATTTTGTCTTATGGTATAGCTATTTGATCACATATACGAGTATATATTGTTCTACAGTACGCGAGAAAATAAAAATATGTATTTAAAACTACATGGATGCTTAAAGTCGACTTTTATCTTAGTAATCGATTTATGCGAGAATTAGTCCGTAGCCCTAGAAATAACTAATTAATTTGGTTTTGATCTTCACAGATACTTGAGTATCTGCTTCCAGAACTTTAAGTATCCAACGGCCATGTAGGGTAGTTTTAAAATTGTGTTGTCTTGGCTAACTATTTTATCTACACAGGCGTCTTTAACAGGGTTTAAAGTCTAGAATATTAACATTCTTTTCCTAATTTTGTTATTTGTATAGTCATACGATGGGCTCGGCATGCACTCCAATCGACCGATCAATCAATTATTTAGTCTGGCAATAAGGAAAAAAACGAAACCAATGGGAATTTGTGATATTATCTGTCTATGTTATTTTTACTCTAATCGATCTCGATATCGAATTTCCCGATCTGCACAAATATTCCGATTTCTCAGACTGATTTCAGTTTAACTGCTTCACCTTAAACAAATCACTAAAGTTATTTTATTTTTATTTATTTATTTATTTGATACCTACAGTGACTACAATCGGTACAAACAATTACGGCTAACTACAATTATTAAAAAACTTAAATAAATCATTCTTGAACAAATCTCTCGACAAGTGAAGATCGAAAACTTGAGAAACTGAATTGAACACCTGTGATATTCTCAGGATCGGGGTTCCGAAAGACCATAGTTTGTTGGCACCAGGCCAATGAACAAAAGCCCATCACGTTGACGCATTCGGCGTTCGGGAGCATAGATTTTTAGACGTGCGAGTAACTCGGTACAATTGATACGGGAATTAATGATATCGCGCACGAACAGCGCCGAAGCCACGTTCCGGCGATAGTCTAGACGTTGAAATTTCAAAAGATTACATCGATCTTGATAAGATGGGAGGACATATTCTACAGCACGTGCGGACGGCAAACATCGGAGCGCGAACATAACAAATTGCTTCTGAACACTCTCAATCCTCCCGGAATGACAGTGGTAGGATGGTGCCCAAACTGGCGAACAAACGAGACATACAATGATGTCAACGTTATCGGGTCCTTAAAATCCCTACAGTTTCGTTTAATAAAGCCCAACATATCTGGTAAATGTAGCGTCAGCTGCAAAAATGCGTGCTTCGAAAGCCTACTGTATGTATTTTACTTTGCAACAAACATTGGATTTTTTGATATTTTTGAAATTTTGGTGAAAATTTATCAATGTGCGAATTTTTTGCACCCAAGTGTAGTTGTTGTAAAGGAACCTATTTTAGCACTTAAATTCCTTGCGCGCTCTATCAAATACCTGGGTAATACTTAACACCATGCAATCTAAACAATGAATGAAGCTTATTACGTCGTTTCTCGAGCAACATCAACTCATTGTTATACCATGGCTCCCGACAGCCGATTTCATTTATTTTAACCCGCGGAACGTGCTTTTCGATACCAAACCTGAGAAGATCGTTGAAATTTAACACCATACAATTCAAATCACCACCGCGTTGTAAGAAGTCCCAATCAGAAATGCTGAGAAATTCATTCAAGGAAATCGTGAAATCGGCTTTTCTAAAATTAAAATTAAAATCATTAGAAACATAATTGTTTTTACAAATTGAATGAAAAATATTTATCGTAATCGATACGTGGTAGATGCTCCCACAACCAATGAAGTCCGGACACGCAGAAATCTCGGCGTGCATAACATCATTAGCAAATAACAGATCACGGAATTTGCCCCGGCTGTTACTAATTCTGTTGAGCTGTATAGTTACGAGGGCGAATCAAAATGTCTTGCAATATCATATATGAAAAAAAGAGTGAGTGAGACAGCAATATTTTTATTTTTCGACGTAATCTCCTTTAAGGTTTATACATTTGTTACATCCATCAATTAACTTATCTAAGCCCTCTAAAAAAAAAGTTTTCTTTTGCTTCATAAAATATTCATTTACAACAGACTGTACTTCAGAATCACTGGAAAATTTCCGGCCCCTTAATTTTTTTTTTCAAATTGGGAAACAGAAAGTAGTCACTGAGTGCCAAGTCTGGACTGTATGGTGGATGCGGAATTTCTACGAAGCCGCAGTCCTTTAATGCAGCTTGAGCAACTTTAGCCTTGTGCACTGGTGCATTGTCGTGAAGAAGTAAGGTTTTTTTCTAACTTTCTTTGGCCGTTGTTCCCGGATCGCTTTTTTCAATTTTCGCAAAACCTTTGCGTAATAGATGCCTGTGATTGTGTTTTTCGGTGGCATATAATTAATCATCAATATCCCTGCAGCATCCCAAAAAATTGTTGCCAAAACCTTACCAGCAGACGGTTGAGTTTTGAATTTCTTTGGTGGTGATTCACCACGTTTAATCCATTGCTTCGATTCTTGTTTGGATTCCGGATCCCAATGATGAATCCATGTTTCATCGCCTGCTATTATGTTATCCAAGAAGTTTTCTGGATCTTGTTGTGCAGTCAACAAACGGGGAACCCATCGCGCACTTACTTTTGACATGTGAAGGTGGTCATGTAATATGGTATAAGTGGTACCATATGAAAGGGAAAGTCTCCACGCTAACCGCGAAACAGAAATACGGCGGTCCTCTAATACAATTGATTCTGCCAAAAGTATGCTTTCATGGCTAATAGCATCTGCGGGACGACCCGGGCGGTTATCGTCTTCTAATGACTCCCGACCACTTTTGAACAATTTTACCCACTTTGTTACTGTGGAATATGATGGTGCAAATTCGCCGTAAACTTTTGGTATGTAATTGAATATATAAATTGCATTGCGTCCATCTTTACAGAAAAATTTAATAATGGCACGATATTCAATTTCATTCATTTTGAATTTTTTTCAAAACACGGGCTACTACATTGAAGAAAACAAACGAACTGTAAAATTTACATCGAATTTTGTTTCTATAAGTTTCACCGCGACAAAAATTTTTTTAAAGAAATATATAGTTGTCTCACTCACTCTTTTTTTTTTCATATGATATTGCAAGATATTTTGATTCACCCTCGTAGCTAATGCCCTCTCATCGGTAGAAGATGCAGAAAATACGCCGTCCACATCGTCCCAAGATATACCGGGTAAATTAAAGTCGCCCACAAGTTAACGCTCAATCATTTGAAAATTATACTTATTATGAGAATGAAGCTAAGTATTGTATTAATTAAGAAAATAATTATTTTCGATCGACAAATCTGAAAACAATTTCTTATATCAAATCACTTAGAACGATTTGATTTCGGATTTCAATATCTGCTCGGTCTACGGATTTAAATGAGAAACATAGCTACTGCTATCTTGGAACTTCTGTGGTTAGGTAGAGTGGTATTTGGTAGAATTGAAATTGGCGAAAGGAAAATTTTAGCTTTGGACTAGTTACATTTGTTTAAGACGAGTAACGTGTCGTGTCAAATATTTTTTGTTACAAAATATGTAAAGATTTTATGAACAACCTAATAGATACACAAGTACATAATAACTGTCTTATCTTACAACGTTTTTAAGTCAAACCTACACGTTTTTAGTCATAATATCAATTCTCCAACAGCGATTGTTCTGTGAAATGTTTAATTTTCATTAGTTTTGTGATTTGTAGATTTTAATCCTTACTAAATTTGTGTTATTGTTTGATAAATCAAAGAGTTAAAGTTAAATTAAAAAAACATGCATTAGCACGTGCAACTTGGTGTAAAATTTGACATCTATCTCATCTTTTCTACTTCTGAAGTCTAAACTATAAATGATCAGTACGCAATCATCTGGCCCATTAGCTCAGTTGGTTAGAGCGTCGTGCTAATAACGCGAAGGTCGTGAGTTCGATCCTCCCATGGGCCAAGATAACCTTTTACATTTTTTATCAGCGTTTTTTGGAAAGTCCTAACGCAACATGATTATCTTGCTCAATTTATCACGCCTACAGCACGATATACAAAAATATCTTTACATTAAAATTGAATTACTAATTAAATAACGATAGGAATCACTTCGAAACAATTAGAGTAGCAAAAATTGTGATAAGCGTGCAAAGCGTTTCTTTAGACAACGCCAGTGCGCACATAAAACTCTAGATTATGCCCACCAAAAACCTCAGTTGAAATCTATCATCTGCGCGGTGTTGGTGTTTAATACATTCGCGTAAAAAAAAATGGTTTCCGTAAAAATTCTTGCATCATTCTTCATTTCGTTGTGCTTAATACAATTCAGCAGCGGCCAAGGTACGTTAAGTATACGCGAATCAATTGTGACAATTGTGTTTTAAATATTTTTTTTTGCGTTATAGGATGTTCAGTTCAAATAAGTTGGGGTGGACTTGTCGAACCACAACCACTCTTCATTCGCAATGGTACCAGCGATTTATTTTTAATTCGGGATCGAGCAGGTCGGATGGAATTTGCGGCAGGTGAACCAATTGAAATGCATTGTTCAGTAAATTTTGCTACACCTGGGCCAGGACAATTTAATGTGCCGACCTGTGTGTCTGGAACAACATTCAGTTTGAATGGGCAAACACATAATTTCAACAGTTTTACATGCACTCAATTTCCGCGACACATTGTACGGCGCACAGCACGACGATGTGAAAATGGAAATTCGGTCATACTTGAAATTGGTTTCCCAGTTGAAAACCGATTTTTCCATATGCTAGATGTCTGTCACAATGAGGCGTTGGGCTCAAATGTTTGGGTGTACTTTAAACAAGATCCACGTAATCAAGGTTTTCAGAGATCATTTCCACGGCCTGGTTGGTTACAGGGTGGTTTCTATCCAGGACTCACGGTTGATCGGTTATATAGTCGTGCCGAACAAGTATTGACATTGGGAAGAATTTTGAGTTCGGCCACAATTGCAAACCAGCTTGTTGCTTCCGATCCTGATTTATTCTTGTCACGAGGACATTTGGCGGCCAAAGTTGATTATATATTTGGTCTTCATCAGCGAGCCACCTTCTATTTCTTGAATGCAGCGCCACAATGGATGGCTTTCAATGGGGGCAATTGGGAACGGGTAGAAGATGGCGTTCGAGTGTTTGTTGCCAATCGTAATATTAGCGTGGATATATATACCGGTACTTTTGGCATTATGACTTATCCAGATATTAGCGGAATACCACAAAAGCTCTATTTGCAGTATGATCCAGCTCAAAATGATTTCCGTATTCCAGTACCAAAAATCTTCTATAAAGCTATATTTCAACCAAGCACTGGAGCCGCAATTGTTCTGATTGGTGTAAATAATCCATATATATCAATTCCAGAGATTCAACGTGATTACGTATTCTGTAATGATATAAGCGATCGTATTACATGGTTAGACTGGGAACGTCATGACGTGCGTCTTGGTTATTCGTATGCTTGTGAATACAATGAGTTTGCACGTGTTGTTGGTCATTTACCAGCGTTGCCAGTCACTTCAATTTTAATCTAGTGATGTAGTTATATTTTGTTGTTGTTACTATTTTGATAAAATAAAATGTACATTTTTTAATTTTGGAAACTGATTATCGTTACTATATAATTTTGGGTTTTGTTTATAGGACATTGATGATTGTTTGGGGTGTTCTCAAGTGTCGCAAATTAGATAGTGAAAGAATACAAATATTTAGCTATAACTCGTTTAAGTGAATCAAGATAAACGCCGAACACTCATAAGCCTCTTTAGCTCAGTGGCAGAGCACTGGTCTTGTAAACCAGGGGTCGTGAGTTCA
Organism: Tipula vernalis; assembly: GCA_958295665.1. Taxonomy (NCBI): domain Eukaryota; kingdom Metazoa; phylum Arthropoda; class Insecta; order Diptera; family Tipulidae; genus Tipula; species Tipula vernalis. Next base: position 374,424,123 of record OY282559.1, read on the forward strand.
ATCCTCACAGGAGGCAAAAACATGATAAGATTTTGTGTTTGTTATTTTACTTATTTTTGTTCTTTTATATAGCGTGCTTCATTATATTTTAACGACTAACCAAACTGAAAATTAGAACTTCAGATTCCAATCGAGATTCATTTCAGTTAAAAGCGTTCTAATTTATCAAATTCCAAATTTTAATTGCTAATATCTTATTATTATGCCAGACAATATTCTGTACTGAAACGTTATTCGGTCCATCATTCATGTTCAATTTTCTAGTTTTTTAATTCGTATGCTTGAATATTTGAGGTCCGGTGAGACGCATACGGCTGTAACTAACTATAACTGATTTCCCGTTAATTTGGCATATTGTAACGAAACGCTGGGATTTCATTAACAGAACTTGGGGTCAGAGGTCTGGTATGGTCTATGTAACCGGCTAGAGCTCACGGTATGTTGTGGGGATTTCCAGACTTGATCGCATGCTTGAATAACCGCATGAGGAAATAGACAAATTAAAAAAAAAACGAAAGAAAAGAAAAAGTTAAACAAAGTATGCCGCACATTTTCTAGCTCGAGCTAATGAAATAATAAGCTGGGTGCAATCGTTCGGGATGATAACATCACCCCGCTGAATCTCCGTACAGTCTGCTGGGAAGGACCCCTTTTCATCGGCCAGCCTATCGGAATTGTCATTCCGGTCACGACTGTCACCGATGTCAATTAAAGAAGGAATTGCTTCTTCTCAACAGACCACGTGGCGATCTCATGTGGTGAAAGCCGTCATCCCTTCCAGAAACGATTAACACATATGTCGTGTCGCTTTCTCCGACAGCATGTCATGAGAGAACGACACGGCCGGAGGAATATGGAAGGACCGAACCACAGCTAGAATCCTACCTCAACACTCATCCGATTACTCCCTCATGTTAAGAACGGACCCGATACAATCAAAAATAATGAGAAGTATGGAAGTGTAAAAAAAACACAAAATAGGAGAAATATTGCTAACGAATAACTAAAAAACGAATAACAAAAATGACAGATGGTTTCCAAAAAAAAAAACAAAAGTGGATAAAAGTATAATGGTAAACTATTGAAACAAATATAAGGGATAAATAACAACGGTAACCTGTGATAATAAAAAAGAAATAGGGGAAACCACACGGCATCAAAACGAAACCACACGGCACGCGACAGTCAAGGTCGGCTCACAAAAATATATCAATACTAAAAACTTGCGCTGTTCACAAAAGTGAGAAGCAACAACAAAAAAAAAATCAAATTAAAAATTAGGAAAAGTTTAAGTATGTTAATAAAAAATAAATGTAAGCTAAAATGTTTGGTGCCACACGGCATTAAATAAAATATATAAAATAATAAAACATACGCCAGAAAGTCAAAAAAGTCACATGGCATTACTAGAATCATGTAGAAAAAAATACGCCACACGGCACTAATCTAAACGTAATAAAAAATTAAGGAAGCCGCACGGCCCTTAACACCAAAAGAAATGGAGAATGTGTTATCGTCCGATTCGGAGCGGTCTGTAGTCGACTCTACTGACCTTGATTTTACTCTTGATGAAGTCAAAAAGCCAGAACTATTTAAATCTTCCCAAAGATGCCTCATAACTTCTAGCATTCAGATTTCGTGATAATAATTTGCTGGAAATATCAACCAGTTCGTACAGAACTCGAGAAAAGGACCTAAGTCAATATTTTCATCAAGAAGGATCGTTAGTGTATTGTAACAATATCCCCGAAACAGTTATAAGGCTAGGAGCTACCTCTTACGAGAAGGAAGAATGGCAACTTTTTATTGACTCCAGCAAAATGAGTCTGAAAGGTGTTTTGCTACATAATACTAATACGTTGGCCAGTGTTCCTTTTGCTCATTATGTTCACCTTAAGGAAACATACGTACATTTGGAACTTCTCTTCGAAAAAATAAAATACCTAGAAAATAACTGGATGCTTTGTGGAGACTTGAATGTTCTCTGTATGCATCTTGTGAAACTGTCGAGCACGAGATAAACATTGGACTGAAAAGGAGTGGCCTACAAGAGAAAACCTTACGCCAGGAAGTAAAAATATAAAGCACAATACCTTAGTTGACCCTGAAAGTATTTTATTGCCACCTCTACACATTAAATTGGGTTTGATGAAGCAGTTCGTGAAAGCTCTTGACAAAACCGGAGAATCTTTTAAATATATTTGCAAAAAATGTCCTAAACTGTCTGATGCCAAATTAAAAGAGGGAGTTTTTATAGGTCCAGAGATTAGGGCTTTGTGGAAAGACGAACACTTTCAAAATTCTATGACACCTATAAAAAAGGAAGCTTGGAGTTCATTTAAACAAGTTATTAACGAGTTCTTAAGAAAAAACAAGGATCCAGACTATGAGAACATAGTCAGCAAAATGTTGGAAAATTTTCGTGTGTTAGGCTGCAATAGCTTGTAGGATAGCCTTTAATAGAGCCAAAAATACAAGGGAGGCTCAGGATTGGGAATCCTATAAGGAGAAACTCGGAATTTATAAGAAAGAATTAAGAAAGGCACAAAGGTGGTCTTGGAGAATCTTCTGTGATAATATGGAAGAGGTATCCGAAACCTCCCGCCTTAGGAAGATTCTTTCCAAAAGTACATCTAGTCCTAGTTTTTTGATAAAACCGGATGGATCTTGGACAGCTTCTAGTGGAGAATCTCTGGAGCTTCTCTTCGAGACACACTTCCCAGGGAGCTTTGAAGACCTGTTGGTGCGTAGCAATCATCAGGAATCACTGTTAGCAACCACAGAGGATATCGTAACCAGAAAACGGATCCTATGGGCACTGAGGGGTTTTAAACCATTTAAATCGGCTGGTCCGGATCAAATTATACCAGCGGAACTTCAAAACAACTCAGTAATTATTCTTCCCTACCTGGAAGCTATATTCAAAGGGTGTTTGAAGCTGGGCTATATTCCTAGGTACTGGACGGGGGTCAATGTGGTGTTTATACCGAAAGCGGGGCAAAGCTCACATGTCTATCCTAAGGACCTAAGACCAATAACTCTATCATCCTTTCTTTTGAAAACCTTGGAAAGGCTGCTGGATGTATACATCAGAGATAAAATAGGTGCCAGGAAGTGGGCATCGTCTCAGCATGCGTACACAAAGGGTAGATCTGTGGACACTGCTCTGCACGCCTTGGTGTCTACGATTGAGAAATCGATTAATTCGAAGGAATTCTGTTTGGTGGCCTTCCTGGATATAGAAGGCGCCTTTAATAATGTGAAAGCGGAGGCAATCAAGGTGGGATTGTCAATTTGGAGGTGGACGTTACTCTGATAGGGTTAATCAATTATATGCTGGGAAGCAGGATTGTTAGCTCGAAGTTGGGGGACTCCACCTTCAAGAGGCGACTAACTAGGGGAACCCCGCGGGGGGGGGGGGGTTCTGTCCCCTCTCCTCTGGAACATAGTGGTAAACGGGTTACTACTTGAATTGGAGAGAGAGGGTATTGAAGTTATCGCGTACGCAGATGACGTAGCTTTAGCTGTTACCGGGAAATTCCTGGGCACGATTGTAGACGTAATGCAGAATGCGCTTACCATCGTTACGAAATGGGCTGGCAAATGTGGACTTGGTATTAACCCGTCCAAAACAGAGCTGGTACTCTTTACTAAGAAATACAAAATCCCGGTAGTTGTCCCTCCTACCTTAAATGGCACGAGACTTGCTTTTACTGATAGAGCTTAATATCTGGGCATTATCTTGGACAGTAAGCTTAGTTGGAAGCCCAACATGTTGGAGAGAATAAACAAAGCTACTATTGCTTTGTACTCCTGTAGGAACGCCATTGGTCATAGATGGGGTCTGAAGCCGGAGCTGGTACACTGGCTCTACACCGCCGTAGTGAGACCTGTACTCATGTACGGGGTGGGTGTTTGGTGGCCAGCTCTGGACAAGGTAACTTACAAAAGTAAGATTGAGAGAGTGCCAAGAACGGCCTGTATGCTTGTTAGCGGGGCATTGAGGTCGACACCGACAAGTGCCTTAGAGGTTATGTTGTACCTTCTTCCGGTCGACATTTTTGGCAAACAGATGGCGGCAAATACGGCTGTACGACTTGCAGCCGTCTCTCAGTTGAGGTGTCTTAGTATAGGACACTCTACTATCGTCAGATCGTTGAAGGATGAGCTGGCGAATCTTGACTACATTAAACCTACTCTACGCTTCGAGAAGCGATTTCGGACCTCCTTCCCTTCAAGGGAATCCTGGAGGGATAGACCGTTATCGGAAACCGAAGCGTTGCAATTCTTCACAGATGGCTCCAAGCTAGACGGCAAAGTAGGAGCTGGAGTATTCTGTAACAAATTAAATGTAAATATTTCTATTCGTCTCCCTGATTACTGCAGCGTGTACCAAGCTGAAGTTGTAGCGATTGAGGAGGTCATGACGTGGTTGAAGCATAATGTGTTATCCTCAGACGATATCACAATCTATGTGGACAGTCAAGCGGCGATCCGGTCGTTAGAATCGGTTTCTTTGGCGTCACGGGTGGCGTTGAGTTGTCACTCATCTCTAAATGAGATGGGTGAGCATTTTAACATCCAGGTAGTCTGGGTCCCAGGTCACTCGGGCGTCATGGGGAACTGCAGGGCAGATGAACTTGGTAGGCATGGTACGACTCTCCAGCTGCAACCGGAAAGGGCAAGTCTGGGGAGGCCTATCACAACGCTGAGACAAGCACTTGGGAAGCAGGCGCTATCCTCAGCGGGGGAAAGGTGGTCTAACACCCTAACCTGTAGAGTTGCAAGACAAGTTTGGCCAAAGCTGGACTTGGGGCGCACTAGGGCATTAATATCCTTACGCAGACGTGAATTAAGAACGGTCGTAGGAATTCTCACGGGACACTGCCTTTTTGGAGAACATGCAAGAAGGCTGGGTCTGGAGGCTAATGACTTCTGCAGAAGCTGCTTGGACGAAGAGGAGGAAGAGACGTTGGTCCACTTCCTTTGCTGGTGTCCAGCATTGGCTCTCAGAAGGCACAAACACTTAGGTAAGTTCAGGATGGACTGGCTCTCGGATCTCGAAAACATTAAAGTGCGGGACGTCTTACGCTACATAAGTAGCTCGAAATGGTTCCAATAGGGGTAAAAGGGGAACAATCCTGTGGTATCACAATGGACCGTCACCGGTCTAAGTGTGCGTAAGTAGCCACTCCAACCTAACCTAACCTAACCTAGGCTGCAATATTAGTTTGAAGGTTCATTTTCTCTTCGCACATCTAGACCAATTTCCAGAAAACCTTGGGGCAGTTAGCGAGGAGCAAGGAGAACTTTTCCACCAGGATATTAAAGAAGTGGAGAGGCGTTACCAAGGTCTATCGAATTTATCAATGGTGGCAGACTACTGCTGGACGTTATAACGTGATAACCCTCATAAAGTTTATAGTAAAAATTCCACAAAACGAAGTTTTCTGACAAAAAGACGAAGATTCCATTTAGTTAAGCACTAAAAATATGTAGTTTATTGTTTTGTTTTTTCATTCTCCAATCAAAACCAAAAAAATTTTCGCCATTAACCATGATATAAATATGACGAGGTATGTTTGACAGCTGTAAGCACGTGGAGCGTGACGTCATTCTGAGTTAATTTGGATATTTTTTGGCGAATTGGCTTTGGTTTATAAGAATATTTTTAGATTTTGGAAATGGAAATAAGTTTCAACGACAGTACATGATAGGAAAAACACAAATCTCAACCAAACGGAGTCAACGCTTCGAAATATATCTAGAAATGACGTCACAAAAGGAAACTCTGAGAATATTTATTTAATGACCACGAACAACCGTTTTCGTTATCGTGTAATCACGCATGCATCACTAACACCAACAACCAAAACAAAGAAAAAAAAACAAACGACACACCTAAATCAAAATAGATGATTGGTGCACGTGATATCAATCATAATTTCTCCATATACAGCAAGCTTACAATACAATGAAAGAAATCAAACCAGCATTCTGTTTTTGTATATGAAATAAATTATACACAAGAAAAGATAATGTGAACAGAGATGAACACCTGTATACCATTCATAATACAAAAAAGAATGCGATGATGGTTACGCAACCAGGGGCGGCGTAACAATGTAATAGAGCACATCACATTCTCAAAATTGTTTGATATTCTGTAAAACCAAATTCATTCTTAAATTTATGTTATATAAAAAAATTTATAGTACCTTTATGTATTTATAAAATATCTATTTTGTTACGGCTGTCTTATATTTTATTTCACTGCCAACCTGTCCATGATGATTGGGACGGGTGGGTGCGACTGTATAATGGTAAAATATTGTATAAGTGTATATTTAGTGGTACAAGTATAATATGTACTACTTCTTTAGGGTTAATGAACTTTATTTAATTTTGTTTATTTTATGTATATAAACGAGTTAGTGGTATACGTAGATTAATATAGAATACCATTCAAATAGGTAGTGATAACGCTATGTTATTGTTTTTTTTCTCCTCTCCTACTTCGTGATATATTTCTGTTGTCTTCGTGCGATGGTAATTTGGACATACCATGACGGTTATATCTTACCCCGTTTGACGGTTAGAGTTGTGTTGGGAATTCGTGGTAGAGGTATGGGTGTAATGAATTTGGAAATACAGGCGTATGGATATTACTCTATCTATGTAAAACAATGAGGTATTTCATGTATGTGTACAGATAAACCCGAAAACGGTAGATTATTTTTTTTGTTGCATGGTGAAGGATTGGTCATAATATCTAGTGAGGCCACCGCGAACAAGTCTTAAAAAAAAAAAAAAGTGAAAAATTAATTTAATAAATATTTTTATAATTGACCGGCCAAAGTTTTGAAGTGAGACTAGTGATATCATATTAAATTCTAATGAGAATTGATTTTTCTTCATTCGGTTTATAATTGGTCAACGGTATCGCATCATACAATGTTTTTCCGGAATTTTCCTGTACGAACCGTATACGGAGTATAAGATTTTAATAACTAATATTCACAAAGCGGGGCTTCAATATAAAAATTCCGGGTTATATAATTGGTAACTACCTAATCAGATAATTCTAAGTTATCTCAGTTATATCCACTATTACGTGTTCTCAAATAAATGTTAACACCACCCAGCAAACGAATCAGATAGTTTAGTGGAATTGCTACAATAGATTCACGAGATAGAAGACATCAAACGTCCGCAATTAGACTTTCGGATACACAATCGGGAGCTATTGGGCATTTTTGTATTTCGAATGAATCATACATTGACAGATGGGAATTGTCGTGCCGAAACACTAGTGCTTAAGTAAAATTATTGTCGTGAAAATCTAGTGGCATTATTATTATTTTTTTTATTTTTTTTTATTTTATCTTAAAAAGTTTTTGCTTACATTAGTTGCCTAAAGAAAAAAAAAAAAAAAATCAGTTAATTTATTTCTTAATTAACTTTCATTATTTAAAGTAACATCAGGTTGATAAATAAATTAGAACACGTATTGTTGGAAACGAATTTAAAGTTTCAGGTACATCCTTGCAACCATTTAAAGACGCTACAGGGTACCCTTTGGCGACGATATGGGTGAGTTTTTTTAATAAAAATTTTTGTTATTTAATTATATTTTATCACATAATTAGTTTCCAATCTACTACGTTCAATTCAAAATTAAGTTTTTTTTTTATATATATCATATTTATATTTTTTTTTGTATGGCTTGGGCAAAGCGAAATTTCTTGAGTGTTATTATTATTCTTAACTACAAATTATTATTCAATAAAGTTAATTGAATCCAGTGAAGTTGTTAAAAAAATGGAGTGAGTTTTTTTTTGTTAACTGATGATGATGAGTTCTCGAGGGTGGCCCTTTTGCATTTGCCAGGGATATTATTATTTATTATTTTCTTCTTATTGCACGCATGATTTGTACGAGCCATGAGTCTTTGTGTTGAAGACCCTCCCAGCCGTTGAGTCTACCCGCTAAAACGTGCATTCACAAGGCGGTTCGTTACAATTTGTCATTTTGACATAAGCAAAATCTAGTACAACAAATTTATTTTCGAGAGATTTCGAGAAATTTGCCTAATAGGTATAATAAAACAAAACAGAAGAGACAAATATAAAAAAGGATGTGATTGACGATTGGAGCATCACAGATTCCACCTAGTGGAAAATTTTTAAACTGAGCTAGCTGATAATTTGACGTTCGAAATTGCTGTAAACAATTTCAATTTTGAACTTAAACACAATTTTTAATTACTGGATTGCAAAATTTTCTCTCGTTGCATTTGTGAGAAGTGTCATTTTGTCAGTAGACTAATTTTAACTTTTTTCCTCGAGAGGCGCTTTTTCTATTTTTACAGTCGTTAATAGTAATATTGATGGTGGAAGGAAGCGTAAACGTTTTTTATAATTCTCTATCTTTATTATGTCAGCCACGAAACAACGCACAATCAACAGTTCATAATTCAATAGAGTACTTTAATTACAAAATTATTATATTCAAGTTGTGATTCGAAATGTGGTGTCTTTTAATATATATTTTGTAAAGTATAATATACGTTAAGCCTTTTATTTACATGAATCAGTGACAAAGAAATACAGTCCACAAAAATAAAGTTGGTGAGTTGATTGGTCGTGTGTTGCACAATTAGATCGCGTTAAATTCTCTTTAAACTCTTCTTGATTATCGTCATCTGCTAGCAAAATATGAGAAGTGTAGACCTTCAGCTTTTATATTGAATCTTTTAACATGTGCAATACATTTGTATCCCGGTATACCTATTAGGTTATCGGTGTCCATCTAGGTCGCACACTCAGTGATTAAAGATTTTCTTCCGAAAGTACAGAATCTGTAAATATATCTCCTAAATTATGTTAAATTATGTTGTGATGGTGTGATAATGAAATTTCGCGCGTCGCTGCTTACTAATTGTCACCAATTTATGATTATTTAGCCTTTTGCGTGTTGAAAATTGAAATTATTTTCGTTGTTAGTTAAATATAAGCAGTCTAAAGAACTTACCTGCGATAAGCCGACGCTGTTCTAAACTCATGTTGTAATCAAATACAACCTCGTGGTAAGTTCCACCTTGAGATTTATGAACAGTCAAAGCATATGGCTCTACTAATGGAAACTGTATTCTTTTGCATTTCAACGGTCCTGGAAAGAAATATTCGCGCAGTTCGCTTTGTTGTGGGGTCCATTTTTTATTGATGTTTTCTAAATTTGAAAGAACATGTCGTCTAGCTTTTAACCGTACCTTTCTACCACAATCAGGGTTTTCTATTTCGAGCTACAATATTTTAACTGTCCCGTCTTCTCCGCCTTTTTCAATAAATTTTAAAACACCTGTTCTGCCGTTTACTAATCCATTTATGTCCACTACATTTGTTTCCCCTTATAGTGCAGTCCGGTTATATTCAGATACATTAATGTTGCGATGGAATAGTTGAAGGGCGTGAGATACGTGATTGTCTGTATTGTGTTGTGAATTGTGATTGACTTTGTATTACCAATCTCTCGTTATTAGCTAAGGACCGTTTCCTATTTTGGTAAGTATATTTGAAAAGACTATGTCCGATTGTCATACTTCGGTCAATGGATGAAATTTAAGACTTTGCCAAAGCAAGGTCCCGTTATCGATATATCATATTCTTTTTCTTAAAAATTTTGTCTCAATATTAAGGATTCAGCTTTTTATTTTTTTCTATTTCTTGATTCCGCATTCATAGGTATTAAAATTTTCGTTTCATTCATCGGCCAAAATGGAATACTTTGGAATGGATGGAATCTTTTAAATTATTTTAATTTATATAACATAAAAAATTGATTAGCTCTATAGTTTGGACTTCCCCGATGTGGAAATTCTGTTGGCTTTAAATAATCAATAATTCTGTATCTCCCGAAAAAATTATGGTTTGTTGACTATAACATATTTATAAATACATCAACTTATTTGTTATATAATATGTAGCATATTTATACGGAACTGATTTGTTGTTTCAAATTTGGAACCCACATTTACATAGCTGTCCTTCCTACTTTATAGGTAATAAATCCTTTAGACCAATAATTTAGTGATTCGTGATGATATAATAATAAACCATAATTATGAGTCAGTAGACAATATAATAAAAACAAAAAGCACCAGGGGCCGAATTCCGGTTCGATGACAAATTTCTCATATGGGTTTTATTCGTATAAAAAACCTAAGGGTATAAAAACTCATGAAACGAGATTCCGGTTTGATGACTGAGAAATTAAAACTCATAAAGAATGTCAAAAAAACCCATGAAATATTTTTCTATGAGAAGTACATTATTTAGATGATAACATAATTTTAATGCACAATCAGTCAAAAATCTTTCTAATTTTTAATTTTTAGAGTCCATAATATAAATTTCGAAGCCTAGAATTATTTTGTTGTACATCAAACTTATCAAAAAGAGATTGACCCAAAAGGGACTCACATACGACAACAATTTTTAAAAGATAATAAATTTCCCCAATTTGCCCCAATAACTCCCGAGCTGTTGATAGACTAACTGTACAAATTGTACAAAATAATGTCACAAAATACCCCAGTAAACCAAATAGCTCATGCTATAATATTTTGCTATAATTGAAACTCATCTGCAATGTGGGAATCGGAAATATGATGAGTCTGAGAACTGACTAAATAGTCGAAAAAAAAAATTAAATCATTTCTCGTTCTCATTTGTCATCGAACCCGGAACTCGGCCCCAGGGCCTGTTTTAAAATATATCCTGCTCCGCCAAAAATGTTTAAGGTACAGGTAACAAAATTAATGTAAAGCTGTGGTTATTTCAAAGGGCATCTATTTTATAATAGGAATTTGGTGACCCCTTATGTCAAAGGTCACCAAACATGGTATTTTTCAGAATAAAAAAAACTTTTTTTTTTTTTCAACACAAATTTAATAAAAATAATAATGGCACCTCGAATTCTCAACCATAAAAATACCCCAAAAAAAAAAATCTCAAAAAAACACAAATTTACTTGCCAGAACATCCCATTAGATTTTTGTTAAATACGACCAACTATAATTGAGAGCCGTTTTTCCAAAACTCAACAAACGCCCAAAATATGAAAATGAGATATGAGTGTCAAAATTTTCGTGTTTTTATTTCCTATCGATTAAGCTAATAATATTTAACCTAAACCTAACAAGATCTATATAAAAAATATTTTAAATATTGGAGTTTTTCCAAATCTAAACGCAGTTCGCAGAGTTTTTTCAAAACGATACAAGTGGAAGGCGTAAATTATTTTCTTTTTCCATTAACTTTTGTAAATGAACACGTGGTTTATAATTTAATTTGTGTGTGAATAAAAAAGAGAGCTGATATTATCTCACAAACTAATACAAATAACAAGGTAACAGTAATGTGGATACAGTTACTTCTATTTCTCAGATCGATCATTAAAATAAATATGCAGGAAAATAGCGAATATACGAGTAGAACACCAGTTACTGCAATGCCAAAGGGCAGAAAAAACCGGAAACAAAGAGTTAGAACATCTTTACAAGACTACGACCCTGTATATGAATGTTTACATTTTACAAATAATAAAATAAACGGTCGATGTGTATCAAATCAAATTTCACCAGATAACTTAAATTGTCAGTAGTTGTACTCGTATGTTTGTTATGGATCCCTAATGCAAATATTTTATGTTATTTTAGTGTTTTCTCATCATCTTAAAAGCATAGAATCCCGGGCAACAAATTTAAGACTTTTTTCCAAATCCTGTGTGTCCCAAAATAAAAATAGCATCTTAATGACACCACTAATTTACTTCTTGGAGCAGAGCAAAGTTTTTAAAAATATTACTCCGATAAGATGACATAGTTTTATGCCACCGGATCGTGTTTTCGGGCGATTCGAAAAGGATTTTCGAAGAAAGGAGACAATAATTTCTTCTAATTCATTTCTGAAATGAAATACTCCAAGAGCACGGCAAAGTCCTCAATATTGGTAAGGACTGGAATGCATATGACTATAAATCAGAGTTGAAGTGACTCATGGAATCCAAAATGCCGTTTAAAATAAGTGCAGCAAGGGTTATATACTACATGAAGGCGCACAGTCGAGGGGTAAATATTGGTGTCAGTAACACTTATAGCGGATCCACCATTGATGTGAAGCCATTTAAAAGGAACATATTCAATATTACGAATAGTTCGCTAGGATTTAGTTTATTGTCAAAGAGAAACAAAGTGTCTAGCAAGAAGATGAACGATGTCAAGAAGCTTATGCAATTTTCCGTAGTACCAGAATGTGCTCAAGAATTTTATCCTGAAGTACTTTCTGGAAACGCAAATGAGTCGACGGAAGATATTGAAAAACATTATAATGAACAAGAACTTAAAGTACGGCGCTAAAGGAAAAAACCTTGACAAAAAACCCTAATCTAAGGTGGAACATGATATGCCAATAGATGAATGGTTGATAGGTTAATGAGTCTAAAATATGCGGACTCTGGATACTAGGCACCCTCCAGTTTTATTGAGCCTTCCTGTAGTAAAGCTGGGTGACCTACAGGTGATTTGAAATTCCCAGCAACTCGTAAGAGTAAAATCAAACGGAATACGGTGCAGGAGTAGGAATATACGGGAGTGGGACAACCCTCTCGAGGTCCTTGGGCTCCAATGCTACAGTCTTTCTAGCGGAACTACATGGTGTAGTAAACATGTAGGAGGGAGAGCAATAAGCCCAGATAGTATGTATGACGTACCGGGAGGCAGTATTGGCAGGTTCATTAAGAACCTGAATTTTGACTGGACGGATAATTAAGCAGGGTTCAGCACAATAGATATTTTAGGTCGCAGTGCGAAGTGGTGGGTGGGTTTGGTCTCAATTTGATAACAAAAGAATGCTAAATAGTTTCTGTCACCATTGCGTGGAGAGGATAAATGCTAAGCGTCTTTGAGGAGATTTTTATTTTAGTATGTGAAACAGAAATGTAAATAATAACATAAGTATCAATATTTTAAAAAAAAATTGTCACGTTTTCTTGCCATCTTTGCGAGAAGGTTCCAATGCTAAGCAGTTCTGGGGAGTTCTCTATTTTAGTATGCGAGAAATTATAAAAAAATACCAAAATTTGAAAAACGTTCGAATTTCTAATTATATTGGAATTTTATTAAATCATCAAAGTGGAGATTTAGGAGCGGCAACCTCCATCCCTAAGGTTTACAACTAATTAAAATAATTTTTCAAAAATTTGTTATCATTTGCTTTTCTGAGATTATCTTTCTTGTGGGATTTTTTTGATGTCAAATCGAGGAGAACCCGCAGAGAAAAAAACAAAAAAAATCGAGTTTTTTAAATGGCAGTACTACATTTGCCTGAAAGACCTTTGCCAATTCCCATCACTTGAAACCTCTTTGGAGTCAGTAGAAGTGATACGAGCGATACAATTACTTTGATCTGTGTCGCAAGGTTGACGAAGAATTTAACCAATTTAACACAAATCAGTAATTCGCTCCAAAACATTCGTCGACACTATACTAATACCCAACGAATTAAGACAACCACACCACAACTTGGAACATTTGTGGTAGAACTATCAGTAGAAGCGATCTGTAACTGAAAGGTTGACGAAGCAATTTCCATTATCATACATAAATATTAAGAATTTTACGGAAAAACTCAAATTTTATAGACATTTTATAAATTTTAATTTTAACTTGGGTCGCACATTGATAATTGTGTTTCTGGATTTTAGTATTCTGGATTTTTTTTTTTTTTTTTTATGACAACTGAGACTGCGCTCATCCATCAATTTTTCTTTCAAATACAAATTTTTATGTTTCTAATAAAATTCTCTTTTGTTGGGGTGTAACCCAATGGTTAGTCCCACAATTAGCTAAACCTATTTACTAGGTTACATCCATAGGATGTATTACTAAAGGATAATTTACATCCATCAGTGCAATCTTGTGAAGACCTGGCTCGCTCATCAAGTTTTCAATGTTTCGACGATTATGTTCCAAATGATAATATTGTGACGGTGACATCTAGTGTGTAATAGAATAAGTAAAACTAATAGCTAAATGTTTTACTGTACTAAATGGAATTTTCCATGATAAAAATTGTTACGTAATGTTTCTATACTAGAAAAATCATGAGCTTTCGAGAAGTTTGGTTTGTGAAATGTGTCGAATTGGATTATTAGTATTTGGAACGCGATAGAGTAAACTTGTAAGATTAGTAATAATATTTGGTAAGCGATAGAGTAAAGATTAAAAAGGAATTAAAAAGTGTTTTTGTGGAAATAAAAATTATAAGTGAACAGTAAAATTTAAGAATAATTTATATAAAGTGATTTTGTGAATTTTTATTGATAAACTGTGTTGTAATAAATTTTGTGAAATAAATAAATTCGTTGGGGATAAATTAAATTGATTTGGTATTATTCACAATCCAGTGATACGAACCTTATTTGACAAAGCAAAAACGTAACAATATTTTAATCTTAGATTTTAGAAATGTTGATTATGACTCTCTAAATGGATTTCTTGAAAGTATTTCCTGGGATTTCCTTTTTAATGAGCAGGATATTGGAATTATGACTAGCCGGTTTTACGAAATTTTGTATGCGGGGATGGATCTATTCATTCCAAAAATTGTCATTGTCAACAAACATAATTCGTATCGTGAAAAGTGGTTTAACAAAAAACTTGTTAATTTATACTCGTATAACCGTAAAACCAAAGCACACAAACTGTATAAAAAGACGAACACATCAGCTGATTATGCATTGTATTCTCATCTTCGGTATGAGTTTAAGGTTTTGAATCAATTTATGTATGGTAATTATTTGTTAGAAATTGAATCTGGTATCAAGTCTAATCCATCGTGTTTCTGGCATTATATTAACTCTAAAAGAAAGTCTGTTGGTTATCCTTTACCATCTAAATTCTGTTCGTGAATTATTTGCAACGTTTTTCAAATCCGTTTATTCTGTCGAAAATGTTTTAACATCTCCCAGTGGCCAAGTCTTGGTCAATAATCATATTCACGGTATTTCTTCTTTTACGGGGGAGCAAATCAAAATGGCTTTAGTTGGAATTAATAGTAAAATGTCTACGGGCCTTGATGGTATTCCCTCACAACTCTTAAATCATTACGCCGAAGCCTAAAGTGGCCATTTAGCACATTTATTTAATTACAGCCTTAGGCAAGGTATTTTTCCCCAGTGCTGGAAACCCTCATATGTGATTCCAGTATTTAAATCGGGACCTAAAAATTCAGTTGAGGATTATAGAGGAATAGGTATATTATCTGTTATCCCTAAACTTTTTGAAAAACTGGTAAAGGATTGTATTTATCTTAATATTAAAAACTTAATTGTTCCCCATCAGCACGGTTTTTTTTCTGGTAGATCAACGACAACCAATCTTGCGGTATTTGTTAATGATGCGATATGCTGTTTAGAAAAAGGTGCCCAAGTTGACACTATCTATACAGATTTCAGTAAGGCCTTTGACAAAATTAATCATAAATTATTAATTGATAAATTGATTAAAGTGAATTCTAATTTTATTCCTATAAAATGGTTATCATCTTTTTTGTCGCAAAGGTCTCAACTAGTACGTATTGGTCAAAATTATTCTGAGAAGTTTACAGTATCATCTGGTGTTCCTGAGGGCAGTCATTTAGGTCCATTATTATTTATTCTATTTGTTAATGATATTGTTACATGTTTTAAGTTTTGTAAATGTCTGTTGTATGCAGATGACGCAGATGACGAAATGATGCAGACGTTTTATTGGTACAACAGGACCTTAATCGGTTTAGTGATTGGACTACCGAAAATCGTTTAGCTCTCAATATCTCCAAATGTAAAACTATATAATTTGCACGAATTAAGATATTAATTGTAGCTCGGTACAGTTTACAAAACGTAGAAATAGATAGAGTTACTCAGTTTATTGATTTAGGTGTTTTGTTTACAGGTAACCTAAGTTTTACTAAACATATAGAAATGATTGTAGCTAGAGCCTGCTCGATGCTTGGCTTCATAAAGAGACATGCTCGTCAATTTTCTGACCCATATACTCTCAAGACATTATATACTGCTATTGTTAGGCCTATTTTGGAATATGCTGTAGTTATCTGGAGTTCTGGTTATAAAATCTTTAGTGATCGTATTGAGCGGATTCAAAAAAAGTTCTTAATATGTGCCCTCCGAAGACTTCCAAGGTCAACTTCAGGAATTAGTTTACCTTCTTAAGCCGGTCGTTGTACAGTTTTGAACATTCGTAGTCTTGAATTCAGAAGAGAGAGAAAATTATGTAGTTTCCTTCCTTTTGATTTAATATTGTAGTTTACAAAAATTTAATGGGGTTTTCCTTTTTAATGAGCCACGGTATTTTGCATTTTTTGGTGTTTTTTGGAGGATTTTTACTGTCGGGGATATCTTGGTATATCTTCTCTCTTAACTATCTATTAAAATTTTTCTTTTGTAAAATATTTTCCTTCTTCTTCATATAGTCATAACTAAATTTTCTACTTAGTTGGCTAATTTTTGGTTTGGTTCGCCAAGAAAGCTCTTATAATCTGCGGTGCCAGTAGAATTTATACTGTTTTGTGTTCTCTGTTGGGCTTGTTTCTTAATTCCCATGAAAACGATGTAAGACGAATTTTAACGGGTGTATCGCTTTGAATAATCTTTTCTCGAATTACTGCAAGTTTTTGAGGCACGCGGGTTTTAACCTTTGTCCCAAAAACTCATAGTAATTCGAGATTCTTCTCGAGTTTTTTTTTTCAAGATTTAAAATTCCCCAAAAATAATCTCAAAAAATACAAAGTAAAATGCCAGAAGGCGCCATTACATTTCTATTAATATTGAAATTTTAATGAATGGTCAAAGCGGGGGTTTACCTTCCTCTAAGGTATGGAACGAATTAAAATAACTTTTTAAAAATTTGTTACCCTTAACCCGCTTTATCCATTGCAATTGTTGTTATAACTTAGTCACAGGAATACGTTTATAGTAAACAAACTCCGTGTGAGAGAATGAAAAATGGTGACAAATTGTTGACAAACTGAGAAAAAGGGGACCTAAAAGGTGGCAGACATTTTTCAATTTTTTTGGCCTTTTGTTTTTTCGTTTAACAAACACGACAGTTTTCGAAGATCGTTTGACTAGTTATACTTCCGTACAAAATTCTACTGAACAAAATTAAGCTTTCCGTAATCAAGACTGCTGGTATGCGGTCTGTCTGCGGCCCTGGATTGCTGAAAACAATTAGCGTAAGTTGTCTTTTTAAGATTATAGAATTCTAGAATTAGTCGAGAGCTTTGGGAATAGCAAGGTTATTCATGTCTGGTTGAGGTCATCGATACTATTCGATTTTATTTTGTGTGATTTTGTGTTATGAATAATATTGTGATACCGAAAGAGGTTGTCAAACTTCGAAATGATTTAAAATCTTTTAATTAAGCTTTGTCGATTTGAGGTATTGCCTTGCGTTCAGCATGCTAGGTATCTCAATTTATTCGGTTTTTGAGTAATAAAAATAAACAAAACAAAAAATATGCAGCCCTAAAAAATTTTTGCCTCCTGTGAGGATTGAACTCACGACCCCTGGTTTACAAGACCAGTGCTCTGCCACTGAGCTAAAGAGGCGTATGCGAGTTCACCGTTTATCTTGATTTACTTAAACGAGTTATAGCTAAATATTTGTGTTCCTTTACTATCACATCCTACAAAACACAACCCAAAAATATAATAGCAGCAATCAATTGGAAAACTTAAAAAAAATTACATTTTATTTACACATTACACATTTTATAAAAATAGCAACAACAACTAAGCCCAACTACATTACTAGATTAAAATTGAAGTGACTGGCAACGCTGGTAAATGACCAACGACACGTGCAAATTCATTATATTCACAAGCATACGAATAACCGCGGCGCACATCATGACGTTGCCAGTTCAACCATGTAATACGATCACTTATATCATTACAGAATACGTAATCCCGTTCAATCTCTGGAATTGAGATATGTGGATTATTTACACCAATCAGAACAATCGCGGCTCCGGTGGTTGGTTCAAATATAGCTTTATAGAAGATTTTTGGTACTGGAATACGGAAATCATTTCGCGCTGGATTATACTGCAAAAAGAGTTTTCGTGGTATTCCGCCGATATCTGGATGAGTCATAATGCCAAAGGTACCGGTATATATATCCACGCTAATGTTTCGATTGGCAACAAATAGCCGAACACCATCTTCTACCCGTTCCCAATTACCTCCATTGAAAGCCATCCATTGTGGCGCTGCATTCAAGAAATAGAAAGTGGCTCGCTGATGAAGACCAAATATATAATCAACTTTGGCCGCCAAATGTCCTCGTGACAAGAATAAATTATTATCGGAAGCAACGAGCTGGTTTGCGATTTCGGCCGAGCTTAAAATCCTCCCCAGTGTCAGTACCTGTTCAGCACGAGTATATAACCGATTAACCGAGAGTCCTGGATAGAATCCAGCCTGTACCCAACCGGGTCGTGGAAATGATCTCTGAAAACCTTGATTACGTGGATCTTGTTTATAGTACACCCAAACATTTGAGCCCAACACCTCATTGTGACACACGTTCAATATGTGGAAAAATCGAGTTTCTACTAAGAATCCAATCTCAAGCATGACCGAGTTTCCATTTTCACAAAAACGTTCGGTGCGTCGTACAATGTGTCGCGGAAATCGTGTGCATCTAAAATCGGTGAAATTATGTGTTTGCCCATTCAAACTGAATGTTGTTCCAGACACACAGGTCGGCACATTAAATTGTCCTGGCCCAGGTGAAGCAAAATTTACTGAACAATGCATTTCAATTGGTTCACCTGCCGCGAATTCCATTTGTCCTGTACGATCTTCAATTAAAAATAAATCGCTGGTACCATTTCGAATGTAGAGCGGTTGTGGTTCGACAAGTCCGCCCCAACTTATTTGAACTGAACATCCTGTATACAAGCAAAATAGATATTTATAATACAATTGGATGATTGACTCGCAAACGTAACGTACCTTCTTGGCCGCTGCTATATTGTACTAAGCAAAATGCAATAATAAATGATGCAAGAATTTTTGCGATTGGCATTATTTTACGCGAATGTTGGCACCACCACCACGCAGATGATAGCTTTCGACTGAGGTTTTGGTAGACATGATTTATAATATTTATGTGTGCACTTTGTTATCTAAACCAATGCTTGTATCCAAAATGTTTTCGGTGCGCTTATCACAACACCTGCAGCGATTATTTTAAAGTGATTTTTGTATCGTTATTTAATTAGTAAGTCAATTTAAATGTAAAGACATATCTCGTACATATTTCTAAATCATCTTTTCCACTTCAGTGGCAACCTTTCCCAAATTAAACCGTTTGCATTAATATAGTTAGTAAAAAAAATATTAAAATTTACTTTTGAAGACAATCTTTGATTACACCAAAAAATGTATGTGTGAATAACTCTGGTATTGGAAAAGCGCCTTCCTTCTTCGTTGTACATTTTTGACCGTTTTACAACTTTCCGAGAAAAGCAGATACAAAAAGTAATTCTGGCCCATGGGAGGATCGAACTCACGACCTTCGCGTTATTAGCACGACGCTCTAACCAACTGAGCTAATGGGCCATATACATATTCGTTGGGCGTTTACACGTTATTATAGGGTTGAACAATAAGCGCCCACATTTCTGCAACAACATTTTCATTTATTTCCAAACTGATTGATAACGAATATACATACATAAGATTTTAAACCACAATGCGTGTACAAGCGCATACTTTACTTTAACACTTGCAATTATCAAATTTTTAACACAAATTTGGTGAAGATTAAAATCTACAAATTACAAAATTAATGGAAAATAAAATATTATTGACCAGATAATCGTTTACAAGTGAAGGAAATTTTACGAAATTGATCAAGATTCGTATTGTTTTGGGGAATTTATATTTCTAAAAACGTATATACATACGTAGGTTTAATTTAAAATAGAGATAGAATGTCTTGTGATAACACAATTTTGACAGCAAATAGGAAATCCGTTCCATAAAAAAGTGATTAAGTCACTAAGTTGTAAATTGTTCATTTCTAATTGAACTTGAAAGGTCCCGTGAAGGTCATCGTGAAAATGTTAATGGTAATCATAATTTATTATTAGGAAACCGTGTAACAAAAGTCAAAACCTTTTCGGGCACAAGCTTGAGAATTACCTTATTCAAAATTAGCGTATTAACGGTTCTTG
Source organism: Tipula vernalis (assembly GCA_958295665.1). NCBI lineage: Eukaryota > Metazoa > Arthropoda > Insecta > Diptera > Tipulidae > Tipula > Tipula vernalis. The sequence continues at coordinate 374,444,432 of OY282559.1, forward strand.
ATGACCTTGACGAGACCTGTCTAAGCAAGACTTAATCTTCGAGATGAGAGAGAAAGAGAGAGAAAGAGAAAGAGAGAGAAAGAGCGAGAGAAAGAGAGAGAGAAAGAGAGAGAGAAAGAGAGACAGAGAAAGAGAGAGGGAGAAAGAGGAAAGAGAGAGAGAGAGAAAAGAGAAAGAGAAAGAGAAAGAGAGAGAAAAAGAGAGAAAGAGAGAGAAAAAGAGAGAGAGAGAGAGAGAGAGAGAGAGAGAGAGAGAGAGAGAGAGAGAGAGAAAGAAAGAAAGAAAGAAAGAAAGAAAGAGAGAAAGAAAGAGAGAGAGAAAGAGAGAGAGAAATAGAGAGATAGAAAGAGAGGGATAGAAAGAGAGAGAAAGAGAGAGATAGAAAGAGAGAGACACAAAGAGAGAGAAACAGAGAAAGAGTGAGAGAAAGAGTGAGAGAAAGAGAGAGAGAAAGAGATAGAGAGAAAGCGAGAGAGAGAAAGAAAGAGAGAGACATTAGATAATGTAGATAGATTTCAGAATTAGTGTGATACATAGTCTCAGATACATTTAGAGTTGCAATTCCAACTTATGTCATAGTTGGTGAGCGTTAAAGGAGCTCCATTAAGGGGTCATCGGTAAGGGTTCTAACTTCACTTTCGCCTGCAAGTGAAATTATGTAATCTTATTCAGATTTACTGTTTGCTTGCTTCCAAAAAGCCAGTATAGAGATTGACTAGAGAGCAGCTCATACTTTCGACGAATCACGACCGAGACCATTTTTGGTGATGACGATGACCTGCTCTAGAAATGTTGTCTCTATTCCATCGTAGAACCAAAATTGCGGATATTGTGATGGAAGAGTTGCTATTCTGACACTAGCAACCGATATCTGTGAATATATTATGGGTTGTCGAGCCGATCGAACAATCTCCATAAATGCGTGATTGTCTGTTTATCCGCAGATTGCTATACAAATTGGACAGTCCAATTGGAGAAACGACGCTTATGATGATTTCATTGGTCTTCAACCAAGTGGCCTTCCTTGATATGCATTTTGACCTCGTGCAGAGTCCGAGTGTGGTACAGCAAGTTGTTGCTTCCGCGACTTTACGAAATATGGGCATGTAATCGTTGTTGTTACATTGGGTTGAGCGGTGTGTTCTAAAAGCCAAATCAACGCACTCAACGTCTAACACATTTTGGAATATTAACAGGAACAACCATGGTATGGTCCCTTACAAACTCGTTCGATCGACATCTCAAACGTTCGAATTAGTTAACATTTCACTGGGTTGCCAGTACCTATGGTTGCCACCGAAACGGTGCTGCTGACGTTCCCGATGATTCGTGTGTTTATTTACACTACAATTCGGTATATTTTAGGTTTCATTGTCTTTATTTATTCAAAAGTTATAAACGAGTATATAACATTTTTTTTGGGCATCGCTTCTGAATGATTGGCATCCCTTGGAAATCAAATAGAAAGACGTCAAAATCTTCTTACGTTGAATGTTATTTTTCCGTTTGCGATACCTTGCCCTCTTCACCAAATAGTTCTGCTTCATGGCAAAGCCACTTGGATTAAAGAAAAAAACAGCGATTGGGTTTCAAATATTCATCGATAGATGCTTTATGATTGGCTCCACCATTTGAAAAGATCTTGAGATATTCCAGTATAAAACTGGTTTACATATTTAAGCACATTAATTTCTTGTTACATAAAATTCCATAATTTGCTTACCTTATTTAATCAATCAAAAGTTCGTCAAATTAATAAATTTAATTGTTTTAAATAATAAAAATTAATCAACACATCACTCCACAGTCAGGAAAAACGAAACGTCAAATGATTTATTCAAATGGAGATGGATTCTGGTACTTTTGTGAACAAAATTTAAAATATGTATAACAGATTGAAACTGTTATAATATATTTCGATATTATGGTACATATAAATATTTGATTACTTCTACGATTTTTCTTTATTTTCTTTATTTAAAAAACAACAGGGTGTATATTTAGCGTATTAACAATATAAATTAACCTAAAATTAAACACAAATATAATTTTAAACATGAGATTTTCGAAGTGTAGCCGCACGAGCCGTATCAATGTTTATGATCGGACGTTGTTTTGTGGATAGTGATATGGCTCGCCGAATCCCTGTTTCACCATCTCGGAAATATTGTGGCTCGACAGCCTATATAACAAAAAAAAAAAAAAATAAGATTAGTACATAAAATATTTATTTAATCTAATTATTTATATATATGTACTTACATTAAGCTTAGCCTCTAGAAATTCTTTAGTATGCTCCGATTGTAATATTTTACTACGTGCCGATTTCAATTCAAAATCAAGTTTCTGTCGTTCATCCTCCAATTTTTTTAGCTTAACTTCAGCATCTCGCAACTCTTTCTCTTTTTCCGTCTGCCGTGCTTCAAACTCTTCTCGTTTTCGCCGTTCGTGCTCCAAATATATGCGCTGCTCTTCCTGCAATTTTTCTAGCTCCTCACGTTTTTCCCATTCTTCGGCTAGAACGCGCGCCTGAAGCGCTCGTACAATTTCTTCATCTCGTTTCGCTTGTGTCTCATCTTTTAATAATTTTTCTAGTGTTAATTTTATATCTTCCAATTCGGCGACCCGTCTAGAATCTTCCATGGCAATTTCTTTAAATTGTTTGGCTTGATTTTCTGCTTTCATCCGGGCTTGTTTCTCTTTTTCTAGTTGGCGACGAAATGATTCCGTTTCTTTGATTTGTTTAATTTTTATTGTTTCATAATTTAACAATTTTTTGCGTTCCGCTTCACGCTGTCCGCGTCGTCTATGAACTAAGTCACGCTGAAATCCTTCCTTGCCAGCCGAATAAGTAATTGCCAATTGGATCGCTGAGATCCATTGCATTCGGGAACGATGATCTTGGGTGCCAAGCTCAAAACTATATTGATCCGATTGTATTGTGAATTTTTGAAATCTCTCGAATTTTCCTGAACTATTTATCGGTTTAACATTACATTTGGAGTCTAGCTGAATTGTGCCGCATAATTGTTGTTCACTCGAATTTTTGTAGTATGATAATTCGCACGGTTGAAGCACAAACCAATATTCTCGTAACGTGGGCAAAAGATATCCGCGCCTATATAAAAATCCTTTCTTTATCACATCGTCAATGTATGTTAAATACATGTCATTAACCGCCTCATTCAGCGATGCCTTAATCTCATTCAAATCTTTCATATTTTGATTAATGTAATCATCGAATTCGATTAACTTTAGGAATTCACCAAAATGATAATTTTTATTTGGCTCATTCAACTGCTTGTCATAGAATTTATCACAATTGTATTCCATATCGAATGACAACAATAATTGTTTCACAATGATGAGCGCATCGCTCGAATGCAGTACCACTTCGGCCGGTGATCCATCTTCATTCTCATAGAAATCGGAAAGTAAACAAAATATACGAAATAATTTATATAAATTATCTTGGGTATAAATTAAATTATAATTATGAGTTATTAATTTATAATTTTTATGGCAAATGAACCAGCAAATTTCATCGATTTTTCCAATAAGTCTTCGAATTTCCTTTGGCTCAAGCGACGTCGATATTAGGGAAAATACTTCTTGGGCCAAATAGTATTTAAAATGTATAAAATTTAATGAGGTTGTTGATCGATAGTGGTCGAGGCCTTTTTCTACACCGTACAGATCGAATAGTGTGGCGATGTTTGCTGTTAACACCTAGAAGTAGATAAGAAACAAGAAACTTTATAGTTATATATTTTAGTACACATTTAGGGGAAATATATTTTATATAGTCGATAATGCAGATTTTCTAAATTTTTATTTTGTGTATGACATTCGGGTGCAATTTTATCGTTACACTAGCAAGTCGATCATTTAATTTTAATTTATTGTGAAGCGAACTAAGTTAAGACTTACGACTTCCGGATATCCGAGATATATTGAGATATAAATTAATTTAGCCTCGTTTTAGCGTCAGAACTTTATTTAATGGTTTCTGGATAAATAATTTATGATCCAGATCAAGTGCTGTGGTGTCCGAGCGGTTAAGGAGATGGACTTGAAATCCATTGGGTTCTACCCGCACAGGTTCGAATCCTGTCTACAGCGAAATATTTTTGTAAAAATATACGTACTCTGTGTGACATAGTTAAGTAAGTATATCAACAATTTGACGAATTATAATTATTGTTATATAAACTGTGTAACCACAAAACCGGTATGGTATGACTAAACTTAATCTTGGCGACATTTTTTCTTCTGTAAGTAAACTTGATTGTTTCTTTTCTATATGCATTTTTTGTCTGTAAATTCGAAAGGGGTGATGTAATTTCTAAGCTAAACACGTATTTATCAGTAACATATGCAAATATGTAATTAAATATTTTTTATGCGATGTCAAGTAATGATAGGTCTCCTCTCTTAATTATAATTTGGGCGTTTAAAATTAAATTAAATTTTTGCTATTTACCGGATATGTTGATTAAAAGTTTCTTTAAGAAATGCTAGACGCCAAAAATAATTTTTAAAGGCGATTAGATTTTGGTCTCCAAAGGTTTCCTAAACGCCAAATAAGTTTTTAATCTCTTCTTTCTCTACGCTGGTTGTGGTAAGATAAAAATTAGTATTTTGAGGTGAAATTACAATTCAAAATAATATTGACTACCACAATTATGTCGGTAAATGAAAATCTGAGAATAAAATTGGATGGTTTCAAAGACTTGGTTTTCATCATCTCACCGATGACTTACTATTGGACGTTCTCAATTTGGCTAATTCATAAGGCAGGACGTTAAAAATAATCGTTGGATGTGCCGCCAAACAACGACATGTCAGTCAAAACATTTCTAGGGTCGAACCGACAAAAAAAAAAAAAAAATCAATAACAATTATTGACATAAGGAAATTTGACATCGAAAGCCTGTAATATAGCCCCTTGTAAAACTCTATATTACAGGTGTACTTAGGGAAACAGCCAGGCTTAAACTCGGAAGTCGGAACCAAGCAAAATAGGAGAGATTTTAAATTTAACTGTGTCAACCGCTGTAAACCCATATTTGCTTCTTGGGCTTTACAGGCATGGTATAGAAGTAAATCAATAAATATTCCAACATTAGAGTAAGGAAAGTAATAACGAACTGTCTCGTCCGAACGGCAAGGCTGCAAGTACATAAAGCTAAATTTTAAATTTGTTGTTTTCGGTCGATTACTCGTTTTTTTCTAATTGGAACTCTCTTATTGGAATGCAACTGTCCAACAACTTTTTAAATTTTCACTCCAAAAGATCATCTGAAGCAGGAATGATGAATAATGCACTAAAACATGTAAATATTTTTCGTACAAGCTGAAATGTTTTAATTAGTGTTAAAAAAACGTAAAACTAGACGTTTGATAATGAAAGGCTAAATATCGAAAGTCCAAATGTCGAAAGGCCGAACGTCGAAAAGCCGAATGGGTCGGAAGGCCTAATATCGAAAGAGAATATCGGAAGGCCTAATATCGAATGGGTAGAAATTCCGAATGTCTGAAGGTCGAATAGGACGAATGGCCAAACATATGGAAAGACCGATTGGGTCGAAAATGCTGCGGTTGCTAATAAATTTATAAAACATTCCTTTGTTTTATTTAAAAATAAAAGAAAATAGTTTTTTTGTGTTACTACTTGGCATGTTTCATTACGAAATAAGACAGTACAGCATGGTTTCAGTATGGCATATTTCAGAACGGCGTATTTCAATATAGTGCATTACGGCATGTTTAATTACGGCTTATTTCAATATGGCATATAGTACACTACGGCATATTGTACATTTCGGCATATTTCAGTACGGGATATGGTACAAAACAATACATTTTAAGACTTGGCTATTTCTTAAACGAGTATGATTAAATTCAATTCATACAATACAATGAAAATGTTATTGGGAATCGAAAATGATTTTTAGATGAAGCTCTCAAGTACGGCCAATTAATTTTTTCTTAACGGTTTATGCTGAAATTGGTTCACTTAATAGAATCTTCCTTGAAATTCCTAATGGAATTTTCCTTGATTTAATATAATTTGTCTTCACTTAACAGAATTCTCCTTCACTTAATAGAATCAGCCTTTACTGTACAAAATTTTTCATCGCTTAATTCCCTTTATTTTGTTCGGCCTTTTGGCATTTGGTCTTCGGGCACATTCGGCCTTTCGACACCTTCGGCCTTTCGACACCTTCGGTCTTTCGACCATCGGTCTTTCGACCCATTCGACCTCTCGGTCCTATTCCAAACTAGAATCATCAATAAAATTTATTTATTTATTTATTTGTACTACTAACAGATTGGGATCCAATTATTTCAATGAGTTTGTATTTGTAGTTCCGCTTACCGCCTTAGAAATATTTTCAACAGCAGTATATATGCGTGCAACAAGTGAAACTAAGTTTGGTTGGTAGCGTTTCGGCATCTTGACTGCCCGCTCTCGTCGTGTCTGCAGTACCTGCTGCACTTCGGATGCGTTTTGTGGGGGCTCCATGGTGTCACCCGAACTTGATCCGCCCCTGTCTTGTCGATCTTCGTCGATTGGTTCTTCAGAACATTCTTCTGGTGTTGACTTTTCCGTCGACTTTTCCACGGATTTAAGGAGATATTCATCCAAATCCGCTTCCAGTGAAATCAATCGCTGAACTGGTCTAACCAATACATTTGAGGAGGTTTTGAGTTTTACTCTCCTAATTTCTCCGTCGTTGCCGGGAATTAGTTCTTGTATTCTGGCTAAAGGCCACTTGCAAGCCTTTTGGTTATCAGTTGAAATGAAGAATAAGTCACCGACCTTCAAAGTTTTACAGAGATCTTTATTGACTTTTGTTCTTCTGGAAAGTTGACCGAGGTACTCTGTGCGAAAACGATCTTTGATTTCCTCGCGTAGTCGCTGCCGATAACGTAACTTTCGGGATAGCGATGATTTTTCAATTTCGTCTATATCTGGTACGCCGTCTACGTGAATTTCTTTCAAAAACATGTCTGGGCTTATGACACAAATGTTGTTTTATCTTCCGGTGAATAGGTGATGGGGCGAGCATTAATGACCGATTCTCATTCGCAAAGTGTGGTGTTCAATTCCTCGTAACTGAGACTTATAATGCCAAGGGTTCTTTTCATAAGATCTTTTACAAGGCGTACCATTCTCTCCCACCACCCACTCCACCATGGGGTGGATGGAGGATTAAAAACCCACTCAATTTTTTCGGTCGCACAATAACTCGAAATTTTCTCCCAATTGATGTGTTGCAGTAAACGGTTAGCTTTGACAAAATTGGTACCGTTATCGCTGTAAATGTAGCTCGGTCTTCCTCTACGATGTATAAATCTGCGCAAAGCTTCGAGAAATCCGTCAGCTGACAATGTCGTAACTAGCTCAAGATGAATGGCACGGTATACTGCGCAGTTAAATAAACAGATGTAGCACTTTTGACCTTCTCGTAGAAAGAGAGGCCCTGCGTAGTCTACTCCCGTGATTTCCAAAACTTTTGCATCTCTGACTCTCCTTGCGGGCAAACTCGTAGGCGGTGCTTTTAATGTTTTTCCTGCAAAACGGCGACAGGTAACACACTTTTGTATGACATTTTTTACAGCACGCTGACTTGAAGTAATCGAAAAATTTTCTCTCAAAATTTTTAACATTGTATTGATGCCCGTGTGATTACTTTTCAGGTTTGTATGCGTAATAAGCAGTTTGACCAATTCATGATTATGGCTTAAAACTATCGGAAATCTGAAGCCAAAACTGTCATCGCGATTTGAAACCAGTGATTTCGTTCTGATTAATCCGATGCTTTCTTCTTTATAGACTTCGAGGGTCTTTAATCTTGAATCGTTTATTCCTTCAAAGGCCTCGTCTTGGCTGATTTTCAAAATTCGCGATTCTGCATCAATAAATTCTCTCGCGCTAATTTCACCCTTTTGGCGGCATTCTGGATTTACTTTGCAATTTCGCGCAAATCGAAAAATTCAAGCAATGATTCGAACGGTTTTTAAATAACTTGACATTCTGAGCAAATACCACGGTGGATCAGATTCTCTGATAATCACATTAGCACAACTGAGTACCGTAGCCTCATGAATGAAACTTTCGGGCGTAGTATTCTCTGCGTTTTTCTTCAACTCTGCGTTAACTTCATCCTCATTAATCTCAAAACGATCAGCTGGCCAGTGATCAGGAGAATCTTTTTAGCTGTCTGGTTGTACACCCTCGTGACGGCAGATCGGCCGGATTTTTATTGCCTGGTACGTGACGCCAAGTTTTGATATCAGTGGTCGCTCGTATTTCTGTTATTCTATTCCACACAAAAACTGCCCATTGACCATTACGACGAATCCAGGACAAAACAGTTGACGAATCCGTCCAAAAAAAATTACCTCTACCTTCTTTAATTTTAACGAATCGATTGTGGTTTTCATCAAGCGTGCTCCAAGCATAGCTGCAAAGAGTTCCATGCGTGGAATCGAAATATCTTCTCGTGGCTTCACTCGTGATTTCGCTTGTACCAGCTGAACGGACGTACAATTTTCTCCTTCCACTCGAACAAAAAGTGCAGCCGCATATGCGGTTTTGCTTGCGTCGACAAACATGTGGAACATTACTTTGTCACGTGTGTCTCCGAAAATCCACCGTGGGACACTTAGATCTCGAAGTTCAGCAATCTGATCGTACCAGGCTTGAAACTGTTTTTTGTAGTTATCTGGGATCTCATCGTCCCAATTTAATTCTTTGATTCCCCATAAATTTTGGAGCAATATTTTCGGAGGTAGCAAAGTGGGCGTGGCCCAACCGAGTCGGTCGAAAACTTTATGCGCCGCGGATAGAACAAAACGTTTCGTAATTTTTTCTGGTCGTTTTTCCATTATTATTATATTAAGTCCCAATGTATCTTTGTCCTTGTTCCAAATCACTCCGAGTACGGCGTCATCTCCCAACCTCGGAGGTCAAAACAGGCTTCTTTCATGATCCGTGTAGTTTCGTCTTGGAAATATTGGGCCTCCATTTCCGATTTCACGCTCGTGACACAATTATCGACGTAGAATGAGTCGCGTATTTTCTCTATCAACTCTGATTCTTCAATATTCGTGGATTTTTGAACCATTTTTCCAAATGACAATCGATTGTTGCTCCTAGCCGAAATGGGCTACAGGTTAACCCGAAAACAACGCGACGGTGTTGAAATGTAATAATTTTTCTTGGTTCTGTCTTACTCCACCAAAAAAATTTCATAAATTGTCTATCCAAAGGCGCAATGTTTATTTGTAAAAATGCTTTTGCAATGTCAGCAACTATTCCAATTTCATGATTCCTGAATCTCAACAAAATATTAGGGATCATTTCTATTAGGTTTGGACCAGTTTCAAGGCATTTGTTGAGTGAAACTCCGTCTTTTGTTTTCGCGGAAGCATCGAATACTGGTCGGACCGGTGTGGTGCTACTAATTTTTAGAAAATGACGATGTGGCAAATAATAATCATGCTCTGATAACTGATCACTGGGCACTTCTTCGATAATGCCGTCTTTTCCCCAAAGTGTCAATAAATCGTCGTACTTTTCAAACAAGTGTTCATTTTTCAATTTATTGGTCAGATTAATCAATTTTTTTTCGACTATAAAACGATTATTTGCGAGTGGGGATGCTTCTCCTTCCAGGGAAGCGCCACTTCGTAGCGCCCTTCTTGAGTGACCCGAGTGGTGGATACAAAATTTGCCTTTGCTTGAGCGAGATAATTTTTCTTTGAAACTCTCTCAGCTGGATCTGTAATTCCCAGCGCGTCAAGTCTCCATAAATCCGTAATATCTGCTTCTCTAGCAAACATCGAAATAACTGTGAGAGCAGCATCTTGGCGTTCCGAAAAATTTGGGGAAAAATGGGAATTTGTACCATTTTACCTGTGTACAGTCGCCCGACCACATCCGCGCCTATCAACACAGCTATAGGTTCGGTGTCGTTGCCAATGTCGGATAAGTAGATTCCTTTACTTTTCAGCTCGTTCAAACGTGTGCAGTTTTCATATGCCGCAATATTTTGACAATTGATCTCCTCGTGAAATGCCGAAAAAATACAATCGAAAGTACCAGCAAGTTTACTTAGTGTGATGCGTGAAACTTGGTGTTGTCGGGGTTCTGACATCCCCCACCAAACAATAAGTGCACCATCTTCTTTTCACCGATTTTTCGAAACCTAATTTTTCGGAAAAACTGGCTACTAACATTATGCAACCCGGTGTCAATGACCGCGCGAACAACTCGTTCTCTCGTTGGCCCTTTCAACTTGACGCGGAGCGTCTGCAAATAAACTTGGGGATCTTGGAAGGTTACGTTGGCGAGAGCGAGATTTTTTGTCATTGTCTGGATTTCACCCACGGTCTGATCGCTATCATTTTTGGTCACTTCCCGACACATCAACAAAGCATGTTTTTTACCACACCAGGCACACTTTTTTCTAGAACGACACTTATTGTAGCTGTGGTTCATTTTCAAACACGCAAAACACGCATTTTTGTCTTTCACAATATCTTGTCTCGCACTCAAACTCAATTTTTTTGCTTTTTCACACGAATCGCTGTCGTGACTCTCCCCGCAAAAAATACACTTACTCGGAATTTTGGTTGGTTTCGTTCGATGTAAACAAAGCAGCCGCGGTTGGTATTGAAGTTTCTGTCATACTTATGTTTTTCTTCGTACTTTTGTTGTTGTTGTGACTTGGTTTTTGCTCGTCGAATCCGTTTATCGCTAATGAAATTCTCTCTTCGTTTTCCACTTCTGATTCCAAGAATTTCATCAAAATTTTCATTTTCAACAGCTTTCGTGTAGTTTGCCGCCGTCGGCGGGTAACTGTTCACAACTTCGCTCGCTCTTGATTCCTCACACATCGATTGGATTAAATATTGGAACTTATCTTCGGTTTGAATTAGGGGGTCTTCGTGCACTTTCACAAACATGCTGCAAAACTGCAACCAATCTTTTGGATCGCCGTTGAAACGCTTCAGCTCTAGTTTTGGTGGTCTAAATTTTCGCGAATTTTCTTGTGGAACGTTCACTGTCGAATTATTTCCACTATTTTCTTGGGTTACCGGTGTGGAAAATCGATTGAATGCAGCTTTTGCCACTTGAAAACTACTTTTATATTCATCAGCACTTATATCTTCTGTCACTTATATCTTATATTCGACCGATTTAATTACACCTAAACAATTTTTACAGAGCCGCTTCAGTCTATAGGGCACAGTAACGGCTCAATGGAGTTAAACTCTCCATTGAACGTAAGTAATGATAGTAAGATAATAGAACATATGCTTAACGAGAGATTAATTTGGTAAATCGAACAAAGCTGCCGGATTTGCTGTCACCGATACAAACTCTAAAGAAAGTAAGAACGAGAAACGAGTAGTCGGCAATCAGGGATGAATTAACACATAGGTAAATTACGCACGTGCTTAGAGCCCATGAATTTTAGCGGCCTAAAAATTTCGTCCAGATCCACATTTTATACCGGTTTCATAACCACTAAAATTCTAGTTACACTCGGTGAGAAAATTGCAACACTTTTTCTGTTTGCAAGGCAAAGTTATTTTTTTTGCAAAGTAGAAAACTCTTCTTTTCAAAGCTTACCATTCGGCTTTTTCTTGCAGAATGAAAATAAATGAAGTATTTACGGAATCGAATTGTTGAACTCAAGCCCAAATTTCTTAATTATTTCTTTTTTGAAAACAAATGTTGAATAAGACCGGTTTTGCTGCTACGGGAGTATTTTATGGCGTCCTTTGAAAATAAAACATCGTAATCTTGGTCACCTTCCGAACTTAGACGTGATTATCTTCCGTCTTCAATGCTAATAGTATCGGTAAAACCTTAAGTTTTACTAACAAAAGGGACCAACTGCATTCTTTAGAACAAACTCCCATAACCGCAAACAAAAATAACTATTAAATCTGTAATCCAGAACATATCTTGAAAATACCCAATTATAAGAAGACTACATCAATGGTCAAAAACAAAAAACATTAGGAACCAATCATTTTATTTCCAAAATGCAAATAAAATGGCTTCGAAACCAACTCAATTTCACAATTTTGTGTTAAAAACGCTCTTTCTGGTTTATATCATCTGTGAAACAACATTTAACAAGGGGATTCTGAGTTCTGAATTCATTTCTATGCCAATATGTGGTTTATAGATGTGACCGTTCAACGCAAACAATTACTAAAAAATCCGGTAGAGGAGTTATCAAGTTGTATGTGTTCCGTCTGGCTTTCCAATATCATCTTACACTACCTGCTGCGACACAAAAATCGAAATCAGCAATGCTGCTAATCAATCTGACGCCATCTTAATCACAACGGATTTTAATTTTCCAACCATTAGCTGGTCTTATGACGAAGGAATGGATGAAATTTTACATCTAAATGTGCTTTCGGAAATAGAGTGTCTGTTCATCGATACCGTTTTCGATATAAATCTAGGCCAAATTTGCCAGATACAAAATGGTGAAGACCGAATTGTCGAGCTGATTTTTGCAAATGAACCAATTTTATTTAAAGTAAATGAATCACCATTCGTTAATTATTAATGATTAACCATAAAACCATTGAAATTATTTTGGAATATTATTAACCCTTAACAGTCGAAAGAACTCGCTATGGCGACATATCACTTATGCCATAGAAAACGAAAGGCCCCAATACGAGGATATTGGTATACTTCGTATGATTTATGAGCAAAACACTTCGCATTCAACACGATGGAGCACAAATAAATGTACACATTAAATTTTAAAACTGGCCACACAATGTACACCATAAATATGTGGCCAAGAATTTATTGACAAAATTTATTACAGGAAAATGTGTAACGGTTGGCTTGGGTCTTTCCGACGCCACATGGCACACAGAATACCGAGAAAAGCAGTCAGTGGCTAGGGAGGGATCTTTCCCGCACGTTTCTTGAGACATCTATAACAGTCATCATAAGTTCTACCAGCCAAACCGCAACCATAGCAAAAGTTATGAGTTCTCTCCAGTGGGCACTTAGCGAAGGTATGTCCAATGTCCTTGCAATTCCAACATATAATGACGCTATTCCTACGTTCAAATGAGTTAACCTGTTGTCCGCTATCATCTTTCACGTGGTCGGGTACGGAATCTTCGCTTTCGCTACACCTCATACTTTCGTTTGAAATTTTATGTTTATCCTGGGAACTCGGCCTCGCTATTTCTTCCACTGCACGGGTACGTTTATAACGAGATTCGATCAGTTTCCGCGGATCGTAACCTGATGTTGACCATAGCTTTTCGTAATTCGAACAAATCTTGCGTAATTCTTCGATGTCCTCGAAATCCTGGTTTTGGGTAGCATTTTTCAGTGCCGGATTCATATTGTCCAATACAATTTCTAAGATGTCATCTTCTGGTAGTGGTCTAGAAAGCCTACAGTTCGACATCTCAATTTCCAGAATAAAATCGTTGAAAGATTCTCTGGATTCCTGCATTCTACCTCGAATATATCTTCGTTGCGCTCGCTCGCTCTCGAGGCTGCTGAACCGTTCCAATAGTGCTGACTTGAGTTGACGCCAAGACGCATTTTTATTCTTCCTGATAAACACATAATACCATTTTTCTGCGACACTGGATACAAAATTTCGCATTAGAGTAACTAATTCTCGTTTAGGTACATCGTCTTGATGTGCATGTTCCTCCATCCGCATAATAAAGTCCTGGATGTTGTCACCACCCCTACTGTTGTCTTTGCCCGCAAATGAAAGCTTCCATTTGGTGGGATCAGGTCGTCGTTTACCATAGCGTTTCGAAGGCTCATATTTATTTCGTCGATGTTTTCCAGACTGATCTATTGAAGAATCCGAATTGCTTTCACTATCGCTCATGTTGTTTTTATTTCGGCTACGAGGCTCAGATTTTCTGGATTTGGAGTGACGTGTCGGAGGTGTTGTTAATGATGCCTGTTTCAGAAATTTTGTTGTCATTTCTTCTATTTTCTTAGAAAATCTACTCTCAAAAGTTGCGTCGAAGTCTGAATTCTCCACCTCACGGTCGGTACCGAGTTCGTGACTTCTGCTAGGTCTAGCAGGCCCTGCGTCTTTGGATGTGGAAGCTTGGTTTCGATTGTCTTGTGCCCTAGGGAAACTTTTAAAATCTAATTTTTTCAAATCACGACCCAAACTACGGATGGTCCTTTCGAATGTTGTAATGACCAAGGAGACGGAGGCTAGGTTAGTAAAAGAATTTCCCAACCTTACTGCTCTGTCTTTCCAATGAATTAATTTAATTAATACAGACTGTTTATATTCTAAGGAAGAGTTATCGTCTATTGCTTCCAATAACAATTCTAACTCGTCAAATTTGACAGTGATTAAATTCAATTCTTGCTCTGGATGTTCGGTTACATGTGATAATTTAGGTTTTAGATGGGAATTTTGATGCTCTTCCTGCAGCAATTGATGCAGTTTTAATTCTACACCTACTTCTAAAGGCGATAAGTTACGAACTATATATTCTACCTCCAATTCCTCCGCACATAAATTTTCAGTTAGTAATTTAAGTTCCATTGCATAAACCAAATGAAGTAAAAATTTTGTTTGGAATTTAGTGTGAAAATGTATGAACGAATCGCAAAAAAAACAATTTAATTTTGACTCCTATTTCAAATATTCTGTCTATAGTCTGTTACTTAGATGCAATAACAATGAAATCTCGATGCAATCCAATGCAAAAGCACAAAAAAAAATTGTAGGAATGTCGTGCAAAAACTGAACAATGTATTCTACTTAATATTATTAAAGACGCAGACAAATTCAATTCAATAACAGAAAAAAAAATTATTAAATAAGGGTAATATTTACAAAATAAATAAATAGTAATAATAAATTAAATTAAATTATAATAAGAATTAAATTAAATTTGTAATCAAAGAAAAGAAAAGTTTCTTGGAATTTTTGTTTTAATTTTTTTTTTTTTTTTTATATATCTATATGTATACGTACATTTATGGGATGATGGCTTAGTAGTATCTTGCGTATTCTTTTAAGTCACCAATGTTTGCTATATGATCTTGCTTTGTGTCATTACTTCCGTGACTTGGTATGACGTAACCAACAAAAAACGAGCCAATTAATATTTTATTTGCAAAGTCTATTTCCAAAACAAATTTAAAAAAAAATAAGAAATTATATTTTAGTCATTGAAGAGTAATTACTAAACATTTATCATCAGCGAGGAACCCGAACTCATCGAATCATCAATCGCAAATGAATAAATTAATTGTCAATCTTCAAATCCTAAACTGTTAACACTGATTAAATAAAAATAAAAATTTATTGATGAAGTGGCAAAGTTACAAAAAAAAATTAATTCAGTAACAAATCCATTCTGCTAAAATATAAGAGAACCGACTCACGGAACAATCGATTATATTCCGGCATTATGGATTGACAAAACGGCAAAAATAATTAAATGTGAAATTTAAAAAAAAATGCAGTTGACCTTAAGGGTATGTATAAAAAGAACAATTAACCGCAAGTAAACTTAAGCGGTAACAAATATTATTCTGTACTAGTTGCATGGTGAAGCCACGTGGATGCCTTGTTAGGGCTACCAAATTTGTATTAACAGCATTACGTAATTAACGGTAAGAACACATTATGTTATCTCGACCCATTTTATCAGGTCCCTGTTTCGGCGCCATTTGTAACGGTTGGCTTGGGTCTTTCCGACGTCACATGGCACACAGAATACCGAGAAAAGCAGTCAGTGGCTAGGGAGGGATCTTTCCCGCAACACAAGACGTCGGATGCCATTTATTACAACAAAAAAAACAAAAAAAAATTTAACAAGTGTGCTCACTCCTTAATAATGGTTCGTCATAACGCATTATCCACCAAGGTCATCCCATATTAAACTTAAAATCTGTTACCACATGTTTCTATCTACGCACATCAATGAAAAATAAAGTCGCGCACCTTGCATGAACAATAGTATTTAAATAAATAAAAATGAAATAATAGTAATAATTACAAAAGCAACAAAAAAAATCTTACAAAATACGTCACCCATACTATACTTATCATGGCAGCATCCTGACGGTGTCCACTCACGATGATGATTCCAATATGTATATACACTAAACGCGGCTATAATAGGTGGTGGGTATGTTGTTAGTCTATATTCCAGGTTGTCGTGTCCATATATATACAAAACTGATGTACCATTCACATATGCTGGAAATCTCGCGTTGCTTCAATCATCAAATATTATGCCATAAATGTTGGCGTACGTTTGTGAAACAGACTAAACCCAATATGATTTGGTCAACATATGTTAATCTGGACGGTTTGGGCCCAAAACTTTCACATCCACACAAAACAAAATCGTCGTTCACACTTCATATACTTGTAATTAGTTTTTTTATTTTCATCCACTGTAAAGTTATCACTACGGAACTTTGTTTAAATAAATTTAATTAACAGTGTTTTATTATTAACAAAACTTCATTTTATTTTAATTTTTTTAAAGTTATATGTACATTAATCAATAATTTATTATATTAGATTCACATAAACTTTTTGATCTACAGTTTTTTTTTCTGTTTGTTACAATTATTTCTTTTTCTATTTACTGACAATTTTAAGTTTTACATTAACAATGCTTATCAAAAAAAAATTGATTCTTGTCAGTTTAAATTTTACTTAGCTTTATCAACCTTTTATTTTTTTATTACCATATTTAAGTTATCATATGGTTCAATTTTACAAAAAAACATTACTTAAAACAAAATGCACCTTTTGACTTTTTTCCATTGACTGACGTTTTTCAAGCTTTTTCTAGATCTTTACATTTTTCCCCGCTAATATGTTACTTTTGTTTTCACCCCCCCCCCCCCCCCTCAATCCAACAAACTTTTTTTTTTTTTATAATTCTATTTGTATGTTATATTGTAACTAGCCCGACAAGAATTTGCGCGCCAACACTAAATTAGTACATGGCTCTTCTCCGAAACCAACCAAAACCGCAGAAATAACTGCTATCTCTTCAACAGCGTTGGATTGCATCAATATCAAACCGTAGTGATGTCTGTCTACACTTTATAATACATTTTAATTTTTGTATGTAATTGACTCGTATATATCTACAACTACCAACCAAGGAATCTACTAAATTGATTGCGCATCGATGATTACAGTACACCAAGTAGGCACGTGTTCCATAGTGGATGGTTACTAATGGATAAAATCCAGCACCAGTGAGCGCGATAATTATTAAATTTTTTATCGTATAAAAATATTTAAGAAAACGGCGAGTGTGTCGCGTCAAGAGTTTGAAACGAGACTACAAGAGTGCGAAAGTGGATACAAATTTATATGTCAGGGCCCGTATTCTTGAAATTCACCGAAAAAATCCGCCGGTGACTTTGGTATGAAACAATTTAAATTTTCGACTGAAATGATGTATTTCACTAGAAAATAATGGGCGACTTTTTTTGATCGAATTTCAAGAATACGGGTCCTGTAGTTGAGACAGCATGAAAAACGAAATGGTACAGTCTAAGCAAAAATTGCTGAATTTGTTAATTGTGAATCACGACGATAGACGGAAACAAAATTTTTGATTGTTGTACTAAATGTCCACATAAAATAACTTTTGTGTTTAATGGTGTCCAAGCTATTTATTTAGTACAAAGTAGAAGCTACTGAATGAATTTCAGAAGAAGTTCTGGAATATGGCTAATTATGATGAACGTAGCTTTATCTTAACTTATTTTAGTGAAATTTGACATGCGAAGATAGATCGTTCTAATAGGCCGTTTTTCAGAATTTCATCTAAAAATCATTTTAGAATCCCATTTCTAGCACATAACCCAAATTGAATCACCATCGGTTAAGGAATAGCTAAGTTCTATCTTATTTGGCCATATTCCAGAACTTCATCTGTCGTCCTATGGGCGAGTATGTATTACAAAAAAAGCTCTCGACCGTTTAGGGTTAATAATGATCAAAACCCCAAACTATATTACAATTTTAGAAAATCTGACACAATAAACCTTCATTTACATCCTGAGCAGATTAAATCTGAGAAGGAACCTATATAGAAAGATCGTAGATATTAACGTAGAGAAATTCTACAAAGTCATATTTAAGAGCATAGATCTATTTGTTCCTACTGCTTTGGCCAAATCGAACACATATCCTCCATGGTATGGTGATAGACTTATCAATCTTACGAACAAGAAGGTCGTAGCTTACAAAGAAAATGTCAAATTCTATACCGAAGAAAGTAAACAGAAATTCATCGCATGTAATCACAATTTTGAAAGCTACTTTGACATAAAGTATAAAAATTTACGTTAGCCATATTAAGAAAAAAATAAGAAACGAACCAAAACCAAAGAGTGTATAACATTTAAAGAATGTAAATCTTGTGACCCGTAGATATGTCAAACAAGTTTGCAGAGTTTTGGATGTGGTCATGGATGTGGTCCTAATTGAATTTACCAGCAACTCTATTAATGAAATAGAACAGCACTAACAAGTTGATGGAACGCTTATATCAATTCGGTTTCTCCAAACGGTTTATTGAATTAGAGTTTTTGAGCTTTCAGAATTACTTCAAGCTAATTCAGGATACAGTAAGGCTCCCATATTGGTCCTTTATAATGTTCATCAATGACATTACTAAAGTAATACAGCATTCTAAGGTATTAATGTTTGCAGACAATCTAGCGAAACGGTATTAGTCTAACCTTCTCAACCTAAATATTAACAAATGTAAGATTTTATCCTTCCATCGAAAAGTTAACCGTGTCATACAACACGGCAAATTCACCCAATAATGTCGAATAGTGTACTTAACAAAAATGAATCGTCAACTGGGAGATCAAACTCCAATCCCTAATGAGAAACAAGCAACAGAAAATTGTGATGTTAACAAAATATAATAGTTAACTGGCAGCTTAAGCTTCAGCCCCAACGAAAAACGATTTTTTTTACATTTATTCATGTTATGGATCGATGTCAAGAGGGTTTACCGCTTTTACATAGAATTTACAAAAAAATTAAGTGCGCAAGGTATTACGAATAACATAAAATATTATTTTTCGCTGTAGACAGGATTCGAACCTGTGCGGGTAGAACCCAATGGATTTCAAGTCCATCTCCTTAACCGCTCGGACACCACAGCTCTTAATTAATGTTTAAGAAACGGTTGACTTGAAATAATCTTTTTTTTAAATGAACATGCTAATTATGCATAAATTATTTAATATACGCATATTTCAAGAATAATGAGATCATGTTGTGCCTGTAGTATAAATCAAGGCGAAAATTATTCCAATTTACAATGTTAGTGATTGATCATCTTTAGCTGATGAAGTGAAAGTAAACAAGTTTGTAGTTATGTAAACTGAAATTTGATGAGTTTGCAAATAAATTATCTCATACTTATTTGATTAATTTTAATTATAGAATAAATTCGTATCGGTTCTATGGTGTAATGGTTAGCACTCTGGACTTTGAATCCAGCGATCCGAGTTCAAATCTCGGTAGAACCTGCACATTGTTTTTTTACGGACCAAATAGCATGTGGCTAAATTCATAATGACTTTCTAAAGTAACAACAAACGCAGTCAATTTTTTTTTATTCTTCAGCAAGGCATTAAGTATCTGTGCTTAATGGGTCATTCATTTAATGTTCTATAATCAATGCAGATTCGATCTACCCCTTTTTTCGTTTTCACGCTTCTCTTTCAGGTATAATACTCCCAGGGATCTAAACTACAGATTTCTTTTCATTTTCGAAGTGGTCAAATATAGTTCGCAGTTCCTTCTGTTTATGATTTACCACAAAAACGTTATTTGCGCCTTTAAATTTTCAGGCTAAACTATTTTTGACTCTCTTAACTATACGAGTCCTTTCATATATTTTCGTAGAGGTACCATTATAACCGTTAACTAAATTATTATTACTATTTTCGAAGATTTTGTTTGCGTTGACACTATTGTCGAACTACATTCCCCTAAACTAGTGGTGAGCAATAAAACTCATTGTCCTCTGACAACGCGGTATTTATTTATGTATCCAGATGCACAGAATATGTCACATGGAAATGGATGTTGGGACTACCGCAATAGTTATTCCACAAATAATTACCGCGTTGCCCAGTTGACTTTTTTTCCGTTTTATTGCTCTATTTATTGTCAAAATTTGTCAAAAACACTAATTTGGTTTCGCCACCAATGCCCTAAAACTATCATTTATCTTTTTTTTCTATGTATAACTAGTTTTTTGAAAGATTTTTCTTCCACCGATAAATTTGTCACTTTGAGCATTGTTTTGGACAATCAAAACATCAACAGTTGTGTCAACTGCATCAATCTTAATCACAGAAAGCCTTAACTTACGAATTATTTTAGTAAACTTTTACTAAAACCTCGTTATATTCGTTGGCCCCTTTGAGCTTCGAATTTCCAGATACAATCATTTCCTAATTCTATAAAACATAACACGCCTGTGTGTTTTTAATTTGAACAATTTTATGATATTCATCTACACAATATATAGCCGAATATAGCCGTTTAACCAATTCAACGCTATTTGCCCTTCCCCACCTCACAAACATCATCCAGATACGTATGACGATACGAAGTGACGAACACAAAACAAACTAATGTTCAATCTCTTCTCAATTTTCCAACCAGCAATAAGCCGGCATGCGCCAGCTCCCTCGTTTTGACTACCATTAAATATCAAACAAATAAATTTCGAATGGTTTGATTTTCAAGGAGAGAAAACCCCCCGTTTAACCCCGAAAATATTAAATAACGTCGATAATTTTGAATAAATTAAGCCAATGCCAAGCAACTAACTCAACACTATTTTATTCTGGAAATCTAGACAAATCCAGAAACCTCGAATTTCAAGAATCGCATCTCTGTAATATCATATAACTCAATTCTATGTACTAATAATTCAACTAACAGATAAATCGAACAATATCGAAAAATCTGTCAAATTTCTAATAATAACTATCACATAACGATTAGTGTCAAAAAAATCTATAAACTTAAGAAACCTCAGAAATTCCCCGAAAATATTGAAAATTCTAAAACATCGCACAATTTAGAATTTTAGCATAAAGATAGAATGCAAGAATAATCTTTAAAATATTAGTTTCCCTTGCTGATGTCAAGACTTCATTCTGAAAATCAATTAATATTAAAATGTCTATCCGACCTTCAAAGGAATTGGTTCTGGGGCGGTGCCGAATTGTTAATCCGCCTTATGTAATTTGAAATATCTAAAAATTAATATTTATTGCATCGACACGACACACAAAGGCAAGTAATTTTCACGCCTACCGCTGGAAATTATAACACCGAAATTAATTTGTTGTATACCGGGTCGCAATATGATAGCTTACAATTCCTCACGGACGGCCTTATCCCATTGACCACTTCCACTGCACACAGTTTCTAATTGATGAGCCACCGTTATTTGAGTCTGGTGCTCTGAACCTTCTTATCTCCTTCTGCCTTGGCACCTGGAAGGTACGAAGGCCTGAAAACTACCAGAAACGCGACGACAGACATCATTTTGCTTGAAAATAATGTCCATATGTATAGTATTCAGAAAAGAAATATGAGCGCCGGCACCTGTTCCTCGAAAAACTACACATGACGTCCTACTAACGATCCCAAACCAAGACGGCAAAGTGTGAGTATTTTGATAAGGAAGATACCATCATTCAGAACAAGCGAATCAGTTCAGTTCACTGACAATTAAAGCTTACTTCCTGGAAAGATAAGCCGCCCGGTTGTACCCGGCTATAAGCGATCACATGCGCTTGCCATTTCGTAGAGCAATCTCCGGCCGTTAATCATTGCCTGCAATAAAATAAAAATTACATCTCAATAGGTGCTAACTACCCAAACTTTCCTGAACCCCACACGCTGGCGAGCATTAGCGCTCTTTGAAGGTACCCAGTTTCATAAAAACAAACCTCCAGAAAGCGTGTGTCTGATGACATTTCCAGTCACCGATTATTCGAGCGCCAACAGTTTTTCCGTCATTTGAAATGCTACTCTTCCCCTAACCCTCCCTTAACGACACGATAGAACTGATTTATTTTTCAAAAAATTCAAACAAGGTCACACCCCATATTAAGCGTTTTCCATTGGCGTTAGCAAAGTACTCACAATAGTGCTGTCGCTCTGCAAACATTGAACGGAGTACGTTTCAAATTTTCTGGGGAGTATTTCTAGTCTAGTGGGAGTACATACGAAAGACAACAGTTACACCTTAGGCATAAACAATTATTGGCGTTTTGTGTTAAACAAAAACGGACCGCCACGAAACTGTAAGCAAAATTTTTAATATTTAGCTATTTTTACCTAAATTTTACGCGGTAAATAAAATACTTATCTTATAGCAACTTAAAGTTCGAACCCTTTTCATTTTTAAAAGCGTACTTTTGGCAGATATGTGAATTTAGATATGACAAATATGCGAACATGTACTCGTATGTTCGTCATTTTTACAAAGCTGATTTTTGAGAATTGGAAAATATTTTGGTACAATTTAAAGAAATGTCATTGCCTGACGATACCACAGTAAGTACCTACATAGGGTGACTTGGAGGAAGTCGCAAAAATCGTCTTAAAAAACAGGACATAAAATTGGTGTGGTGGGGACGACTGGACACAAAACATGAACATGGTGAAAGTTGTCAGATAATAAATTGCAATGGAATTCGTGCATTAGCACAGCAGTTCCATTTGGTGCTTAAATAAAACATGGACAGAATCCAATAAAGATTGCAAGATACTATAATAAAGATTTGGTTATTCGGACAAAATTAGATTTCATAACCACTCCAGGGCTTTACTACATTTCCAGGTTCCAGCACCAAATGGAGCACGTTTGTCAATGGATTTTAGTGAAATGTTATATCTGAGTTATTAAGCCGAATTATTCATGCTCTGAAAATTTCTTGGGTCACCTCATTTGGGATCGGATTTGTTAAATAAAATAAGAACCTAATCCAAGATATATTGCGGAACACCACTAATGATATTTTGGTTGAAGCCATTAACATTGTTTCGGCAATTTTTCTTGTTTTTGTATACATAGACAACTAATCCAAGCAGTGTACTACGTCTCCAGCTTCAAATGGAACTAAATGATACGTTTGTGGATGAATTATAAGAGGTTAAGTCAATTCTTTATGTAGTTCCTAATACAAAATTTATTAATTATTAATTAATTTAATAGTCTGGGGTGGGAAACTTTAAATCACAAATGATATTTGTCAAAATAACTTGTATATACTTAGCTAATTCAGACTATCGTCTCAGTCTCCAGCATCAAATGGATGGAACAAGAACATTTGTTGAGTAAAATTTATTATCTGCAATATTTTGCAAATTCTATAAATAGTTCGTATTATAAAACCTATTATTTCAGTGCCTGAAAAATAAGTCTATCGTTAGGTAGGGTTGGGATCAGAATTTTTATAATAAAACATGGCCCAACGACAAGAAATATTTTGGAACACTATTTGTACTAATGGCATTTTGATCGATACCATATAAATCAAAAATTATATTTACCAGTTTTGGTTTTCCATATACAGCTAACCCAGACAATTTTCTCCGCCAGATGTATTTTAGTGATATTTTAGCTCGGAGATATTAAGCCATTTAACTAAACCTTAAACATATTAAATCACGTCCTAAAAAATTTTTTGAGCCAGTCGTTTGGGCAGGTGTTCAAATTAAATTGTTGAAATTTTTTTTTTTCTGATCCCTCCTGAATTTTGCATTGCCGCTAATAAATTTAACACAGAAGTTTGAAAACCCAAAACAGGTCTAGAGAAACCTAAACGTCTGTCGCCCTATTCTTACCTAGATCCTACATAGGCGAGAAGGAGAATGTCAAAATAAAACTGAAAGACTGAAAGAAATATGCATGGGAGTCCGAATTTTATTCAAATGTAAACAAAGAATTTGAGAGTATTGATGTCAAGGCGTATTGGACGAATAAAATTTCCCATATCACGCTGCATAAATCCAGACTTCCATACAACTTTCTAGTCTTGGAAGGTTAAATGACGGAGAGGTCGTAGTCTAAGTTTGAGACAGGATTTGAGAGTATTGTAAATCCAGATTTCCATATATCGTTTTTGTGCGGTAAGGCTAAATGATCACATAATTTGTTAGGTAACGTAATTTTTGTATTCAGGTGAATATTTAGCTAAAGCAGTTAAAAGTTTTTTGATAAAATCATCATCATAAAATCTCTGTCATGTTTAAGTTTACCTGGTGCCCCATACAGAATGCCTTGATGTTTTCATAGTTATAAAAAACACGAAAATATCTTTATATAAGTTTTACCAATAAATCTTCAGATTCTGTAGGAAAAGCATTGTGAAGTTGGAGTAATTTAGTTCGCAAATTTGACATGTTTCAATTGATATTGGCTGATACATTAATGCAAGAAAACCATTTTATGGGTTTTTGCTGGAGAATGACAGAAACCATTATAAATTAGCTTTGAAAAACGCTTTATGAAAAAGCCAGCTATCTCCCAGAATATTATAGTTATTGCAAGTAAAAGCCGATAAGTTAAAATATTTTGTGAAGGTATTATGTTTTAGTATAACAGTTATTAGAACAGGGAAGTACAAAATGAATGTGCGGAGTATAGGAGTAAGCACTTTTGACGAAAGTAGTACATAATATATACACCTATCGTACTCACTTCGACAGCACTGCTCACAAGTACTTGTGAGTTGTTAGCTGTTACGCATATAATTAACGGCAGAGGGATTTTAGTTTAAAAAATTCCAATAGATGGCTCTATACTAATTTTGGTTGTGTGAAATGTCATTGTTTAACCCTAATCCAACCAAGTTTGTCTTTTTGGCTCATTTGATAAATGCATCGATTGTAAAAATTTAGTAAATTATTTTATTAGATGTTGTGGTTCGATTAGAGTTAACAACAAATAATTTTTATGTTCTGTGATACAACACGCAATTGTTAAATCGTAAAAATATTTTAATTATTTTATTGTTTAATGTTTTATTACTTATTATTAATGAAACAATGTTTTTTTTGTCAAAATTTAGCAGTTTTATTTAAATTGAAGTTATGTTTTACTACTGTCACAAAACTTGCGTTCCATTGAACATCTACTCCCAAGTACTTGGCAGTAGCAAATTGTTTCCAATGGAACACAGTGATTGTAGAAATCACCTCCCAATTTCTTCCTGGGTTGACGAGCTTCGCAGATCTGAGGGCGAATGGTTTTGAAACGCTCAACCGATGATCATATGTTTGCCGTATGTCGAGTCCTTGATGAGTACCTTTTCAATTGACTTAGCAATAGCTTTTTAGACACCGCCAATCTAGATATAGTTTGACTGAAATTCCATTGTAAAAAACAAATGAATCACTTAACCAACTTCGTATATCGACAGAAAATTTCCCGTAGAACAACTCTGCCATTTGACATTTTCTTCTAAAATGCAAAATATTTATGCAAGTTATTTGTAAAAAAGTGACCGCAACCTCCAAAAAAAGCCTTTTGCCCAATTTATTTCCTTCATAATCGTTTTAATTATAAAACAAATGTAACAAACAAAGGCACCAATGGCCTAGAAGTTATCGCTTAGAATTAATAAATATTAAAAAGAAAAATTTTATGCGAGCGGTTAAGGGCTTGAAATCCATAGGGTACTATACCCGCACGGTATCGAATCCTATGACTACAGCGGGGGAACGACAAATTTCTGTTTTAGAGATTTCTATTTGATATTAGGTTGTTGATAACCTCTGATTAGTATATAACCGTGTTTATCCAGTGTCAGATAGATGGTCAATTGTTAGCTAAAGCTGACAATATGTAACGGTCAACTGGGAGTTCAAGCTTCAGTCGCTAATGAGAAACAAGCACCAGAAAATTGTGGTGTTGACAAAATATAATAGTTAACTGGCAGCTTAAGCTCCAAAACGAAGTTTTTTACATTTATTCATGTTATGGATCGATGACGAGCAGCTTTACCGCTTTTACAAAGAATTTTTAAAAAAAATTAAGACGCTCAAGGTATTACGAATAACATAAAATATTATTTTGCGCTGTAGACAGGATTCGAACCTGTGCGGGTAGAACCCAATGGATTTCAAGTCCATCTCCTTAACCGCTCGGTTTTTTTTTTTTTTTTTTATTTTTTTTTTAAATATGGTTTTTTATTTAGCATTTTTTTTTTACAATTTTCGATGACAAAAGAATATTAAAAGAAAATTCAAGGTCTGTTATACATTTTGAAAGCTTTAGTCCTTATAGGATTCTCAAGTTTAATTATTTACTAAGGTTTTTCTTATTTCTTATTTTTATGATCCCTATTATTCTATCAACTAGATTCTAATCTCAGTGAGAGTATTTCCGCTTCATGCCGACATAAAATTTGCTGCATTAAACATTGTCGTTTTTACTTTCTTATATAATATTAAAAACTTATAACCTAATAAATAAATAAAAATCTAAAATCCTGGATCTAAAATCTTGGCTAATGGAGCCACCAATATTTTTCTTTTTTTTTTATGAAGTTTAAATGATCCATTCTGCTAAATGCCGTGCTGAATCTTAGATGGTCATTTGGATTGTTAAATTTTGTCTCCTCGAATCCTTTTTCGGTCGGCCTTCTTTGTATATAGTAAATTAACGGAACTTGTTCTGTATTCTGGATGTAACCTATGTTATCTAAATAAATGAATGCTTCTGGACCAGGTATATTCCTCATTTGTATCGAACTTTCTATAATTCGTTCATCCGTATAATATAATCCGTACGTTAAGGAGTTATTGAGTTGTGCTGTGGCGCGTCTAATGTGTTCTCTTATTAAGTTAATGATATGTAGATCAATCCTTTTTGCATCGAAGCTCCCGTATTGGGTTTGATTGGATATGTAATGTTTATATTGTGTCTCCGCTTTTCGATATTTTCCGACACACACCCTTATACATTTTCTTTCAAATTTCCTTAGCCGCTCCATATAACTGGCACTACAATTATACCATATGGGGCAACCATATGTTAAAATCGGTCTTATTAATGATAAGTAACATATTCGTTTTACGTTACTGTTGAGATATGACGAATAAAATAGTTTTCTGTTACTTATGAACGCTTTTTTTGGCTTTGTCAATTTGAATATTAATGTGTTGATTTAGGTATCCAAAATGATCAATATTTATACCTAAGTATTTCACAATTTTTTGTTGTTTCAATTCACTGTTATTCACTTTGATTTTGAATTTTTTCCAATTTTTCTTTGTGTCGGTGTTCGCTAATTGTACCGGTCTTCTAAAGAGTATTGCTTCACATTTCTTTTCATTAATTCTTATGTGCCATGTGTGTAGGTACTTGATGGAGAATTCAACCGCCTCCTGTATTGATTCCTTTATGTTTGCAATTTTGTGGTTGGCACAGTAAATGACTAAGTCATCAGCGTAGGCAATGGTGTTTAAATCTGCAGTGTTCAATTTTGGATTTAATATTAAATTTTTTATGTACAGATTAAATAACACCGGCTCATTTATCATTCCTTGCTGTAATCCATTTTCAACTCGAAACATGTGATTTGATGTCTCCTCCCCATCAGTGACCACAAATCTACGTCCAAATAGCATATCTGCCAAGATCAACAGTATATCTTGTTCCACTTTTATTTTGTGCAATTTAAAAAGTAACCCATCTAGCCAAACTGACTCAAACGCTTTTTCCATGTCAATTAAAACAGCGCCCGTGCATATGTTTTTATTGAGATTGTTATTGATATCTGAAGTTAATTTTGCTGTAGCGTGAGTTGTGGAATGTCCGTGGCGAAATCCAAACTGATTATCCGGCATAATGTTCGTGTCATCAATGTGCTTTTGAATTTTATTATTAATGATTATTTCGTAAACCTTACTGAAATTTGAGAGTAAGCTGATTGGCCTATAGTTTTGCGCGTTAGTTGGATCTTTATTTTTTTTAATATTGGAAATATTCTTGCAATTTTCCAACATGTAGGAAAGGACCGATTATTTAGTAAATTATTATATATTGTGCACAGCTCTGCAACGATTTCATCTGGGAGGTGCTTCAATACTATACTTGGGATTTTGTCCACACCAAATGATTTCTTATTGTTCGAACAATGTAGGATTGCTTTCAGTTCCTGTTGTGAAATAAAATAATTTTGTGTTGAGGGTTCAACTTCATTTGCTATATTTTGATGAGAGAATTGAAATTTAGCGCTGTTTTGTGCTTGTTGATCTTTCAAGTTTTGTGCATATTGGGTGACTATGTTTTCAAGCGAGCTGTTAATTGAACTTGAATTTCCTTTTGACTGTTTCTCTATGTAGTAGCCTAAAATGTCAAGGTTTTCCCGAGTGTTGTAGCTCTTGTAATTTCGATTCACTTTAGGCATAGCATTCCAATCAATGTTTAAGTCTCCCATACAAGCTATCTCTGTATCATTAATCTCAATTTGATTTACGTTTTTAGAGTTTTTTGCTCTATTTATTTGTTTTATTTGCGAAAACATTTTTGCACCTGGCCTGATTTTTTCGATTTTATTTTTCCAATATTGATTAACTTGTATCTTTATGTTTTGTTCAATAAGCTCGTTTGTTCTTTTTATTTGCGCTTTTAAGGTGATAATTTGCTGATTTGATATTGGTGAACCATGCCTTTTTAATATTTTGATTTGGGATATTAGATAGCTTTTGTGTCTGTATAACTTCTCTATCGTTCTGTTAGTGTAGCACTGCATGTTATTTTTACGTCTAATCCTGGGAGCAGTTTTTATTATTGTTTGGTTGACGAGATGTGTTAACGTGCTAATGGATGCTTCTATTTCTTCGTTTGATAAGTTTCTATCGTTCGGTGTTATCACTTGCTGCCCACTATCTCTCAGATGTCGACAGTACGCCTTTTTCATTTTGTTTGACCACCATATCCAGTTAGTGACTGTGAAATGATTTGCGTTCTGCATTTCCTGTAAATTCTCTTCTGTATGCTCGATACCTTCACTTATTATCTCGATTGCTTTATGGTCGCTATCATATCGATGCGACGGAATTTCCCCTTGTCCGTTTGTTCTGATTTTCAGCCTATGATCCGCGATCGCCAAGTCTAGATAGCTACCTGCTGCTGGATATGTAGGGGCATCAGGCTTATACATTTTTGATCGGTATGTAAATCCGGTATTAGTCAACCATCGGTGTAGTATTATAGCTCTTTTGTTTTCAGATGAGTTCCCCCAATTTGCATGTTTAGCGTTTATGTCTCCCGCGATAATATAATAGTTGTTTGTATTAATTAAATTTAAACTGTGAAATATTTGGTTCCATTCCGCTTCAAAATATTTTTCCATTTCTGTGTTTTGGTTACTCGGGCAATACATTGCGATTATGTATAATTGACATTTATCTTTTAATGCCACCTTTATTATGGTTGTTTCTATAACACAGCAATTTTGAAGTTTGTTAATTTTAACAATTTCATATTTTATTTTGTGCTTAATAATAATGGCTGTCCCACCTCCCTTCTTCAGCTTTGGTCGATCTTGTCTTACGATGGAATATTTTTGAAATTCTATTTTATGCCGATAGTCTAGTTTCGTTTCACTTAGTAACAGTATATCCGGATTGTGACATTCCATGAAGTTTAATAGGTTTAGGCGTCTGTGTATACTGACAATCGAATTTACATTAATTGCTAAAATTTTTAATTTACTCATAATCCTTGTATAACTTTGATCAGTTGAGCGATTTGCTCACTTTGTTGTTGTATAATTGTTGCCATTTTTTCTACTTTTGCAGCCAATTTTTGAACTGTTAATGCCTCCTCTGTGTTGTTTCTCACTATATCTACATATGTTGCACTTGTACGTCTACTCGAAGTCGGTATATTTGTAGCCGGTTGAGGGATTTTTGCTGATGCTGCATTTCCACGCTTTTCTTGAATTTTCCTTCTTAATCTTTCGATTGCTTTGAGGTATTCCGGGCATCCTTTGTATGACGCTGGGTGTCCGCTTTCGTTACAGTTAACGCAAAATATTTTGGTACTTTCTATTTTACTTTTTATCGCACATTCACCTGGATTGTGTTGTGTTTCGCATTTGACACATCGATATTCTAATTTACAGTTCGCTGCTGCATGACTCATCCTTTGACAATTCTTGCATTGCATAATTTTATTTGTTTTTCTTAGCGGTTCCCAAACAATTCTTTGGTAACTGATTGTTTTTATATTATGAATTTTAGTCATCTCAGTATTTTGCTCAAATTGAACAATATATAAAGGCAACTTCCTCTTTTCTTCCATGGCTCGTTTTGTCGTCATTTGTGATATATTTGTGATGCGTACTTCGTCGCTACTTTCAATTTCCAATTTTATTTCGTTCAGATTTTCTTCTTCGTTTAGACCTTTTAGCACCATAATTTTGGGTTTGAAACCTTTAGGTGTATAAGAAAAATATTTTGTATCCACTTCGTCAAAAATTTTTTTAATTTTATGGTAATCCTCCAGGTTTCGTGTCAATACCGAATGTTTCTCGCTACTGACACGCTTTATTTCGAAGTCTTTGATTTCGATGCCTTTTATTAATGTAACTGTATTGTTTATAGTTTGCTTATGTATGTGGATTGGTGGTGGTTTCACCGATTTTCCTTCTGGATTAAAATTTTTGTTTACGCTGGTCGTATTTCCACCATTAGTTGCTTTTATTATATTATTTGACGGTGCGGCATTTTTTTCCTTTATCGTCTTTTTTTATTGCTTCGAATGTATTTTGCTGATCACTCGACTGGTCCTGATCTTCTGGTTCTTCTTCCATTTGCACTAAATATTCAAAACGGTTTTTTGAGAATACATTTTCCCTTTTTTTCAATGTGTGCCAATTGGTTTTTTAGTTTCTCGTTTGCGATGCGAAGTCTTCTTATTTTGCTGCCATTTCGTTGCTCTGCCGTAATAAGATTCGGCTTTATCTTAATTTTGGATGGTCTTGCCATGTTAGTTATGTTATTCCATTTCGGATAATTGGTTTCGTTGGAATGTACCAATTTTATTTGCTCCGCTGTAAGCTCGACCGTATTTGTTTGAACTGTTGTACTTTCCATTGTGTGGTCTGCTATATCATCATTTTTTATTTTGTTTGTACATGCGAAAACATTTTTACCGTTTAATGCATTTTTATTGTGACTCGTCCAGTTTATGGACCCACAACTACCGTTTGCACTTGTATTATAAATGTTTGTGTTTGTTTTTTTATGACACTAAAGTTATTTCACTTTTAAAACTATCTAATATTATATTAATCACTATTTTAACCTTAACTATTAATGTTTGTATAAATTCAACCTTTTACCACCCTTAGAACTACATTTTATAGCAAAAGCTAATCACTAATCTAATTAATTTATATTAATATTTAATTTAACTCAATAATATTATTGAAATATTTTAATTTCGAACACTGCGATGTTAGCACCACGAAGGTAGACTCGCTACTCCCGCCTTAACCGCTCGGACACCACAGCTCTTAATTAACATTTAAGAAATGGTTGACATTAAATAATCTTTTTTTTAAATGAACGTATGCAAATTGTGCATAAATTATTTAATATACGCATATTTCAAGAATAATGAGATCATGTTGTGCTTGTAGCATAAATCAAGGCGAAAACTATTCCAATTTACAATGTTAGTGATTGATGATTTTTAGCTGATGAAGTGAAAGTCAACAAGTTTGTATTTATGTAAATTGAAATGTGATGAGTTTACGAATAAATTATCTCATACTTATTTGATTAATTTTAATTATGGAATGAATTGATATCGGTTCTATGGTGTAATGGTTAGCACTCTGGACTTTGAATCCAGCGATCCGAGTTCAAATCTCGGTAGAACCTGCAAATTGTTTTTTACGAACCAAACAGCATGTGGCTAAATTCATAATGACTTTCTGTAAAGTAACAAACGCAGGCAATTTTTTTTATTCTTCAGCGAGGCATCTGTGCTTAATGGGTCATTCATTTTTCCCCATTTTTCGTGTTTACGCTTCTATTTCAGGTACAATACTTCCAGGGACTTTATCTTTTTATCTAAACTGCATAATAAAATTCTAGACAGGTTATATATAGTTCGCAGTTCCTTCTGATTATGATTTACCACAAAAACGTTATTTGCCTTTAAATCTTCAGGGTAACCTGATTTCGACTCTCTAAATTGTACGAGTCCTTTCATCTAGTTTCGTAGAGGTAGAACACGTTTCTTAAAAATTTCCAATCACACTATTGTAAAAAACTATAATCAACCGAAGAATTTTCAGTGTTTACTTGCTTGAAATTTACATAATTTATTCAATTCGACGTAAAGGGATTTTCATCCAATTTTCTATCATCAAAACTATCATTATAACCGTTAACTAAACTATTATCTAACATATTGCTATTTTCGAAGATTTTGTTTGCGTTGACACTATTGTCGAACTACATTCCCCTAAACTGGTGGTGGCCACGCCAAATTAGTATTTTTGACAAAATTTGATAATAAATAGAGCAATAAAACGCCGATTAGAAAAAAAGTCAACTTGACAACGCGGTATTTATTTATGTATCCAGATGCACAGAATATGTCACATGGAAAGGATGTGGGAACCACCGCAATAGTTATTCCACAAATAATTACCGCGTTGCCCAGTTGACTTTTTTTTTTCTAATCGGAGTTTTATTGCTCTATTTATTATAAAAATTTGTCAAAAATACTAATTTGGTTTCGCCACCACTGCCCTATAAAACTATCATTTATCTTTCTTTTCTATAACTATAGTTTTTTGAAAGATTTTTCGATTACAATAACTCGTTGGTCACGAGCACTTCTTCCACCGATAAATTTGTCACTTTGAGCATTGTTTCGGACAGTCAAAACATCAACAGTTATGTCAACTGCATCAATCTTAATAACAGAAAGCCTTAACTTACGAATTGTTTTGGTAAACTATTACTAAAACCTCGTTATTATATCCGTTGGCTCCTTTGAGCTTCCAATTTCCAGATACAATCATTTCCTTATTCTATAAAACCTAACATGCCTGTGTGTTATTAATTTGAACTATTTTATGATATTCATCTACACAAACATATCGAATATAGCCGCTTAACCAATTCAACGCTACGAATTCAACGCTGTGCCACCTCACGAACATCATCCAGATACGTATACACTGGCACATTGCGCATTGGGCATCTAACTTCCCCAAGCAATAGACACGACAACAAAAAGATACGAAATGACGAACACAAAACAAAATAATTTAATTATTTCACTGTTCGCTGTGTTCAGTCTCTTCTCAATTTTCCAACCGGCAAAAAGCCAGCATGCGCCAGCTCCCTCGTTTTGACTACCATTAAATATCAAACCAATAAATTTCGAATGGTTTGATTTTCAGGGAGAGATCTCGAATGGAAAATCTGACAAATATCATGGTGTCGCAAAACCTCAAAAATTCCCGGAAAATATTGTGTCTATCACCTTCAAAGGAATTGGTTCTGGGGCGGTGCCGAATGTTAATGCGCCTTATGTAAATTAATATTTATTGCATCGACTCGACACACAAAGGAAAGTAATTGTCACGCCTATCGGGTCGCATTATGATAGCTTACAATTCCGTTCCCCTCATCTCGTTCTGCCTTGGCACCTGTAAGGTAAGAGGACTTATTGGGTGTACAAACCAATTTCCGACCTTTTTTACTGAAATAAAAGACATTAGTTTGTGTAGAAAATGAAAGAATGTTTTATTCAAAGTATGCTCCTTGGGAAGCTATAACCTTCGCCCATCGTTTAGGCAATAAACGGATTCCCCGAAGGTAGAAGTCTGATGGTTTCAAGGCGATCCAGTTATCGACCCATTTTTTGACGTTTTCATATGAAGTGAAGTGCTGCTGTGATAGGGCTGATTCCATCGACCAAGTAATTTATGACAGGTATAGCAACATGTGGCCTAGCGTTGTCATGTTGCAAAATAATCTTATTGTGCCTTTTGTCCATTCCGGTCGTTTTGCAGCTAGAGCTTGCTTTAAAGCCATCAGTTGTCGTCGATAAACTTGTCTCATAATGGTTTCACGCTCTTTCAGCAGCTCATAAAAGACGACACCCTTCATATCCCACCAAATACAAAGCATCACCTTCGAACCATGGATATTTGCTTTTGGCGTCGACGGCCCTGGTTCACCTGGCTTGACCCACGCTGGTTTGCGCTTTGGATTGTCATAATGGATCCATTTTTCATCCCCAGTGGTGATCCGATGCAAAAACACCTTTCTTTGTTGTCGTTGAAGCAACAATCCGCACATGGTTTTCCGACGTTCCATGTCCCTTTTTAGACCCAATTTCCCAGCTTCTGAACTAATCACATTGCATGTATACGTTGCGAAACACATTGTTGGGTAATATTCAACTCTTCTGCCAATTGTTTTTCAGTCTGACAAGGGTCAACATCAAGCAATTCTTCCAATTCTGTATCTTCAAATTTTCTTGGTCTGCCTTCACTTTCTTTGTCTCTTACGTCAAAATTACCAACTTTGAATCGTTGAAACCACTCTTTGCATGCTGTTTTCGATGGAGCATGTTCACCGTAAACTTCCATAAGCAAACGATTTGTTTCCGTTGCACTTTCCTTCAACAAAAAATAATGAAGTAAAACTTCCCGCAAATGTTGTTTTTTGGCACAAAATTCGACGTTTTCAATTACATGAAAATAATTGTTGTTTACGCTTTGAACAAATGTCACTAGTAAATTATTCAAGCTTGACATCTAACCTCCACAAAACATGTATTGAATAATATGCAAGCAGTGATATTAACGACACCAATCTAAAAAGGTCGGAAATTTATTTGTACACCCAATAAAAACTACCAGAAACCGATGATCATAAGATTAAGTTTGCCGTATATCGAGTCCTTGATGCTTGTTGCTTTTTTAGACACCGTCAACATCTAGATATAATCTTCGATTGTCTACAGCATATATCCGCTCTGACTGGTCAATCGCATAATCAAGGCGTGTCTCTGGGAAACCACCTCATTCAAATAGTTTAACACATGTTCAGCGAGAGTTAAAAAAGACAAAGGGGTAAAATAGGGATGTCCAATCTCTCCTCGGATTTTTAATTTAGTTTTGAATGAGGTACTGGTAACCAGTTTCCACTACTTCGATAAAATCAGAGTGGGACCTTGAAGCCTCCTCTTATTTTGGCTTATGCTGATAACATTTTAGTTATCACCCGCGACCCTGCAAACTTGGCAGTTTACCTCAGCGAGTTAATACGTGCACTTGAGGTGGCGGGGCTTAAAATAAATCCACACAAATGCACCGTACTCATCAGAACTCTAGACTACCCAGTCTGTATACCGCCAAACATCAGTATAGCTGGTATTTCCTTCACCACAGTAGCCTTATTACGTTATTTAGGCATCTACTTGACCACTAAGTTGAGTCGACCACTCACTACCTGGGCCCGATATCGTCAGACACTTGGGGTCTCTAAGCTGATGCAAGCGTTTATGAAAAAAAAAAAATTAAATGACTTTAAAACCCGTTACCACTCAGTACAATATCACAATCGTTCCTACGAAAACAAATATTGATTGAAAACCACTGCCCTTACCTACGCAAATCGACGGCAGTTAAGAAGGTGCGAACTGTTCTTCTTAAGAAAATTGCTTCAGTTTAGTATTGACAAATCCACTCCCAGTGAGCAGAAGATTAAGGAGATTCTGGATGGAAAATCTATAACCAAACGAATCAAGGTTCAACGAATCAACTACAGGGGACATTTACATCATCGCGAATCAACCCATATACTCCAAACCGCAGAACGAAGGAAGCGAAAAAGCTAGGATGGCGTAAAAGCTATAGGGTAACTAACATTTAAGATATTACGGCAGACCCCCCAACGAATGGGAGCAACTTCTATTATCTCGCATTGAGTTTCAGCAAGCTGCTGAAGAGGTTTACCTTAGCAAAGAATCCTATTCCAGAACTTTCTTGAAGGACAGTCAAATTTCATAAACTAAATTTTTCCTCAACGCTTCGTTCCAAGCATATGAAATCTTCACACGTTCTAATTCAAAATAACATTATGGCGTAAAAAGGAACCGAATGACAATTATTTGTCAATTCAGCTATGAATTTCTTTGGTTGAGATATATCGCTTTTTATCGTACACATTCATTGAGTCTCGGTAGGGTCCACTGCCTAAACCGCATTTGTTTCCTTCGATGTGGAAACCCATGTCGCCAAACTCATCGTACACAAAATTCCCACTCGAAGCAGTCGACTTCGAAGCAGACGACCTTGATATCAGAAATTTACACATTCACCATTTTATTGACTTCCTTATCATTGGAATCATAAACGCCGGACCCTGCTCGATCGAAGAAAAGCTATGTACGTTCAATTTCGACCACTGGTGAGGGCGGATCAAATGCAGGGCCCTAAACCTAGTTTAAATCAATGATAACAGTTCTGCATACATTTATTCAAATTTAAATTTTTCATTTACTAAAAATCTGTGTTCTCAAAAACCCAAAATACCATCAGCAACAGATCCGCCAATCCGCAATCGACAAACTTGACGACCTAGCAAACAATTGAATCACTTAACCAACTTCGTATATCAACAGGAAATTTAACGTAGAACAACTCTGCCGTTTGACATTTTTTTTCTAAAATGCAAAATATTTATGCAAGTTATTTGTAAAAACGTGACCGCAACCTCCAAAAAAGCCTTTTGCCTAATTTATTTCCTTTATAATCATTTTAAATATAAAACATATGTAACAAACAAAGGCACCAATGGCCTAGAAGATGTCGCTTAGGATTAATAAACAAATTAAAACGAAAAATTTTGTCCGGGCGGTTAAGGGCTTCAAATCCATAGGGTACTACCCGCACGGTATCGAGTCCTATGGCTACAGCGAGGTAACGACAAATTTCTGTTTTAGAGATTTCTATTTGATATTGTTGTTGATAACCTCTGTTTAGTATATAACCGGTCAATTGTTAGCTAAAGCTGACTATATGTAATGGTCAACTGGGAGTTCAAGCTTCAGTCGCTAATGAGAAACAAGCAGCAAAAA
This sequence comes from Tipula vernalis, assembly GCA_958295665.1. Taxonomy (NCBI): domain Eukaryota; kingdom Metazoa; phylum Arthropoda; class Insecta; order Diptera; family Tipulidae; genus Tipula; species Tipula vernalis. Next base: position 374,481,665 of record OY282559.1, read on the forward strand.
ATTGTCCGTGTTGACAAAATATAATAGTTAACTGGCAGCTTAAGCTCCAAAACGAAGTTTTTTACATTTATTCATGTTATGGATCGATGACGAGCAGCTTTACCGCTTTTACAAAGAATTTTTAAAAAAATTTAGACGCTCAAGGTATTACGAATAACATAAAATATTATTTTGCGCTGTAGACAGGATTCGAACCTGTGCGGGTAGAACCCAATGGATTTCAAGTCCATCTCCTTAACCGCTCGGACACCACAGCTCTTAATTAATATTTAAGAAACGGTTGACATGAAATAATCTTTTTTTTTAAATGAACGTATGCAAATTGTGCATAAATTATTTAATATACGCATATTTCAAGAATAATGAGGTCATGTTGTGCTTGTAGCATAAATCAAGGCGAAAACTATTCTAATTTACAATGTTAGTGATTGATGATCTTTAGCTGATGAAGTGAAAGTAAAAAGTTTGGGTTTATGTAAACTGAAATTTGATGAGTTTACGAATAAATTATCTCATACTTATTTGATTAATTTTTATTATGGAATGAATTGATGTCGGTTCTATGGTGTAATGGTTAGCACTCTGAGTTGATAGAGCAACGCGCAGTTGATAGCATCGTCGGATAAGGCGTAAAAGTCAAAGTGTCTCAAAGTGGTATAATTAGTTTAAAATTATTAATCATAAAACAGTTTTTTCTCAAAACTATACAATTAAAGTGTACAGTTGGTGCAATACAAAAGTGCTTATAATAGTGGCGAAAACTATAAACGTGGCGATAGTGTTTATATCTCACAGATAAAACCGCTTAGGCGGTGAGAATATTAAAGTGACGGACAGTAATATAAATGGTGAAAGTGTCAGGTGTAATTTAAATATTGATACAGCCTCAACAATTAACAATAAAAGAGAATTATCCGAAACAGATTGTTTTAGCTCGCAAAATGCACATGAAGCAAATGCAGATAACAGTAAACGCATTAAAATTATCGACAATAGCAGAGCAACGATGAGTCATACCAATACCGGCTTGATGATAAAACCAGAGCAACGACTCACACGTGTTACAAAATTAGAACTGGACAATGAAATATTACGCAAAAAAATTGAAGAACTTGAAAAATTATTACAACAACAAACAAGTAATAATGATGCGACAATTAACAAAAATCGATTCATTTCTTTGATGGATGAAGAAGAAACTGAAATAGAAAACACAAATAAATTTATTTCAATTGATCCCCCGAGAAAAACGGTACATCAAAAAAATAGAAATACAGATACACAACAACAAAATTTAAACGAAAAAAGTAATACAAACGTGAATAAGGATAATCGAAAACGTATTAAACCACCACCGCTACATATTCATAACCAAAAAATACATGAAACACTGCAACAGATGAAAAAAGCAGAAATACTCGATTTTGAAATACAACGGGTGAACATGAATAAACATTCAGTAATAGTTAAAGACATAAATGAATATCACAAAGCACAAACAACACTCAAAGAAACTAAAACGGAATTCTTTACCTACACACCCAAGGACATGAAACCAAAAACAATTATTTTAAAAGGGCTTAACGAAGATGAAGACACAAATGAAATAAAAACCACTCTAGAAGCAAACGAAAAAATCAAAATCACAAAAATTACACAATTAAAAACTAAATACGCAACGGAAAATAAAGTAAAGCTGCCGCTGTATATAATTCAATGCTCCGCGGACACTGATATGGCAAATATATTCGAAATAAAGACCATGCACCATCAACGTGTGACATGGGAGACACTCAAAAAAAGGAACGAGATTATACAATGCCACAAATGTCAACGATTGGGACATGTTGCAGCAAACTGTAACCTTGCATACAGATGTGTAAAATGCAAAAATAACCACAAACCGACAGAATGTCCTATTAAAGAACAAACGGACAACAACAACATTTACTGCGTTAATTGCAAACAAACTGGACACCCCGCATCATTTAAAGGCTGTCCAACATACCAAAACGCCTTACAAAGACTAAAGCATAAAATTAAAGCCAATCAGCAAAAGCGGTTACCAGCTCAATTTGCACCAGCAATACCGGTAAGCAAAGAATTCGGCACATTCGCAGATATGTTGAAAGCCAACAACAACACCAACACAAACGCAGAAACGATTACCATTCAATCACTGGCCTTAAAGGTAGAGAAAATGGAATCAATAATCAATAGTCAGAGTGAGCAAATTGCAACGCTTATAAATTTATTAACAAAAATATGAGCAGCACAAAAATTATTGCATTAAATGTTAACTCGATAGTCAGTATAACAAGACGCATAAACCTATTAAAATTCATCAACCAGCATAACCCGGAAATAATGCTGTTAAATGAAACTAAACTAAATTATAAACACAACATAGAGTTCAAAAACTATATTACCATAAGGCAAGATAGAACGATAAATCAACAAGGGGGAGGGACGGCTATACTAATAAAAGATCACATTAAACACGAACACATATTAGACAGCAAAATACAACAACTCTCCGGTATAGAAACAACAATAATAAAAATTACATTAGAAAACAACAACAACCTATATGTAATTGCAATATATTGCACCAGTAACCACCAAATATTAACAACAACGCAATTCGAAGAAGAGTGGAATAAGATCTTTAAAATACTAAACCTCAATAATGATAAAAATTACTACATAATTGCAGGGGACTTCAATGCACGGCACTCAGAATGGGGAAATCAAATTAATGATCGCAGAGGCACCAAACTAAATCTCTGGATAAGTGAAAATGAAACGATTTACAGAGCAAAAGTCTATAAACCCGACAAACCTACTATCCCAAGGACTGGAAATTATATTGACATAGCAATATTAGACAACAGACTATCTATATTAACACAAAACGGAAATGAGATACCCACACTAACGTACGATGGCGATCATAAGGCTATAGTAGTCACAATCCTGAATACTGGATGGGTGGTGAACAATACAGCAGAACAACCACATATAACATACAATCTTTCAAAAACGCAATGGGAAAAGTGGAGAAGTACATTGTCCAACAGACATAAACAATATCTACGAGGTACGGGTCTTCCATCGATTATACCAACAGACAGAAATATCGAAGATCAGGAAATAGAAGGATATATAAACATTATCACCGAACTAATAAAACAAAGCTTAACAACGAAAACACGTAAAACAAGAAGGATTAACAATATGGAGTGTTTCACAAATAAAACCATTGAAAACCTTTACAAACATAAACGATTTATGATATCCACAATTAAAAGAGCTAAAAGAAATGGAACTATCACTGCGCAAAATACAATAACATACAAAGCTCTAATTCAAAGAATAAATGAATTAATTGCGCAAAACATAAAAATCGAAATAAACGAGCAACTTAAAAAGAAAATGCAAGCTATCAAACCAAACGGAAAGATGTTTGCCACATTAAAAAAAATTGGCACAGAGAAATACAAGATCCAAAATCACCATCTCACAATACCAGAAAATGAAATAACAAAATTAGCAGCATTAAATATAGACTGGACTAGCCTGCCGAAACATAATCAAGAGTTCATCAGCCACAACCAATATTACAACCTAAAAATACTAGGGTACTATATAGAGAATAATACACAATACAATCCTGCATTAGGAAAAAAAATGCACGAAGAAGCCATCCTAAATACAGTACAAAAAATAAAAAATGAACACAAGAGGATTAAAGACAACAAATTAACGACAACAACATTCTCTGCAACCAATAAGGCAAATGAACCGGCACAATCTGATAGTCAAGACTACTTCATAACAACACCAGAATTAAAAGGAATTCTAAAATGTATGAATAACAAAAAATCGTACGGACTGGATATGCTACCAAGTATAGCAATGAAACAGTTACCCGATGAGTTTGTGATGGAAATATGTACACTATTCAATCACTTATTAAACAACAAATCATTCCCCAAGTGTTGGAAAACCGCAAAAATTTATCCAATACGGAAAAAAAACAAAGATCCAGCTAAAGCAGAAAATTACCGACCAATAAGTTTACTAAGTAACCTTGGTAAAACATATGAGATAATTATTGCCAACAAACTATATGAATACACCACAAAGAATAACCTGATACCGGACAACCAATTCGGATTCAGGCACGAGCACTCTACAACACACGCAATAGCGAAACTCACCGCAGATGTTTGTCAAAATTTAAACAACAAAAAATGCACCGGAGCAATATTCATTGACATGGAGAAAGCATTCGAATCAGTATGGTTAGACGGACTTTTATTCAAATTAAACAAAATGAAATGTCCCGCAGAACTTATACAAATACTACATGAAATGCTCTACGATCGAAACTTTAAAACAACAAACGGAACGGAGATCACCAATCACATATTCAAATTACATAACGGGCTACAACAAGGCTCGATCACTGCACCTCTACTATTCAACCTTTACACTAAAGACTTAATTGAAAGCTCAACACTGAACTCAGAAATGGTACAATGTATTGCATATGCCGACGATATAACACTATATAGCTCTAACATCAAAATAAAGAATATCGAAGATTCTCTGCAGGCAGCCATTAATTACACGAACGACTTTTTACATACATGGAGAATAAAACTCAATGAAAAGAAATGTGAAACAATACTTTTCAGGAAATCAGTAGGTCACGCAACAAATGATACAAAACAAAACTGGAACAAATTCAAAATCACTATAAACAATGAACAACTGCCGAATAAGTCAATTATCAAATATCTAGGTGTACATATAGATAAGTTTTGTTACCTCAACGAACACGTGAAGATGCAACTAGACAAAGCAAGAAGAGCATTCATCGCTAACAGACGAATCTTCAGAGCAAAATACATAAACAGCAATGTCAAACGAATATGCTACCAAACACTAATTCGACCAATAATTACTTACGCATGTCCTATATGGTTCAACTTAAATCCCAACAACATGGAAAAAATACGAATATTTGAAAGAAGATGTGTACGACATTGCAATGGGCAGTTTAGGAAAGTCAATCATGAGGATCGACACTATATATCAAATAAACGTCAATATGAAAAATTCAAATCAGATAGAATAGATCTGCACATTATTAAGCTAATCCGTCAACACATACTAAGATCAACCAACAACACAAATAACTCCATGATCTACGGTCCGTACTACACCAATCCACAAATACTCATAAACAGCATCACATCAGGTAGCATACCAGGCCCGGAAACATTCATAATTTTAGATAAATTAAAATATATACAGAACGAGGAGCAAATACCCATCATCTATCACATCAGCAGAAAATCAAACGAGAAGGGATTTGACCCAACGAAGTTCACAACTACAACAATACTCAATCTAAGATTTGATACATCGTTCAACCGAAAAACACAGGATAAACACAGAAGACAACTAGCAAAATATTGGTGGCTTAATACACCAACAATCTAGCTAATTAAACATAGTACAATTCAATTAGGTTAAGTAGCTCAATCCAAATTTTAAAAAAAACAACATAATCGGTCATTTTAATTAAGCAAATTTTAGACCAACAAAAAAAATGCAAACACATTAATTTATGGTACATAAATTAAACAAATCAAAAAACATAAAACATCAATTAAAACATACCTAGCCGGAGAATCCTAATATTGGAGCAGTGGCTTCATAAGAAATTTAACGGATCTCGATTTTCTTATATATTATCTTTAATCATCTAACAAATTATTGTAAAATATTAATGCTTGAAATAAAGAAACAATATTATAAAAAAAAAAAAAAATGGTTAGCACTCTGGACTTTGAATCCAGCGATCCGAGTTCAAATCTCGGTAGAACCTTCACATTGTTTTTTACGGACCAAATAGCATTTGGCTAAATTCATAATGACTTTCTAAAGTAACAACAAACGCAGTCAATTTTTTTTTATTCTTCAGCGAGGCATTAAGTATCTGTGCTTAATGGGTCATTCATTTAATGTTCTATAATCAATGCAGATTCGATCTACCCCTTTTTTCGTTTTCACGCTTCTCTTTCAGGTAAAATACTCCCAGGGATCTAAACTACAGATTTCTTTTCATTTTCGAAGTGGTCATATATAGTTCGCAGTTCCTTCTGTTTATGATTTACCACAAAAACGTTATTTGCGCCTTTAAATTTTCAGGCTAAACTATTTTTGACTCTCTTAACTATACGAGTCCTTTCATATATTTTCGTAGAGGTACCATTATAACCGTTAACTAAATTATTATTACTATTTTCGAAGATTTTGTTTGCGTTGACACTACCCAAGTATTTTTACTTTCGACTTTTTCGTCATATTTCGTACTTTAAGCTAAACTTAGTTTCGACTTTAACTAAGTTTTAGTTTCGACTTATGCTAAGAAAGCGTACGAGTATTGTCGCGATAAGTCGAAATTGGACGAAACTCAACATACAAAAATTGTGTGAATGTATTTGTGTACATTTTAAAATAAAAATTGGCGGGAAATATAATGCACATGTGTGCGTATAAATACTAAATTTGAATTTAGCGGACAATTTAAATTTGAAAATTAAAAAACGCTAAATTTCAGTATAATAATATTATATGTTTTATTTAATTTCATAATATCAAATGCGCCTTGTATTTAACAGTATAATTCAGTTTTGATTATGTACATAATTATTATTATGTATGTATGTATATATTACTTAAAATTAATAATTTGCAAAGAAAATATATGCATATAAAACTAATATTCCAAACAAAATAGACAACACTGACACAAAATACAATATTTAAAAACAGTCAGAATAAAGTTCAATCGTTTGCAAAAAACAAAATATTTACAAAAAAATTCAAAATGGCGTCGGCGGCACGGGAGTTTTGATAAACACAACACAAAAAGCAATATTTTTAAAAATTAATATAACTTAAGAAATTATAATTTTAACAATTATTTTATAATAAAATGAAAAAAATCAATACAAAATCAGAATAAAAGTCACATCAGATCACAATTAAATTCAACACATATTTCGATGTTGTGGAGATTTCAAACCAATAAAATGTAAACACAAAAGGTAACTAAACCGGGAATGTCAAATTTAACGTAGTATATATACTACATATATACACATATATAAAAACATATATACTTTTTATACAATGAATATTCTATTAACAACAACAAAATTTACTTTCGACTATTTCGCCAAAAACCGAAGGAAAAAACGATAGCTCAATTTTTAGTTTCGTCTTGTTATACTTGGGTATTGTCGAACTACATTCCCCTAAACTAGTGGTGAGCAATAAAACTCATTGTCCTCTGACAACGCGGTATTTATTTATGTATCCAGATGCACAGAATATGTCACATGGAAATGGATGTTGGGACCACCGCAATAGTTATTCCACAAATAATTACCGCGTTGCCCAGTTGACTTTTTTTTTCGTTTTATTGCTCTATTTATTGTAAAAATTTGGCAAAAATACTAATTTGGTTTCGCCACCACTGCCCTAAAACTATCATTTATCTTCCTTTTCTACATATAACTCGTGTTTTGAAAGATTTTTCTTCCAACGATAAATTTGTCACTTTGAGCATTGTTTTGGACAATCAAAACATCAACAGTTGTGTCAACTGCATCAATCTTAATAACAGAAAGCCTTAACTTACGAATTATTTTAGTAAACTTTTACTAAAACCTCGTTATATTCGTTGGCCCCTTTGAGCTTCGAATTTCCAGATACATACAATCATTTCCTTATTCTATAAAACATAACACGCCTGTGTGTTTTTAATTTGAACTATTTTATGATATTCGCATCTACACAATATATAGCCGAATATAGCCGTTTAACCAATTCAACGCTATTTGCCCTTCCCCACCTCACAAACATCATCCAGATACGTATGACGATACGAAGTGACGAACACAAAACAAACTAATGTTCAATCTCTTCTCAATTTTCCAACCAGCAATAAGCCGGCATGCGCCAGCTCCCTCGTTTTGACTACCATTAAATATCAAACAAATAAATTTCGAATGGTTTGATTTTCAAGGAGAGAAAACCCCCCGTTTAACCCCGAAAATATTAAATAACGTCGATAATTTTGAATAAATTAAGCCAATGCCAAGCAACTAACTCAACACTATTTTATTCTGGAAATCTAGACAAATCCAGAAACCTCGAATTTCAAGAATCGCATCTCTGTAATATCATATAACTCAATTCTATGTACTAATAATTCAACTAACAGATAAATCGAACAATATCGAAAAATCTGTCAAATTTCTAATAATAACTATCACATAACGATTAGTGTCAAAAAAATCTATAAACTTAAGAAACCTCAGAAATTCCCCGAAAATATTGAAAATTCTAAAACATCGCACAATTTAGAATTTTAGAATAAAGATAGAATGCAAGATAAATCTTTAAAATATTAGTTTCCCTTGCTGATGTCAAGACTTCATTCTGAAAATCAATTAATATTAAAATGTCTATCCGACCTTCAAAGGAATTGGTTCTGGGGCGGTGCCGAATTGTTAATCCGCCTTATGTAATTTGAAATATCTAAAAATTAATATTTATTGCATCGACACGACACACAAAGGCAACACCGAAATTAATTTGTTGTATACCGGGTCGCAATATGATAGCTTACAATTCCTCACGGACGGCCTTATTCCATTGACCACTTTCACTGCACACAGTTTCTAATTGATGAGCCACCGTTATTTGAGTCTGGTGCTCTGAACCTTCTTATCTCCTTCTGCCTTGGCACCTGGAAGGTACGAAGGCCTGAAAACTACCAGAAACGCGACGACAGACACCATTTTGTTTGAAAATAATGTCCATATGTATAGTATTCAGAAAAGAAATATGAGCGCCGGCACCTGTTCCTCGAAAAACTACACATGACATCCTACTAACGATCCCAAACCAAGACGGCAAAGTGTGAGTATTTTGATAAGGAAGATACCATCATTCAGAACAAGCGAATCAGTTCAGTTCACTGACAATTAAAGCTTACTTCCTGGAAAGATAAGCCGCCCGGTTGTACCCGGCTATAAGCGATCACATGCGCTTGCCATTTCGTAGAGCAATCTCCGGCGGCCGTTAATCATTGCCTGCAATAAAATAAAAATTACATCTCAATAGGTGCTAACTACCCAAACTTCCCTGAACCCCACACGCTGGCGAGCATTAGCGCTCTTTGAAGGTACCCAGTTTCATAAAAACAAACCTCCAGAAAGCGTGTGACTGATGCCATTTCCAGTCACCGATTATTCGAGCGCCAACAGTTTTTCCGTCATTTGAAATGCTACTCTCCCCCCCCTCCCCCTCCCTTAACGACACGATAGAACTGATTTATTTTTCAAAAAATTCAAAACAAGGTCACACCCCATATTAAGCGTTTTCCATTGGCGTTAGCAAACTACTCACAATAGTGCTGTCGCTCTGCATACATTGAACGGAGTACGTTTCAAATTTTCTGGGGAGTATTTCTAGTCTAGTGGGAGTACATACGAAAGACAACAGTTACACCTTAGGCATAAACAATTATTGGCGTTTTGTGTTAAACAAAAACGGACCGCCACGAAACTGTAAGCAAAATTTTTAATGTTTAGCTATTTTTACCTAAATTTTACGCGGTAAATAAAATACTTATCTTATAGCAACTTAAAGTTCGAACCCTTTTCATTTTTAAAAGCGTACTTTTGGCAGATATGTGAATTTAGATATGACAAATATGCGAACATGTACTCGTATGTTCGTCATTTTTACAAAGCTGATTTTTGAGAATTGGAAGATATTTTGGTACAATTTAAAGAAATGTCATTGCCTGACGATACCACAGTAGGTACCTACATAGGGTGACTTGGAGGAAGTCGCAAAAATCGCCTTAAAAAAACAGGACATAAAATTGGTTTGGTGGGGACGACTGGACACAAAACATGAACATGGTGAAAGTTGTCAGATAATAAATTGCAATGGAATTCGTGCATTAGCACAGCAGTTCCATTTGGTGCTTAAATAAAACATGGACAGAATCCAATAAAGATTGCAAGATACTATAATAAAGTTTTGGTTATTCGGAAAAAATTAGATTAGCTACAGAAAAATTTGTTTTTTACTTTCATAACCACTCCAAGTCTTTACTACATTTCCAGGTTCCAGCACCAAATGGAGCACGTTTGTCAATGGAATTTAGTGAAATGTTATATCTGAGTTATTAAGCCGAATTATTCATCCTCTGAAAATTTCTTGGGTCACCTCATTTGGGATCGGATTTGTTAAATAAAATAAGAACCTAATCCAAGATATATTGCGGAACACCACTAATGATATTTTGGTTGAAGCCATTAACATTGTTTCGGCAATTTTTCTTGTTTTTGTATACATAGACAACTAATCCAAGCAGTGTACTACGTCTCCAGCTTCAAATGGAACTAAATGATACGTTTGTGGATGAATTATAAGAGGTTAAGTCAATTCTTTATGTAGTTCCTAATACAAAATTTATTAATTATTAATTAATTTAATAGTCTGGGGTGGGAAACTTTAAATCACAAATGATATTCGTCAAATTAACTTGTATATGCTTAGCTAATTCAGACTATCGTCTCAGTCTCCAGCATCAAATGGATGGAACAAGAACATTTGTTGAGTAAAATTCAGTATCTGCAATATTTTGTAAATTCTATAAATAGTTCCTATTATAAAACCTATTATTTCAGGGCCTTGAAAAAAAAAGTCTATCGTTAGGCAGGGTTGGGATCAGAATTTTTATAATAAAACATGGCCCAACGACAAGAAATATTTTGGAACACTATTTGTACTAATGGCATTTTGATCGATACCATATAAATCAAAAATTATATTTACCAGTTTTGGTTTTCCATATACAGCTAACCCAGACAATTTTCTCCGCCAGATGTATTTTAGTGATATTTTAGCTCGGAGATATTAAGCCATTTAACTAAACCTTAAACATATTAAATCACGTCCTAAAAAATTTTTTGAGCCAGTCGTTTGGGCAGGTGTTCGAATTAAATTTTATTGAAATTTTTTTTTGATCCCTCCTGAATTTTGCATTGCCGTTAATAAATTCAACACTGATGTTTGAAAACCCAAAACAGGTCTAGAGAAACCTAAACGTCTGTCACCCTATTCTTACCTAGATCCTACATAGGCGAGAAGGAGAATGTCAAAATAAAACTCAAAGACAATCTCTGGTGTCAGAATTTAAACTTGCCAGACAAGAAAGATGCATGGGAATCTGAATTTTATTCAAATGTAAACAAAGGATTGGAGAATATTGATGTCAAGGCGTATTGGAAGAATAAAATTTTCCATAAATCCAGACTTCCATACAACTTTGTAGTCTTGGAAGGTTAAATGACGGAGAGGTCGTAGTCTAAGTTTGAGAAAGGATTTGAGAGTATTGTAAAACCAGATTTCCATATATCGTTTTTGTGCGGTAAGGCTAAATGACCAGATAATTTGTTGGGTAACGCAATTTTTGTATTTAGGTGAATATTTAGCCAAAGCAGTTAAATTTTTTTTTTATAAAATCAGGTAATCTCTGTCACGTTTGAGTTTACCTGGTGCCCCATACACAGTGCCTTAATGTTTTCATAAGTTGTAAAAAACACGAAAATATCTTTATATAAGTTTTACCAATAAATCTTCAGATTCTGTAGGAAAAGCATTGTGAAGTTGGAGTAATTTAGTTCGCAAATTTGACATGTTTAAATTGATATTGGCTGATACATTAATGCAAAAAAACCATTTTATGGGTTTTTGCTGGAGAATGACAGAAACCATTATATATTAGCTTTGAAAAACGCTTTATGAAAAAGCCAGCTATCTCCCAGAATATTATAATTATTGCAAGTAAGAGTCGATAAGTTAAAATATTTTGTAAAAGTATTATGTTTTAGTATAACAGTTATTAGAATACACATACTCACTTCGACAGCACTGCTCACAAGTACTTGTGAGTTGTTAGTAGTTACGCATATAATTAACGGCAGAGGGATTTTAGTTTAAAAAATTCCAATAGATAGCTCTATACTAATTTTTCTTGTGTGAAATGTCATTGTTTAACCCTATTCCAACCAAGTTTCCCTTTTTGGCTAATTTGATAAATGCACCGATTTTCTAAATAATGTTAATTTAGTTATAAACTTGTATCTATTTTATTTTGAAACATTTCCATACAACGTACTTGGCATTCTTTGTAAAAATTTAATAAATTATTTTATTAGATGTTGGTTCGATTAGGGTTAACAACACAACGTTTTTTTTTGTCAAAATCTACCAGTTTTATTTAAATTGAGGTTATGTTTTACTACTGTCACAAAGACTTGCGTTCCATTCAACATCTACTCACAAGTACTTGGCAGTAGCAAAATGTTTCCAATGGAACAGTGATTGTAGAAATCCCCTCTAAATTTCCTCCTGGGTTGATCAACTTCGCAAATCTGAGGGCGAATGGTTTTGAAACACTCAACCGATGATCATATGTTTGCCGTATGTCGAGTCCTTAATAAGTACCTTTTCAATTGACTTAGCAATAGCTTTTTAGACACCGTCAATCTAGATTAAGTCTTCGATTGTGTGGTCAGCCGCATAATCAAGGCATGTCTCTGGGAAACCACCTCAGTCAAATAGTTTAACACATATTCAGCGAGAGTTAAAAAAGACAAAGGAGTAAAATAGGGATGTCCAATCTCTCAAGGGACCTTGCAGCTTCCTCTTATTTTGGCTTATGCTGATAACATTTTAGTTATCACCCGGGACCCTGCAAACTTGGCACCCTACCTCAGCGAGTTAAACAGTGCACTTGAGGTCGCGGGCATAAAATAAATCCACACAAATGCACCGTACTCATCAGAACTCTAGACTCCCCAGTCTGTATACCGCCAAACATCAGTATAATTGGTATTTACTTCACCACAGTAGCCTTATTACGTTATTTAGGCATCTATTTGACCACTTAGTTGAGTCGACCACTCACTACTCGGGCCCGATATCGTCAGACACTTGGGGTCTCTAAGCTGATGCAAGCGATTATAAAAAATAAGAAAAATTAAGTACCTTTAAAAACCGTTACCACTAAGTACAATATCACAATCGTTCCTACGAAAACATATATTGATTGAAAACCACCGCCCTTATCTACGCAAATCGACAGCAGTTAAGAAGGTGCGAACTGTTCTTTTTAAGAAAATTGCTTCAGTTCAGTATTGAAAAATCCACTCCCAGTGAGCAGAAGATTAAGGAGATTCTGGATGGAAAATCTATAACCAAACGAATCAAGGTTCAACGAATCAACTACAGAAGACATTTACTTCATCGCGAATCAACCCATATACTCCAAACCGCAGAACGAAGGAAGCGAAAAAGCTAGGATGGCGTAAAAGCTATAGGGTAACTAACATTTAAGATATTACGGCAGACCCCCCAACGAATGGGAGCAACTTCTATTATCTCGCATTGAGTTTCAGCAAGCTGCTGAAGAGGTTTACCTTAGCAAAGAATCCTATTCCAGAACTTTCTTGAAGGACAGTCAAATTTCATAAACTAAATTTTTCCTCAACGCTTCGGTTCCAAGGATATGAAATCTTCACACGTTCTAATTCAAAATAACATTATGGCGTAAAAAGGAACCGAATATCTATGACAATTAATTGTCAATTCAGCTACGAATTTCTTTGGTTGAGATATATCGCTTTTTATCGTACACATTCATTGAGTCTCGGTAGGGTCCACTGCCTAGCCCGCATTTGTTTCCTTCGATGTGGAAACCCATGTCGCCAAACTCATCGTATACAAAATTCCCACTCGAATCAGTCGACTTCGAAGCAGACGACCTTGATATCAGAAATCTACACATTCACCATTTTATTGACTTCCTTATAATTGGAATCATAAACGCCGGACCCTGCTCGATCGAAGAAAAGCTATGTACGTTCAATTTCAACCACTGGTGAGGGCGGATCACATGCAGGGCCCTAAGCCTAGTTTAAATCAATGATAACAGTTCTGCATACATTTATTCAAATTTAAATTTTTCATTTACTAAAAATCGGTGTTCTCAAAAACCCAAAATACCATCAGCAACAGATCCGCCAATCCGCAATCGACAAACTTGGCGACTCTTGGTTACTCAAATTTCATTGTAAAAAACAAATGAATCACTTAACTAACTCCGTATATCGACAGGAAATTTCCCGTAGAACAACTCTGCCGTTCAACATTTTCTTCTAAAATGCAAAATATTTATGCAAGTTATTTGTAAAAACGTGATCGCAACCTCCAAAAAAGCCTTTTACCCAATTTATTTGTTTTAATTATAAACCAAATGTAATAATATTAAACAAAGGCGGCAATGGCCTAGAAGTTGGTCGCTTAGGATTAATAAATAAAAAATAAAAGTAGAAAGAAAAATTGTGTCCGAGCGATTAAGGGCTTGAAATCCATAGGGTACTACCCCCATAGTATCGAATCCTGTAGCTGAGAGATTTCTATTTGATATTGCTGTTGATAACCTCTAAAAAGAAGTTTTATACATTTATTCATGTTATGGATCGATGACAAGCAGGTTTACCGCTTTTACAAAGAATTTTCAAAAAAAAATTAAGACGCTTAAGGTGTTACGAATAATATAAAATATTATTTTGCGCTGTAGACAGGATTCGAACCTGTGCGGGTAGAACCCAATGGATTTCAAGTCCATCTCCTTAACCGCTCGGACACCACAGCTTTTACCAATCATTTAAGAAACGGTTGAGATGAATTAATAGTTTTTTATGCAAATTATGCATAAATTATTTAATATACGCATATTTCAAGAATAATGAGGTCATGTTGTGCTTGTAGCATAAATCAAGGCGAAAACTATTCCAATTTACAATGTTAGTGATTGATGATCTTTAGCTGATGAAGTGAAAGTAAAAAGTTTGTGTTTATGTAAACTGAAATTTGATGAGTTTACGAATAAATTATCTCATACTTATTTAATTAATTTTTATTATGGAATGAATTCATATCGGTTCTATGGTGTAATGGTTAGCACTCTGGACTTTGAATCCAGCGATCCGAGTTCAAATCTCTTTAGAACCTGTGGAGTTCCTTTTTTTTGTATAATTTTATAGATGTCTAAGTTTTATGTAAATAAATTCATAAATCAAAGTAATCAAACCAAACCCAAATAGAGAATCAAAATAATTGCCACCAAAACATTAAACGTGAGTTAAAACCACCTAGAAACAAACATAAAAAGTTAGTCTGTTTATAATAACCCTTAACGAACGAAATGCCTCGCTGAGAGGACAAAACAATTATGTCATAGCAAGCGAAAGGCCTCTGTAAGATGATATGTGAAGACATGGAGATAAACCGGTTTCCGAACAAAATGGACATACAATTTGAGTCTTATCATGAAATGATTTTTAGGTAAATTTTTGAAATATGGCCAATTAGTATGGAACTTAGCTATTCCTTAATCGATTACGAAAAAATTTAACATGTGCGTTGGAAATGGGATTCTAAAATAATTTTTATCTGAGGTTCTGGCTAGTGAACCGATTTTAGTGAAATTGGGCATGCGAGATGGAAATGGGATGATAAAATGATTTTTAGATGAAGTTCTGGAAGTCATATTCCAAGTAAGATGGAACTTGGCTATTTCTAGTGGCTATTTCAGTGAAATTTTGCATGCGCGATGGAAACGGGATTCTAAAATGATTTCTGGATCAAGTTCTGGAATTTGGCCAAGTAGGATAGAATTAAGCTACTTCTTAAGAAATAGCCAAGTTCCATCCTAGTTGGCCATATTCCAGAACTTCATCTAAAAATCATTTTATAATCCCAATTCGCTTTCGCATGCCCAACTTCACTAAAATCTGTTCAGAAATAGCCAAGTTCCATCCTACTAGGGCAAACTCAAGAACTTCATCTAAAAATCATTTTAGAATTCCATTTCCATCACGTTTGCGAAATGCCGCTAAAATCGGTTAAGAAAAAGCCAACTTTCATAATAATGGTCTATACATATTCTAGAATTCCATTTCCATCGCGCATACTAAATTTCATTAAAATCGGTTGGCCATATTCCAGAACTTTATCCAAAAATCATTTTAGAATCCAATTTCCATGGTACATGTCGAATTTCACCAAAATATATGGATATTTCAGTACGGCATGCGGAATACTACGGCGTATAGTAACTATGGCTAGTGTTGGCAGACGTCCCGATTAATCGGGATTGTCCCTTTTTCAGAGATGTGTTCGAGCGTCCCCAAAAACCATTTTTGAACGGAACCCAAATTAAAAATCAGAACGCGAACCCTGCTGAAATATCAAAATAAAGTTAGTCTCACTGAGTGATACCAAAGCACCTCAACTTTATTTTTAATCACTGGTAGCTGTCTAAATAAGTTTTAATATCATTGAAGTTGTGTTGTTGTTTGTTTTATGCGCGTTGCATTGTGAGTTCGGATAATTAAATTGTTTATGATTTTATCTTTTTGGTTCAGAGATGAGTGGTTACAGTAATTGTGAAAACTCAGATACAATATATGTGTTACTAATTTACTTAAAATGTGAAAAGAACTCCCGTTTGGCAGTCATCCAACATTCGCTAAACGCAGTCTAATGAGAGAAACTCAGCTCATTTTCACAATTAAAAACAAGAAATGAGTATAATAATGGCGTATATTGAAGCCAATCTAATTTCCTCAATTCGATAAAAGACGTCAGAGCTATGTAAATGTATCTTGTGTACGTACGACTAGCAGATCAATAATAGAGCCAATTATTGCAATAAGTTTGTATTTGTAGTTCTGCTTATACCATGTTATAAACGTTTTTAACTGCAGTTTGTGAAGCGTGTAACAAATTAAAATAAGTTTGGTTATAGCTGTGCCAGCTGAGGCAAATTGATCTTCGTAGAAGAAAAACGTGCTTTACAGAGCTATTCATTAGGGTTTGGTTCAATTAAAATGTAAAATTCTCAATGCATCGGTGACCCCCAGTTCAGGACACAGATCTTGTACGATCTGCCGCAGCGTCACTATTAGAAATAAAAAAAAATTTGAAGCACTAGCACTGTCATCACAGAACACCCTTACCTAAATAATTTAAAGGGTGTTGTTTTCTGTGGGGATTTAATTTCCTTATCGGAAAATGAGATCCACGAAGGAGTGATTGATGTGCCGCCAAATTTATTAGACCCCGTGATACCAGCATCAGTAAAGAGTGTCCGGCTTACAAGAGGGGGAATTTAAATCATCAAAATAAGGACAACACACCGCACACGTATTTCGAAATATTAAACTAGTTCAAACAGGATTGTCTATATGTTATAAAACCACATGTATAATGCATATAATGCCAGTTTATTTTAGAATTTTGTGATGAAAGGTTCTTCAATATTTAATTTATAAACAATTTTGTGAGTAAAAAGTAAAAAGTAAAATTTTTGTTTCTTTAAAAAATGGTGTTCAAAGAACAGTTTTTACTATCAAAACCGTTAGAGCATTTGAAGTGAGGTATTATTTTATATTATTAAGTTGTATCCATATCTAAAATTAAAACAAAAAAAAAATTACAAATAAAAAACCATGATGGAGTCAAAAAGGAGAAACGGAACATTTTTTTCGAGGAGAGATGGAACATGAAATTATGTTCCATCTCTCCTCGATATTATTATATGTACTGATTTTTTGTTTTTGTTTTATAGATAATTTACAAAAATGCCAACAACATACACAAGAATATCAAAAACCAGAGCTAACTGGACCGAAAACAATTTAAGTGCAGCAATATCAGATGTTCGCGAAGGTAAAAAATCTCCTAGAGAATCTGCACAATATTATAAAATTCCAGCCAGTACATTGTGCAGACGCATGAAATATAATGATTTAAAAAAACGTTCGCTTGGATCAAGCTGTAGCTTAGGAGAGGCAAATGAGGCTAAAATTGTTTTACACATAAAAAAATTACAAAAGCACGGATTTGCTCCTACAAGAGACACCGTCAGAGCTATGGCATATAATTTGGCTGAACAACTCCAAATTGGCTGGATTTCCATGGCACCAATCATTTTTAAGGTGTAATCCCAAAATCTCTATCAGAAAATCTGAAGGAGTTTCAATTAACCGAGCTGCAGGGATGAATCGAAGTGATGTAAAGAGTTATTTTGATGTCTTGAAAAATATTTTTACAGAACATGAGTTGTTTGATAAACCAGGGCACATTTTTAATGTGAATGAAAGTGGCCTGCAATTAAATAATAAGCCAGGACATGTTTTGACAGAAAAGGGTTCAAAAAATATAGCGGAAATTACATCGGGTGAATAGGGAGAAACAATTTCTGGCATAGCCTGTTGCAACGCTGAAAGAGTTTTTATTCTACCTGCCTGTATTTTTAAAGGAAAACAAAAGAAGCCTGAATTTGAAGATGGAATGCCTACGGGTGCCTCGGTGGTCATGTCTCAAAAATCAGCATATGTAACCTCCGAAATTTTTTATCAATGGCTTAAAACTCAATTTGTGCCCAGAAAGCCTTCAGGCACTGTAGCTATTATTCTCGATGGCCATTCATCCTATAGCAATTTAGAAATGCTTGAGTATGCAGCAGAGCAAAACGTTATCCTTATTTGTCTTCCAAGTCATACAACGCAATTCCTGCAACCTCTTGATCGATGCTTTTTTAAATCTTTAAAACCCAATTATTATGAGGAATGCAATAAATATGTTCACGCTAATCCAGGTAGAAAAATTAGTAGACTCGTATTTGGATCCATTTTTTCAAAGGCTTGGAGTAAATCAGCGAAAGCAAGAAACGCCGTTTCCGCGTTTATGGCAACTGGAATCGTACCATTTGATCCTGATGCCACTTATTTAAATTAAATTTAATTTTTACAGCAGAAATGCATTATGCTGAACCAATATAAATCTTTTAAATTACAGTTCCGCTAGTGTTGCAGTAATGCCGGATATCATATCCGGAACTTCAGTTAGGTAGGTAGGTATACCTACATAAAACGATATCTATGACATATTCCAATACATGCATAGGTACCTATACATTTTTTTATAAATTCAATTTCACTTTTTTCCAGTACTGAAATATCATCACCATTAAATGAAAATAATCCGAATTGCAGCGCCCAAAACACTACAGATGTAACAGACGCTGTACCCGGAACATCTTTAAAATTAATTAACGTTTCAAGTAGCACCAATTCATACGCATTACCAGCTTCTGAAATCGTTTCGATAATGCCAGGAAAAATTCTTGATCAGATTTCTCCTGTACCTAATGTACAGGTTAAAACTACTAGAAGGCAATTGGCAATTTCCATTCTTACGTCTCCAGAAACAATTGCAAATAAAAAATGCAGAATCTTGCAAAAGTCGGAAAAGGATAAAAATAAAATCCGTTTCAATAAAAAAAATTGGAAGCGGCTCGTACGAAAAAACCAAAACGTCAAACAACTGATGGTACCGATTCAGAAGAGGTATTTTCTGAAAATAAATGCGTCGCTTGTGGCGAAGACTACCGCCAAACAACAAAAAATGAAGATTGGATCCAATGTACCCATTGTAAATTTTGGCTTCATGAGTGTTGCTCATCTTTTGAAAACATCTGCGACAAATGTGGGTCAAATTTTCAAAAGAAAAAAAGTGGACCTTAAACGTTCCATCTGTCCTTTTGGACTGTGCCATCTCACCTCTCTGTTTTAGGTGAGATGGAATGTTAGCATTTTTTTATTTTATTTTTTAGCTATCTTGAAGTAAACTATAGATGTATTTATGTTTTAAAATAAAGTTGGAATTTATGTTTAGTTTCTAAAACACGTTTTGTTTTATTTTTAACATTAAATTTACAAAAGTTACAGCCATTATAAAAAGTGTGTACCATCTCTCCTCGGCTTACCACTAATACAACCCTCGAATGAGTACAGAACCTGTTGTAATTTAAACCGCCAATTGACAATTGAATTTTGGAAGCATACAAAAAAGCTATGATGAATGAGTTATCGGTTAAGAGAGAATTTCGAAAAATGCAACTGAATTATTTTGAAGTTGAAGTGTATAAGTATGCTAATGGTAAAAGAGGATCCAGTGGATTAAGAAATTTACTTAATAAAAGAAGAAAATATTAAGTTTAAATGGCGCCATCTGTATTATGAATGCTGGTTAGGAATTAGTAAATCGAGGTGGGGATACTCAGTTATCCTTCATGGTATACCAGCGCACCTACAAATTGAAGCTAATGAAAAAGCCGATATGCTTGCGAGAAGTGGTTGTACGCATGAGGCAATAATTTATTATGGAGAAAATAGGAAAATTAATTTATACAATATCTTAGATAAAAGGTAGGATGTAATTGCGGTTGTGTAGTGGGACTCCTCAATGCTAAAGAAATGTCGTTTGAATGAGGATGATTTGCTGTGAAAGCTGTTTGGTTGTAGACGTATCGAACATTTACTAATAAAATTATAACATTTATTACCCAAAATAAAGGAATATTAATTATTCTGATGAATAGAAGGAATCTGACTGAATTATTGCGAATGAGTTTTAATGTGACTAGAATAAGAGTAAAAAAGTGGATCAATGTGCGAAAGAAGAGAAAATCTTAAACATTTTGGAATTGGTGCCAAATTAAATACAAAAAAAAAACTGTTGGTTCCATCCAGGATCGAACTGGAGACCTTCTGCGTGTAAAGCAGACGTGATAACCGCTACACTATGGAACCGATGAAATATGTCCGAGTTTATAAATATTTTAACTTTTGGAAGTTCATTAAACCATAAAAGTTTTTATTATGAAACTGATAAAGGTTTATGGCATTGTAAGATTGTAACGGTGTGATATGAATAATTGATTATAGTACGACTTGGAAGGTCAGATAAATACCCCGTTTTGGTAAATGTTTGATAAAAAAATTTGGCAAATTACCTTTTTCTTATTTTATTACGAAAAGTATCACTTTTCAAAATCGTGAAGGAAATGAAGAATATACTTCATGACTGTAATGATAAATTGTAACAAAAAGTATTTTATGAAAATTAAAAAAAATGGTGTATGCAACACGTTAGGAAATGCCATTTTGATATGTTGTTTGTAAGACAATAAAAAGGCAATTTTATAAGATGACAATGACAATAATAAAACAACGAGTTTCCGATATATATGAATAATTTTGATAGAATAAAAGTGTGGGGGGAGGGGGGGGGGTAGGCAGAATTTCAAAGAATGTAACTTTATTTCGTTTAAAGAGGAGTAAGCTACACCATTTTACCGTGGTAAATGCCTTGATGATGTTAAGGGTTTATCGAAAATAATACCCCAGGAGGTATACCTGATACTCACAAAAATCCTTCCTTCCTCAATTGAGTGAAGCAGAAAAGGATATTTCACATCCCTTCTGGAGTAGTCAGAAAGTATCGCGATCTCGTATAAGAACCAATAGCCCCTCAATTGGCGACAATAGCAATAACTCTAGTTCTATAACAGATCAAAAGCTTTACAATGAATAGAGTAAAGCCAATTATGCATTAGTTGAAGCTATAATACAAGGAAGTAATTGAATGGTACAATTGCATGGATGCAGCGGCATATCGTAAAACTCTTGAAAATGAGGTTAAACCTCTTAAGTCAAAGAAGGCATTTGTTCTACTCAAAACCAGAATGCAAACAAGAGATAACCTTAAAGCAAAAGCATTTCATTTAATACCTCTCAACATGTTTATGTTGGACCTTTCATACTGATGAAGATATCGAAAAAATTTATCAAATTAAATACATCTTGGGGTGCAGAGTGACCATTTTCAGCCTCTAAAAGATCTAAGCTTATACCACAATGTAAACAATATCAAGCCTATGGTACAGGTACTAAAATGCGTGTCAAATTCCTGGGTTACCAGCATACCAGACATTGTATAAAAGCTAAAAAATGTTTAGCCTTAATGCGTTCACTGTGGAGAAAACCGTCCGGTTACCTACAGGGAATGCAGTGAGGCCAATGAAATGCAAAACATCAAAAATAAAAATCTGAATGCTAAAGGGAGCAGTTAAAATGAAAGGAGAGGAATGAATGAGTCGGAACTTGTTCATAAGTACAAATAACCTCTACGGCTCACGTAACGATGTGTGACGAAAATAAAGGAAAAACTGCTCAAAAACACATCACTATAGACAATTAATTATCAAATATATGAAAACACTGCTAAAGGAGATAGCGCTGTAATAAATAGGAATAGCCTTCATCACTACGAAGAGTTAAAATATGAAACAGAAGAAATATAAGCCACTGGTGTTAATGTTAGCACAAAAAATAATTCTGTTAGTATTGTTTGTTGCCTACCTACCAAAGCACTCATTAAAAGAAAAATACTATCTCGTATTCCTCAATAAACCGGTAAAAATATTTGTACTTGGAGGAGACTTTCATGCAAAAAATATCTACTGGAGACCTTAGTTAACAACAACTAAAAGGTAAAGTAGCGCTAAAAACTATCAGGAATTGCAGTTGCGAGGCATTATCAACTGGAAAACCAAACGACTGGCCAACTGATCGAAATAAAGTAGCAGATCTGATTAATTTCTTAATAGTAAAGAATATTTCTGTAAATTATGTACAAATAGATGAAAGCCAGGACTTAAACTCTGATCATTCTCCGATACACCTTACAGGTAAGAAGAAACCCATCTTTAGTTAATAATCCCACAAGTTACGAATGCGATAAAAGTTCGCAAATTTGTAAATAATATGGAACAATCATCTTGGGAAAATACCAATGATATTAAAAAAGGAAATCTGGAAAAACAACTACCATATGACAATTAGGAAACTCTTACCAGGAAAAAGATGAGCGGAGGAATATGGAAGCAAACAAGGGCCTCCTCAAAAAGAAAGCCAATTTAAACAATCTCGCTTAACAATTAGGAAGAGAGATTAGTTAACTAATGACAGCATTAATGATTATTTACTTTGGAAAGCAACCAAAAGATTTAAAATGCGATTAATACAGATCCCCCCCCTAAGTCTCAAAATCAAGAAGATAAAAAGAAGCCATAATTTAGCAACTCAGCTCTGAAACAACACGGATTTAGCAAGTAGACGAAACAGCCAGTATTGTGCTGGTGGTTTACTTTAACTTTCCAGAAACTATGGGACGCCAATGGAAAGGAGTCTTAGATTAATATAAGTTAGTATTACATAATTTACCAGAACCAATGGCCCATTGGCTTTGGCAAAACTAGTTACAAATATTTCAGAGGGGATTTTCGGTTAAAAATTAGAAGGTACTCAATCAAAATAGTTTTAGACTGAAACACCTTTTCAGAAGGTATAGTTCAAAACCTTTTTTGACTGGGGTTTCTTTTTGGATTTTTGACTGAAATACCTTTTGAAAAGGAGATTCAATCAAACTACTGATTAGGTATTCCAGGCAAAATTGTTCTCTAGGAATTCCGTTAAAAAACGAAAGAAGTTTCAGTAACAAAATTTGACTGAAATGCTGAATTGCGACTGAAATGTTTGGATTCATCTGAATTTTATTTGTTCAAGGATGACGCGAGCCACGATACCATCTTGATTTCTGGGAGTTAAGTCTTCTTTAAAGAAATGTAATGTCTAGAATAAAATAAGGATAATGTCAATGTCAAAGCGTGAACTTTGAAAATTTTATTTTCAATGGACTCCATAACATAACATATAGACAAAGCGTGGCTGGAATTCCGTTCTAGTTGTGCGAATGAATCTCCTTTTCAAATGGAACACCAGTCAAAAATATTTTGACTTCAATGAGCGTTTTTAGTTTTTTGATTAAACTTCCTTCTGAAAAGGCATTTCAGTCTAAAACTGCTTTGATTGAGTTTCCTTTTAATTTTTGACCGGAAAACCTCTCTGTTTTAACGGAAATATTAAACATAATTTCAGTCAAAAAAAAAAAAAAAATATCCAAAAGGTATTCCAGTCCAAAAATTTGGAACTGAAGCACCTTTCAAAAAGACTGCTTAGCCCAAGTACTCAAGTATGACTTATAGTCATAAAAAATATAAAGGGCTGAAACCTCATGAGGTGGTCAGAACTTCGGTCTTGATTAATTCAACCCCCACATTAATCCCGAAATGAGTCTCTTAAGTCAATCTTCAGCTCAGCCTTCAACTCAATATATAAATAAACCTCCATCTCAATCGCAACATAATTCTAACCGCAATCTCCAAATTAACCGCCAACCAAACCCTCAAATCATTCATCAAATAAACCCCAAATTAACTTTCAAATTAACCCTTAACCTAACTCCAAATCAACTCGTAAATAATTCCCTAAACCTTAACTCAACTTCAACTCAACTTAGCTCGAACCAAATTTCAACCCTCTGCTCAACTCGTACCATCATACCAACATACCATTATACCATCATACAATCACCATCATATCATCATACCATTATACCACCATACCATCATACCATCATACCATCATCATCGTCATACCACGATCACCATTACCATTGCCATCACACAATTCTTATATACAAACCATCACACCATTATACCATCATAACATCATACCTTCCCACCATCATGCCCTCATCAAAAATCGACTAAATTTTTGAAGTTTTAGAAATTCCTCTGTAGTAACTTTAGACCTGATTATCATCTCTCAAGGAGGAGATGAATGTTTGAGATATTAACATTGACATTTCTTAAGTCTTAAAGTCTTAAACAATATTTGTATGAAATTTGGTTCAAATCGTTCAACCGTGTGCATTTGTTTAAATATCACATACATTATACTGTACATACTCACTTTTAAATACAGTGAAAAATCATTTCAACGGACACTCAATTTAGCGGAATCCTCACTTCAACGGACAAACTTTTAAGTCCCATGCAACTGAAGTTTTCCAATGAAAACCTCCCTTAGATAAGCTGACACTTTATTAGAGCGGATACGGATAAATATTTCTGCGATGATACAAGTTTTACCAGTACAATTCAAACTGAAACTTTACCACTTTAAATGGCCAATTTGGGTGGAACTTGGCAATTTCTTAGCCGGTTTTAGTGAAATTTGATATCCATGATTGAAATGCGATTCTTAAATGATTTTTGGATAAAATTCTAGAATAGGGCCAAAAAAAAAAGTGAAATTGGACATTTGCGTTGGAAATGGAATTCCAAACTGATTTTTAGATCTTAAACTCAGTTTAGAACCAAATTTCCATCACACATGTCAAATTTCATCTTAATCAGTTAGGAAATAGCCAAATTCCATCTTAATTTGCCATATTCCAGAACTACATATATCCAAAAATCACTTTAGAATCTCATTTCCATGGCAGATATCAAATTTCACTCAAATCCGTGAAGAAATAGCCAAGTTCCGTCCTAATTGGCCATATTCCAGAAATTAATTTAAAAATCATTTAGAATACAACGCACATATCAAATTTTATCCTAATCGGTTAAGAAATAGTCAAGTTTCATCGTACTTGGTCATATTCCAGAACTTCGTCTAAAAATTATTTAAATATCCCATTTCCATTGGAAATGCTGCATTTTATCAAAATCGGATAAGATAGGGTTCCGTCGATTTCCGTTGAAGTGACGTTTCCCTATATTGCCCAACTGGCCACTAAACCCTAATCAAACCCCAACCAAACCGCAACTCAACCCTAATTCAACTCGCAAACGGAACCCAACTTAACCCTTAACTAAATCGGAAACTTTACGCCAAACTCACTCCTCAAATCAGCATTTATAAAAATTGGTTAACAACTCACTATATCCTATCCAGCCCCAACTCAACTCGAACTCAACTTTAACTCAACACGCAAATTGATCCCTAACTTAACCTTCAAATCAACCCCAAATTCAATACACAATTCAATAATCAAACCAGCATATATAAAAAATTCGTAAATATATTTATATCCAACCCCAACTCAACTCCAACTCAACTTCAACTCAACCTGCAAATTGACCCCTAACTTAACCTTTAACTCAATATGCAACTTAATATTCAAAGCCGCATATATAAAAAATTGATAAATATTTCTAAATACATACGAGTACAACCAGGTATTTTGGGTCAACCCGTATGGTAGGTACCCGACCCTCTTGACGCAGAGGTTCCAAAAGCTTTTCAAATCGCGGCTTCACCATAGAAACAGATTGGCAAAAAAAATTCTAAATCGAACAAGCTGTTCTCGAGATACCATACAGACAGAAAGACGAAAATTTTTTTTTTTTGCTTTTTTAAACTCAGGGACTTTCAAAACGTCGAGAAAAGCGTTTTTTGGAGGAGAATTTCAATACTTTGGTCTTTTTAGACCGAAGTAAATGTGTATGGAAAATTTTATGACTGAAACATCTTACGTCTTTTGACTGAAATGTGTTTGACTTGAATTTCCAAAGCCTATAATTACATAAAATTAAAAAAAAATTAAAAATGCATTACATAAAAACGAACTGTTCACGCAAAACATATATGTATGTCCATAGCAATCCATTAATATTAAATGAATTCCATAAACTATAAATTCTCTGACGCATAATGCATTTTGTAAAAAAAAAACAAAAAAAATGAAATATTAAACCTAATCAAAATACAAATGACGCTTGCTTGTGGATAAATCGATCGAATATTTGTAAATACATACGTACCCAAATTTAGAAATTTTCATATGCATCATGACGCGCACGTAATTTACATTTCCCATTATGTTTCATTCATAAATTTTTTATAAAATAATTTTCCATAACAAAATTTAAACAAAACTTACCTTTAATTTTGATTTATTGACATATCCAAGTTTTTCTTGATACAAAGCGTTAAACGCATGCCACAGACTATTAGTCACATGCTTTAAGATAACTGACATGTTTCTAATAAAACTAAAATAAAATAACAAATAAAACAAAGTTGGCTTAAGTGTTGCTTATTTAGAATAAAAAAAAAAAACAATTGGTTAATCTTTTTGTTGTTGTCAACGTGTTTCAGCTTTAAAAATACTGTCTGTAGTGTAAGTCTTTCTCCTTTTTATTATGTATGTTAAATGTCTTATCATTAAGACTAAGGCGAAGATTTTTTTTTTTTTTTTTTTTTTTTTTTTCGTTACGCTTATTTATTTCTGATGATGATTTTATTGGATTCAACAAATAGAAAATGAGTCACAGCTCATAGGTTTTTGATAAACAATAAAAGAAATGTTTAAGTAGTTTATAATTGTATACACTAAAATAGAGAAGTCTTGTCGAGGGTGTGTGATTCACATAAAATTTATGTACGCAGAATCGTGGGACTCGCGGCGCCGCACATATAGAGGTCAAAGGGTAAACGTTTTTTTTAGCTAATTTTTATGGTTATGAACATATATAAAAATTATTTTTTACAGACTTGAAATTAATTAATAAAAATCACATCAATCAATTACAATTTGCTTTGTTGTTGCAGTGTAATGCTTTTATATATTTAAAAAGAGAAGAGGCCTTCAGATTATAGCAACTATCAGTTGTTTTTTTTTTGTATAAAGTTATGGCGTGTATCGAATGGTGATTCGATCACGGTCATATTGGAATGATAATTATTTCATGATTATTCGATGCTTTGTATATGTTGCTGCAATTTTTATGTGTACAATTCGTAATTGCAAAGTGCCTGATAAGAATTCAAAGGAAATGTTACAAGAGAACATTTTTCTTTTATTTATTCTGTACGAAGGGCAATTATAAATTAAGTGTATTAACCTGTCTGCTTGAAACATCAATTACTGATTTTGTCACAGTGAAAGGTGAATTACATGCACAAAAGGCATATTTTTTAATCAAAGAAACAGCGGCAGAGAAGTTCATGGTTATACTCAAATGAAAATCATCGAATGTTTCGAAGTGTTTGTAATACAGTGTCGAATTAAGGAAAATCCGGGACCTAAGTAGGCAAACTTTCGTGTCGCGAAGCAAAATTTTCTTCTGCAACAAAATGCGTGAAATGCAGATTTCTTATCTATTACCGAACCCAATACGTCTGTCTTGTTCCATGCCCCAAAAGAAGACTCTTTGGTGATAAGTTTATTAAGCAATAATGTATAGGGAAATTAACATGTTAATGTGTTTGAATGGATGCTGATAAAGCGCGATTTTGCGCTCTTGATACACAAATAATTATTTGTTTACAAACATTAGACATTTTTGATTTTCTTGTACGTGGTGGCCACAAAATTAGAAACAATGGTACATCCAGCACCAGAGGGGGCTAGTTCTTGAATGCAATGTATGCATTAATGAAATTCGGTTTTTTCAATACATGTCAATACATTGTGTTATTCTTCCATTTTCATAATTCATTATTCTCATCTCTTTCTTTCCGTGTCACATTCTATAATAACCATTAACATTTAGGGCCACTTAAATTTTTCGTTACCCAATGTAAAAACTTAAATTCGCTGTTTAAATAGAGCAAAAAAAGCAATTTCAATTGAGCTTGCAATTGAGGATATAGCATATGAGAAAATGACGTTGTTTGTGCCTCTTCGATCAAAAATTTTATTGTAGCGGTATTTGCGGTACGCAGTCTCCTTGTTGTGAAACAAAGAGTTCAAAAATCATTTTTTCTTAATTTTTTTAAAGCACAACTACAATCTACAATTTGCAACTTGATACCCGAAGAGCACAGTTTTAAAAGTTTTGTCACAGAGTTTAAAAAAAGCTAAATAAATTCGAATTTCGAATACAGGAGCGTGCGGCACATCTTTGAACGTGTACATACGAGGGTAGTCCGTTATAAATCGGGATTGCGCAAGCCTAGTGCTATTAGATATCTTTTAAGTTTTAGACGGACTCAGAACGTTTTTTATACCGCCGCTATTTTTTTTTTGTTATAGTGATTTCAAAATTTCATTTCAGTTCAAACATGGAACTAAATCGTGAGCATTTTCGTGCGATTATTTTTTACAACTTTCGACGTGGATTAACTCAACAACATTGAAGCACCATCAAGAACCAGTATTTATCGATGGTTTACAAAATTTAATCGTGGCCGCAGTTCGCTCAACGATGAATTTCGTGAAGGTCGTTCCAAATCGGTTATTGTGCCGAAAAACATTGATGCTGTGCATTAACTAATACTGCAAGATTATCATGTGACTTATTGTGAGATTGAGGCATACTTGGGGATTAGTAAGACCAGCGTACAGTTAATATTGCATAAACCTTTGGCCGTCAAAAAGGTTTGTTCGCGGTGATGTCTATAACATAGTGACAGGTAACGAATCTTGGATCTATGCGTACGAGCCCGAAACCAAACAGCAGTCGACGGTATGGGTATTTCAATATGAGCCAAATCCAACAAAAGTTGTTGGGTCAAGTACAGGACAAATTGGGTCAAGTTTAAAATTTTTAAAAAATTAAATAAAAAATTTTGAAATGTTGAGAGAAATAATAGTTGAAAGCTTGTTCGCGCACGAAGCACTTCGAAGCAGATGGTCGCCTATTTTTTCGGAAAATCTGGACATGTCGCAACCGTACCATTGGTGCAACGTAGTCCACCACGATAATGCGAGCTATCACACATCGTCACATAATGATGGGCCATACACCGTATAGTACTTATTTGTTACCCAATGATTTCTTTTTACTCCCGCAAATCAAAAATAAATTGCGAGGTCAATGGTTTTCGACAAAGAAAAAAAAGTGCTTTGATAATTGGTTCAAACGCAAGAAAAAGAATCACCCACATCACCCACAAACTCTATACGCAACTGAACTTAACATACTAATAACTTCGACCAATTTTCAATCTTGTAAATTTGAAATACTTCCGAAAAATAAAGAAACATCTTCACATACGCGAGTAACCTCAACGAATCATCTTGAACAAAAATTTTGAAGGTATCGAATAATCTTGAAGCGAAACAGCAAATGTCGTTCGAATTCGCAAATTAAAAATTATTTCGAGTATATTAGAAAATATCAAAAATCCTAGAAAAATGTCATTTACGTAACTTAATATTCTATAAATGTATGTTAACTATACCTGTACTCAAACAAGATTCAACTCCCTTGCAAATTTGAAGGAATATCAAGAAACACGTGAAATCTCGAAAACGCTCATTCTCGCTAATTATTCACATAAAATCTCGAATATTCTGGAATAACTCGGATTAACATAAAATCAAAGAATAATCTTGAAACGGCAGGAAATCTTCTTTGTAAGATAATTTAATTGAAAAATGGGCAGAATTGAGGAAACTGGAAATGGAGCAATTGTAGCGGATTTAGGATGTACAAAGAAGATGGTTTATCGTGTTATTAAAACCTAAAATGATACTTGCGATTTCGAAATCAGACGATAGGGCCAAAAAAATAAATGAAGCGGAAACGTCTCAAATTACGCAGAATTTGTCGGAGAAGACGTCGGCTATTTGAATCTCAAGAGCCAACTGTTTCTAAGCAATTTTAATCTTGGAACAACGAATCGAAGTATATGTATGTAATTTGGTTGGGTCGGACGGACGGCAAGGTTTATGGAGGTTGGAATGTTTTTGTTTGAGGGGCACTTTCCTTTCACGGAACTTTCGATTCACATTTTCATTTAACTTTCGATAGGAAACGATACTAAACACAATGAAAGATAAGTGAAGTTGTTGTTTATGGATCAAAAAAACAGCTGTTTTCAACGGGCCACCGCAAAGCCCCAACCTTAACCCAATCGAGAAAACGTATAGGTCGAAGCCAAGCATGAATTAAAAAAGAAAAGTTTCGGAAGTTCAGACGACCTGTTTCAAAATATTGAAAAGATCTGGAAAAAATTCCAGTGTCACATTGTCATACATTAATAGCCTATCTTCTGAAATGCTGTGCGGTCGAGTTTTCACTAATAATCGACGAAATTGTTGGGCCCCAAAATCAACGGGTCCTAGGGACGTGCCTAGTATGCCTAGGCGTTAATCCGCCCCTGCTGAAATGCCAACAAACTAATTAAACGTTTCATTCGATTCGTATTTGACGTATTTGTTTAAAATCAGAAACCCGAATTCACAGATGGGACCCTTGTGATAATTCATCAATCAGTAATGCAATCGCTGTAAGGTCGTTTTAGTTTACTTTCGAAAATGTATTTCGAAAAGAGAACTGCAAAATGCCAAGTGGCTTTACCTTTACCATTTCCTCCCGGAAGTGGCTATAATTCTATGTTTGTTTTAAATTATTATTATTATTTAAATAAAAAAAATTGATTCAAGTTTAAAATTTTTAAAAAATAGAATAACAAGCCTTAGGAAAAACGTTGGTCTAAGTTGAAAGCTTAAAAATATTCACCAAAAAAATATTAAACGCAGCAATGTGTCCGCTGCAGAATCTTAAAGCGAACCAAACGTTTGCTTATCTTATACCATTGAAGCCTTTCGGCCGTTATGGTAAATTTCTTTGGTACATACGCTACGCCATATTTTGTTTATTTTATTTTATTAAGTGAAGTAAAATTCTATGATAATAACAATAATTTTAGAACCCCATTATTTCCAACACATTTATCGAATTTCGGTTTTGTACTTTTTCGTTTTCTACCTGTTGCGGGATTCTTATTATTCGGTGTTTCCACTACACAAAAAAAAAAAAAAAAAAAATAGAAACAAAATTATTGTTCCGGAAAATTAGCTTTTCGTAACCGCCAGTTATATAAAATAGTTTTCCAGATTTTTTTATAGCAAACTGAAATATGGAATATGTTGTAGTAAACCACATGCCATATTGGAATATGCTATACTGAAGCCCGCCGTAGTTGAACTTAAGCTGCAATGTATCAAAATCTTTCGTAAGGTAAAGGTAACCAATTGAGCGAAATCCGAAGGAAAGCGCAAAAAAATTGGCAAAAGATCGGAACCCGGCACAGAAGAAAGTACGATTTTCAGAATACCGCAAAACCGAGTAGCATGCTCAACAGACTCAAAAAGGCTAAATGGGGTTACATTGAACAACAAGCGTTTTTCCTTGACATATATAAAGTTATTCTCAATCTCTCTCTTTTTCAAAAACGTTTTAGTGTTTTTGTTTTTATTATGTCCGGAAAGTACACTGACCGGCTTAGAAAACGGGCCACTCTAAATTTTTTTGTTTTTTTATGCGAATATCTTTCGAACGACACCAGCTAGAAATATGAAACAAAAACCAAATTCAAGGTCATTGAAAATCTTGCAATATGTGAGTAAGGCCTACTCTTTCTAAACAGGTGGTTGGGTTTCTCGAATTTTCAAACAAAACCCAAGCATTGACAAATTTTAAAAATTGTATTTAAATTTTCACAAACATAAACAAAACAATAATAATAATTAACCAATAAAAAATGTGTAGTAGCGTGTATTGCCCCCTCCGCCCCCCCTCCCCCGCCCCGAGCTTCAATAACCACTGTTATCCTCCGTCCCAATCTTTTGATAAACTGTTGGATATCGCATTGTGAGATATTTTTCCATTCCTCTAAAAGCACATTTCGGAGTTGTTCCATCGTTTTCGGAGCTGGAATACGAGACCGAATTCTTCTACCAAGAATATCCCATACATGTTCTATAGGATTCAAATCGGGACTTCTTGCCGGCCATGTCATCGTCGAAATATTTAACTCTGCCAGGTATTCATTCGTGACTCTGGCAACATGAGGTTTTGCATTATCGTGCATTAGCATGCAATTATCGCCTATATATGGTGCGTATAACAACATATTCTTCCAATATTTTGCTAATATAGCGAACGGCCTTTATAGATCCGGTTAGAACCAGGTAAAGCGCCTTGAACCATTTCGCTAAAGGTGCATGGAGCGTAACGCTCCCCCGGTCGTCGCCATACTCGTCCTCGCCCGTCAGTCAGATTCAGTCCAATTTTCAAGTTCCCTGGCAAATTGAAGCCCAGGGTTGTGGTAGAAGTTCTGGACCTGTGGCTGGCCTTCGTGCTTTAAGATTTACTTCTCCCAACCTTGGCCGTAATGTTCTATCGCTTACATTTATATTACGTATGTATAACAATTCATTACAGGTCTCAGCAGCGGTTGCATTGC
This sequence comes from Tipula vernalis, assembly GCA_958295665.1. Taxonomy (NCBI): domain Eukaryota; kingdom Metazoa; phylum Arthropoda; class Insecta; order Diptera; family Tipulidae; genus Tipula; species Tipula vernalis. The sequence goes on from OY282559.1 coordinate 374,514,802, forward strand.
GATTTCTAAGAGCTGATGAAACTACAAAATGGTCATCTCGAACGTTTGTTGCTTTTTGTCTGCCCCCCACCTATTCGCCTGGTATACAACCCTGCCTCGAAAAATCACAACGAAACACGTTGTACAGTATTACGGGAAATCGGGAAATTATTAGCGATGTAGTGTATTCTCAACTTTCAATAATGGCATGATTGCCACTACACTTTCTGACACTATGACACATCAAAATGTAATTTCCACAGTAAAACGATTGAATATCGCAAAAACAATTTCACAAAATTTTCAATTTTGCCGATACATTCAAATTTTCCATGGCATCCTACATTTTCTAAAATTGTTCTGAATGGCCTTGAATATGGTTTTTGTTTTATGTTTCTAGTTAGTGGCCCGTTTTCTGTGCCGGTCAGTGTACTTACTTATTTTCTTACTAAAATATTTAGCAGAAAATTTCGTAAAAAGTTCACGTTTGTGGTTGGACAATGAGAAAATTTTACTGATGAATTTACAAAACATTTTTGATTGAAGAGTTGTTAGTAAATTACCTGTGTAAGACGAAAAGTATTATGTAAGGAGTTTATTCGAGCGATTTTACATGACGCAATACATAAAATGTCACAAACGGAAGGTACTCCATCGTCGAAAACACCTCCCTTATTATTGCGGATCGTCAGCCGCTTACAAATTTGGTTAATGACAAATTGGTTGCCAATTTTTGTCAATTGGCCAATTGACCACATATATAATGAAGTAACTGGAAGCTGTCCCAGTCCATCAAAAAAACATCTTCCTTATTTTTTGTGGATCGTCAGGGGCTTAAAACTTCGTTTGGTACCATATCGTTCTAAAGAACAATTGGTTAAATAAAAAATTCTGTCGATTTGATCCTAGAGATTTTGCCAATTGGCCACGTACATAATGAAGTAACTAAAAGGTGCCCCAGCATAAAAAAACCCTTCGCCTATTTCTGCGAATTGTAAAAAGCATACAACTTATTCACACAAAAAATTTTGTGGAACTGTTCCTAGAAATTTTGTCAATTGGCCAAATACATAGTAACTAGAAGTTATTTCAGCATCAAATGACACCTCCCTTATTTTTGCGGATTGCCAGGTGCTTCCAATCTCATTTGATGCCATATTGTTCACACTAAAAGTAAAATTCTATGTATTTTACCAATTGGTGAGTGTAAATTAATTAATTTCAATAAATCTAAAAATAATATACACGTGTACTGGCGAAATGGAAACTTCCACAATGTTAGAGGATATATCGAACATCGATAAGTTAAATAGAGACGGGACAAATTTTCAAATATGGAAATTTCAAGTAACAATTATACTAAAAGCTTTAGGACTTTTAGAATACTCAAATGGAAAGAGATAAATCTCAACGATAAATAAACAGCAAGTAATGCACATAATCAATTGTGACAACGCTCAACAAATGTTTGAAAAAATATGCACAATCTACCAATTGGATAACGAGCAACAAAAATGTAATTTACTACAAGAATTTTACAATTATACGTACAAAGATACTGATCGAGCAGTGCACATAAGTCAGCTGGAAAATTTAGCATTTCGTTTAAATGCTTTAAATACTAAAATTGAAGACACAATGCTAATTACTAAAATTCTAACAACGTTACCGAATAAATATAAGCATTTTGTCACAGCGTGGGAATCGACACAAGTTGAAAAAGAATCTACGCTAGATAAGAACATGTGAAGCAGTGCGTACAGCAGCGTATGTCTTAAACAGAAGTCCTACAAGAAACATGGATATCACCCCTGCACAGTCGTGGTTTAATAGAGTACCTGACCTATCCAGGCTTCAAATTTTTGGTATTACCGCATATGCCAAAACATCAAGGACATCTAAGAAAACTTGATGATCGTAGTCGAAAGTGCATATTCGTGGGTTATGCAATAAATTCATATAGACTCTGGGATCCAGTAAAAGAAAAAAATTTCAATCAAGGGATGTAATTTTCGATTGTCAAGGTATGAAATCAAAAATTAGTCTTTATCAAACAAAAGACAAAAACGACTCAGTCAAAGAAATCAAAGAAATCAAAGAAGAGGATGAAACTCATCAAGAAATCAACAATCAAACTTCAACTCAAGAAGAAGTACAGTTAACAGAAATAACAGAATCTCGACGAAGTGAAAGAAGTAAAAAAATACCTGAAAAATTTAAAGACTACTTATTGCTTGCGTATGAGGAAGCAATCAATGGATCAATGGAAGAAAGCTCTAAACGACAACCAAACATGGACACTCGTCAATCGCGAAGAAGCCGAAACAGAAAGAGTAATAAGCAGTCGTTGGATATTCAGAATCAAAGCAGACGGAAAACATAAAGCAAGATTAGTCATAAGAGGATGTGAACAAAAATATGGCATAAATTATGAAGATACATTTAGTCCTGTAATAAACTCAAGCTCCCTAAGAATACTGTTCGCTATACCCTCGAAACAACGAATGAAAATCATGAAATTTGATGTTAAATCAGCATTTCTTTATGGACATCTTGACGAAAACATTTATATGCAACCGCCAGAAGGATACAACATAGGAAACAAAATCTGTAAATTACAGAATTCTCTTTATGGACTTAAACAAGCTCCACTAAATTGGAATACGACGTTCACCAAAATTTTAATGAATCTTGGACTTGAATCATTGAAATCAGAAAGGTGTATTTTTAAGAATAAAAGTTCATCAATTATTCTAGCTATTTACGTTGATGACGGATTATTAATTGGAAAAGATAACGAGAAATAGAAGTTCTTCTAGATCAGCTGAAAGCGCAGTTTGAAATAACAATAAGCAAAATTCCTGACGTCTTCCTTGGAATCGAAATTGTAAAATCATCAGATGGGCTGAGATTAACACAAGAGGGTTATTCAAGTAAAATTTTGACAAAATTTCGCATGATTGAATCAAAAATAGTAGAAACACCTCTTCTACCAAATAAGGAACAAACTCCAGAAGTTGATATTGAAGCAGAATACCCTTATCGAGAAGCAGTAGGCAGGCAGTCTTCTATATTTAGCGAACAAAACTAGACCGGACTTAGCATTTTTTGTAGGATTTGCAAGCCGACATCTAGACAAACCTAATACACAAGATGTGTCAAACGTAAAACGAATCTTCAGATATTTGAATGGTACAACAAGTGATGGAATTAAATTCAAGTACGAAAGTTCATTGGACTTGATAGCATATTGCGATTCTGATTTTGCCGGAGATATGGATACACGAAAAAGTACTACTGGGTATGTGGTTTATTTTTGTGGTGGTCCTATAAGCTGCGGTGTTCAAGAAAACAAGACATAGTGACACTCTCAAGTACGGAAGCAGAATACATTGCTGCTGCTGAATGCTGTCGTGAATTATTATACCTCAAAAATTTAATAGAAGAACAAGTTCATAATAAACAGATAGACGTGAATCTATTTATTGACAACGAAAGTGCAATAAAGATGATTGAAAACGGATTAGTTAACAAGAGAAGCAAACATATAGATGTCAAATACCATTTTATTAACGAAAAAGTTAAAGCTGGTTTGATTAAAATTAATTATTGTCGATCTGAAATCCAAACAGCAGATATCTTAACTAAATCACTAGGAAAAACTAAGTTTGTTAAATTTAAGAATTTGTTATTAACTTAGTAACTTAAATGATTATGTAAAATTATTTTTTTTTGTGTTATGGGTAAATTTAAAGTTAAGGGGAAATATTAATGCAAAGTTTAAAAGGCAAAAGTAAAACTTAGTTGATAATTAAGGGGAAATGTTGAAATATTGTATTTTGTATTTATCAACAAGTTATTTATATCAAGAATTGTAAACGAATTCCAGTTAAGTTGCTTATTGGGTTATATTCAGATTTTATAATGTTAAGTTGGTAGCACTTACTTCATGTCAAAATGTTTATATACATGCGGTTTAAGACAACACAGAAGATCCGGAAGTGTAATCAAATAAACAAGTCGTGTCCATTTTGCATTTTATAATAAAAACTCAATAAAGTGTTCAATAATAATAATAAGTAGTAGTATTTTATTCAAAGTAAAAACTCGTGGAAAACACAAAACAACATACATTTATGACCCAATTAAAAAAAAAAAATTGTACCTGCAATTTAGAGGGAACACTTGAAATAGTCCAGAAGCCAGAGTTCGCATTACGAGTCAAACAAAAACAGTCAAAAACAACTTGCTGTGAGGCCAGGAGCACGTTTCTTGGATTCAAGAAATGTGGAACAATGTGATTTTCTGCGATAAATCCAAATTCAAGCTGCATGTTTTGAGGATGGTAGAATCGTCGCACGAAGACAGTCTCGCAAAAGGCTTAGCAACGAAAGTCTTTTAAGACTTTCACCGAAAACTGGAGGAGTTGTGGTCTGGGAAGTTTTTTCTGGAGAAGAAATCGGTGGAATGTGCTTCCTTAGTTCTTGAGCCCTCCGGGTTAGAGATTTTCGACGCGACTTGCAGATTTATTTTTTAACTCCATGCCATACTGCGAAAGTTGTGAGTAACTACCATATACTCTGCAAAGTAATCATTAACAGCGAAAAAATGTGATTTCGGAACAAGGAAGAAGTTGCACAATTCACAATGCAACTAGTTGAAAGAGTACTTTATTCGTGCCAATCTGCTGGTTTTTGTTCAATTCGAGTCACGAAAGCTGCCCTTTAAAACATGATGATCCTTAAGAATCCCAACAAAAATCAGTGACTTTCACGTTTTCAGCTGGCCAAACAATCTTTGTCTTTGGTTGACTGCTGCTTAGAAACTAGTATATGGTGGTGGATGAACCAATTTTTGACCACCGTCATTGATTGTTTCGTCTTCGATGATAATGACGATTATCACCAAAATTCAATGCTGACAAGTACAGAGACTCCATGAAGTTCATTCAATTTGCGTTTAATCTGCACACCAACCAACAAGGTTTTATACCATAAAGGTCATATGAAAGATGATCTTCAACTTTTGAATTGCGGATTAATAAATGAATTTTCGTGCATTGATTCTATTCATCATGAACATTATGGAATTGCGACATTTATAAGAAGTGATTTATGTGACGATTGTTCCGTTTTATTAAAATCAAACATCAATAATATTGAAATTCTGGTTATCAAATTAAACGACGTGAAAATTTTAAATGTTCATAAACCTTCTGGCTCTTCTTGGTCAACACCATTACCAGTATTTAATTATCCCGCAGTTTATATGGGCGATTTCAATAGTCATAATTGTCTGTGGGGTTACAACCAAGATGATTTGAATGGAGAATTTATACTTGATTGGGCAAATAGAAATCGTTTACACTTAATTATTTGATGCTAAAGAGAAATCAACATTTCATTCTGGTAGATGGAACAGACGATTCGTTCAATGTCTTATCTGCTGTAAGAACTGTAAGTAATAAATTTCCAAGAAGTCAACATCGATGTGTTTTTCTAGAAGTCGGAATAAAAATTCCGATAATAAAATCATTGCCGAAACCGAGATGGAACTTTGAAAAAGGTGATTGGACAGAATTTGCCAAAGCGATAGATTCGAACATCAGATGGATTCCTCCGGTTGTTGAAAATTATAATAGATTTGTGGGACTCCTAATATCTACGGCTAAACGATTTGTTCCAAGAGGGTTTCGAAGAACATACATTCCAAATTGGTCCGATGAATGTGAAAGATTATGGTTGTTGTATCAAGAGAACGAATCTAAAGAAATTGCAGATGAATTAATTAATGAATTAAATCAGGAACGTACTGTGAAATGGATAAATTTAGTTAAAACAATGGATTTTTCACGTTCAATCAGAAAAGCATGGGATTTACTAAAGAAAAGTGGTGATTCTAGTAATAAGAATGGTGTTAACATTACAACAGTACATCCGAAGAATGTTGCGTCAAGATTAGTCAAAAATTCAAAATGTCGTATACCCAAAAATAAAATTCGAAACTGGCTTCGTCAGTATCTTTTGATGAAATTAATAGTGTACTAACATATCTAAAACCAAGAAAAGCTATAGTGGAGTGGATGAGGTGTTTCCCGAATTTTTTATTAATTTATCAAAAAACGCCCGTAATTGGTTGGCGAAATTTTATTCTGATTGTTATAATCGTGGCAAAATTCCTCCGATTTGGAATTTATCAAAAGTTCGTGCCATTTTAAAACCTGAAAAGGACAAACATCTATCTGAAAATTATAGACCGATATCTTTGTTGTGCATTGGTTATAAAATTTTCGAAAAAATTATTTATAACAGAATTTTTCCAACACTTGATGAAAATATTCCAATTTATCAAGCCGGTTTTCGTCCAGGAAGAAATTGTTGTGATCAGGTTTTGTCTTTGGTAACACATATTGAAGCAGGATTCCAAGACAAATTACAAACAGCTGTTGCTTTCGTGGATCTAAGTACAGCATATGATACGATTTGGAAGAAAGGATTGATGTTGAAATTGAGTAAGATTTTAAAATGTTCAAAAACTTTAAACATGATCTCTGCTTTAGTTATCGAATCGAAAATTTGTTGTACATTTGGGAAATCAGAAAAGTAGATAGTAGAACAAAATCTTGAAAGTTTCTATACGCTGATGACTTGGTAATAGCTTTCCAATTTTTTGACATTGGATTTGGATTTACTAAATGATTATTACAAGAATTGGCGACTGAAGGCGAATCCCAGCAAAACTGAAGTTGCATTTTTTCATTTATCAAATCAACATTCTAATACTCGTTTAAATGTTTACATGGATGGAATTTTAATCAAATTTAATCAGAATGCGATGTATTTGGGAGTTACGAGATATTGTCCAACTTTGAACCACCTCACCTTAGAAGACAGTTAGCATTATACAAAGAACATTTAAAAATTACAAGAAATGTAAACCTTCCTATTCATTTCGACATCGATGGAAGAATAGAAAACCGTTTGAATTCTAGAAAACTTTTTTGGACAAAAATTGCTGAGTTGGGAGACTTAACCAACTATGACATCAATAACAATTGGAAGGCACAAACAAATCACGGGGTGACAAATTCTGAATTAAATCGTTACAATCATGAAATTTCAGCTGCCTGTGATTCTGGACATCCTTTACAAAATATTTTTCACATTTATCAAGAATGCATATTTAAAAGATTTAAAGACGGATTGGAAGAAATTCATTAGATGACTGACGATGCGATATAGTGTGGATGGATAACTTAGACATTTTTATATACAATAATTATATTATCAAACCGTGATTTTTACTTTCTTAAATTTTTTTTTTCTTAATTTATTGGAATATTTATAACTCATAATACACATAACTCAACTTTAACGAAAACCTGAGGGTGAACAGTATAGAAAATAATTACTTACGTAAACATACAACAAGTTTTAAATAAATGTGTGATAAAAGTGTGTAGTTATATTTACATAATACATATATGTATTTATATTTTATGTTATCTTCACCTCAAAAAATTCCAAAGATATCGTTTCGTTTTATCAAAATTACCTGATTTTCAAAACAAATTCTTAAACACCTTCACCTACTGTAACATTATTTTCCCACATAATTATTCCATTATTTTCAATTAACAACTTTAAATTCGCATGTCATCAAATCAACTGTGTGTTAATCTCATGTTGACCATAACCTAAAAATTCACACTCCACACGACCACTAATTTTAAACAGCGCGCGCATATTCAATCTGATCAACCATTTTTGACCAAATTTCATGACAGTTTATTGACATTTTAATTTAATATTTTTATTTGTGCGCGAAAAGTTGTTTTAACCAATTTAAGCTATATGCCGAGCGGGCACGTTCATATTTATTTATAACAATAACAAGTATTTACAATAATAACAAATAAATCAAAACAGTAAAAAACAAAAACAAAATACTTATTACAAATCTCCCACACATTATTTTATAAAATACAAAATTAGCGCGCAACCAAATAATATCAATACAAATTACCAGTACACGTGCACCGAGAATGTGTTTTTTTGTTTGTGTTTATGTATTTTAAATAGCTAAATGAAAAATCCTAATTTGGAAACTCGAACAATCAGCGCGGCGACAATGTAACATACGGTCACAGAAAAGTGTTGTATTTTATGGTAATTTTTTAGAGATTTTTTATACAACAACTTCGCAAAAAAAATGTCTAAAAACGAAGAAAAACAGGAAAAATGTTTTTAATTGGTAACAAGATTCCTGATAAGGAAATTAAGTTATAAATAAAGTCAACAGTTTTGATTATTTTTGGTCATTTTTTCAAGAGCGCGAATGACAGTTTGTGTGTATGTGGTTAAAACCATAAATGAGTGATGGAATTGACTCATGCAATAAACAAATGATTTAATTATATTAATGTAAATTAAATAAACGCGAAATTGGTGACAAAATGTAAAATTTTTGTAGCTTAAGCTTCTTATCGAAACAATATGTATAGGAAAAATCTTTATCTTTACATAAAACGTCTCTGTATACATAAAATGGTCGATACTGATTTTCAAATTGTTCGATTATAAAAATTACGACCTTTACACGAATATTCAATTGTTTCATTAATTTTCTCAATTATTTTATTTTATCTCAATGTGATTTGTTTCTTATATATTCAATTGTTTTGAGTTTCCGTTTTTGTTATTTTGTAGTTAATTAAAATCAATTATTTGTTGTACTTGTTGTTTGTATGTTGTATTATTTTTAAAAAAATTTAAAATAAAAATTAATTTTATGCGAAACTTTAATTTAATATAAATGTCTATATAGTTTACGATTTAGTTAAACGAGTATACGCTCAGTGATGGATCTGGATTTTAGGGGGTTCTAAAGTAATTTTCCATTCAATTTAGCTATAATCCGGTACTGTGAGTTGATAGGAATGGATTCGAAAGTAAACAAAGCCTCAACGAATCGATGAGATGTGTCACTTGCTAGAGCAACAAGAGACTCAGGAGCAAGTCAAGAAACGCCGAAACTCAAAAAATCCGAGAGTTTCGAACAAGCTGGAGCTGAAGACTCATAATTTGCCATCTTGACCACTTCGACAAAAAAATTAATTTAGCTGACAAGAAATATCCTGACAAAATATTCAAATAATGCTACCACAAAGAAACATTCAACTACCCTCTTAACAACCAGAATATTCACTCGGTCTTCATGAACGACCCTTTAACATCACATTTGTGAACGTGGTGAAAGATTCTTTCTCGTGGTAAGCTGACTTGGCTCAGCAAAACCACTCGAGACTTCGCATATATTATTTTTACCTTGATATTGCCATATGATTGAGGACATGCTGGCGTTAAAAAACTCGTGAATTTCAACGTTTTCAACAAATGAAGTTGCTTTAATTACATAAACATCTTTTGGCTACCGAATTGTTGTACAAAAGTTCCGCATGAATGCTTCATCCCCTCAACCGATAATCGAGAAATTTTATATCGTCATATTGTATTATTTAATGAGGGGAAAAAGTACTAACATTTTATATATAAAATTTACATCTTCTACAAGAAATATCCTTTGCTACAAAATATCGTACGCGTAAAACCGGCTTAGTTTTAAAAATGTCTTTTGTTTTTCGTAATGTCATGTTCAAACACAGTTCGTAGTGAAATTTGTCGAAGTTTATAAGTATTGTAAGGTTTTGTGTAAAAATACCCAATTGAATACATCCGGATGTCCGTTACTCCCGATTGTTTACGCACATTAGAATAACATAATTATTGGTGAATATTTTTCAGGTGAAATATTGCTTCAAGTACATAGATATTCTTATAAGATTTGTGTTTTAAGTTTATAAATGTATCAATGTGTATGTTTACTTTTCGTTTGTAAGTTAAGGTAACTTAAGGCAAAATCGAAGAAGATGAAAGCCTCAAAAGGAGATGAAACACTTAATCAATGTGAAATTCTTCTTGAACCATAAAATTTGTAAAGCCGTGAATCACGACGGCTAAAAAACTTGATAAAAGTGAAATTCCGCTTGATGTACCTCGTTCCGAGCAGACAAAATACGCGTTTTAGTGAAGTGAATCTTCAAGAATCATGATTGACTTTGGGAAGGTGCAATCTTAGCTCCCAATTTATAAAGTATAAAATCTATTGACACTCAAGAGAGTTTCTTAATTCTGTGGAGCCATGGATTGCCACCGCACATTCTATTTAAGAAAGTTGGTTCACCAATAATGCTTAAAGGAGGAGATTTGCTTTACTTCGAATTCAAGCGACTGTACAATTTCCAGTGTGTAGCCTTCCTTTCACAATGTCAATCAACAAAGCTCATGAAGAATCACTGAAAATGAAAATTGCTGCTTTGAATTTGCAAAATTCTTACTTTTCACAGAGTGAGAATGCCAAAAAGTTTATTAATTTATTAAAATTAATACTAGTTAAAAGATTTTATTCATTATTCACTAAGTAAAAAAAAATCCGTTTATTTTTTCTCTCCAGCGGAACTGATCAGGTGATGGTTGCCAAAAAAGACCAGCGGTTTCGTTTCATTAACATCACAGTCGATTTAGAAACATTGCTTCATTGTGTTCGTGAGAAAGTGTTGCCGAATAGCTTGGCTTGGACTCGTTGTTCCATAATGTAACTGCCTGTAACCGATACGTTAGTTTTTGTCTTCGTAGCTTTCGTCGCAAAAATTTTGATGGCAAGGAAAAACAACTTTAAATCCAAAGTACCTAATCCACCTTGCTTGATCACAATAAATTCTTGACTTACCAAGATCGGTCTATGTAAAATGCAATGAGGGGTGAAGTTCACGAATTCAGTGTATTCAAGGTACCTTGGAAGTCAACGTTTTCAGACACTTATCTCATAAACAGTATTGTGTTGCCCGAACCACAGTACGGTAGTAAAGTAACCGTTTTTTCTCTTTCAGGTACATCGTGTTATATTTTAGTGTATTGATGATCCCACAACCCACAACCAAACGTCTTTTAAATAATTGTTAACATCACAATCAACGCACGTATGGTTACACCAACATCTGAAGCCTGAGGCGGGACTAAAAATTGTTGTGTGCGGTTGTGTATGTAAATCCCGTGCTGCGCCGCGATTCATCAAGAATAACAACGTACGAAAAATACCCAATATACCAATGCACCCAAAAGAAGATTAGGAGTAAGTGATGTGCAAGAGAAATATATTGAGAGTGAATATATTGTGAGAGAAAATTAATTGCGAATGAAATTCGTCTCGAACTCCTTGATCGCCTTCTTCTTTCATTTTTAGTATAGTTTGGCAGGCGTCATTAGAGCTTTCTAAAAAATATTTGGTTGCTAGCATTTGTTGAGTATGAGCCGGTCTGTTTCAATATTCGCACCTATAAGAGAAACAACGAAGTAAGATAAAATTGCACTTACGTCGTTATTTCTCTATAGAGGTGCGTGTACAACGCAAGTATTATTGATAATAAGTAAGCCACAAAAAAAAATTCCAAAGAAAACTTGCCCACATAATGTTGAGTTGGAAAAGGATCCTCTCGTGAAAAGTCCGCTTCTTCTCATCTTATTAGCGCAGCTGTGAATCCTTACATGTTATAACATCACTTCGGGCTCGTTTTCCATAGGGTTTTGTCTCTTGTTTGTTGTCAAGTCAAATTCAGGCTTATTAGGAAGGAACTTGGATATTTCTTAACCGATTACGATAAAATTTTAGAGTTTTAAATGAAATTCTGGAATATGGTTACTGAGGAATGAAATTGGTTATATATTAACCGTTTAAGATGAAATTTGCTTTGTAAGATGGAAATAGCATTCAAAAAGATACTTAAAATAAGTTCTGGAATATGGCCAATTAAAAAGAAACTTGGCCATTTCTGAAAAATGGCTAATTAAGAAGAAATTTAGTGATTTCTTTACCGTATGATGGAAATGGTATTCTAAGATAATTTTACACGTAGTAGTGGAATAAGGCCAATTAGGAATTTCATCAGAATCGGTTTAGAAATAACCTAGTTTCTTCCTAATTCGCCGTATCCCAGAACTTTTCTAAATATCATTCTAGAATCCCATTTTTATCGTACAAATCGAATTTTATCATTATCGGCTAAGAAATAGCCAAGTTCCTTCCTAAAATTCAAATTTCCTACATTCGGATCTAAGGGACGGTAGGAAATAAGAAACAGGCAAATCCCTAATTGGCCTCTCAAACCGAGGTTTTTCTGTAATGTATTATTCCTATATTCGGTTATTAAATTACAGAATATAAAATAAATAAATCGAAAATCCGATCCCGGGATTTAGCGATCACCCTTTTGATACAGAAAATGGAATCCCAGAATTCTGTTTGAGAATCCCTAAATATCCTATAAGGTTTCGAGCTAAAAGAGTACATAAACTAAATCAATCGAAAATCGGGAAATACCGAGATAGGTCCGTCATACTGTTGAGAAAGGGATCCCAGAATCCCGTTAGAGAAACCCTAATACACAACAGACTGAGATCGCAATAGAAAAAGCATAATTAAAAAGCGAAATAAAACACAATTTTATTCTTGAAACAAGAGACGTGGTGAGCCACCATAGGTTTCTTTCCTTCATACAGATATCTGTTATGTACATAATAAGGTAAATGCGAATATACCGGTAAATGTTATTAATGATGATTGTAAAACGTTGTAACAGGGTGTCCCTATTCCTGACATCCTATTACAACGATTTACAATCAACGTTTGCTGATCCTCGCTGGGCCATACTTAAAGGAAGCTACGAGGACTTTTTAAAAAGTCATACGTTTCCCGAGGTGGTAGAAGCGGCGATAAGCAAACATGCTGGGAATTTAGAACCCTATTACAACTATTTATAACCATTAAGTAGAGAGAGAGTATTCAAAAATTCTAGCAATTGCACAATTTACAATTATACCGTTTATCACATGGATAAGCAACGTGTTTTATTTGTATAGTAAGTCATAATCGACTTACTGAGAGAATGACTACCCAAATACTGGTATTCTGTTAACTTTTAATTGGCGTGGATTGAAACAAAGCCACTTGAGAGGGATGCCAAAGGTTAATTCTTACTTTTTATATAAAAGACAGTTAATTTAGCTAGTGGTCAATCCAAATAGTGTTTATGAGTTGTATGGGTTCAAATCGTTCAATTAATCTGCTAATCTGGCAAAGCCACCGAAAAGAGTAACCTTTTTTTGTCGGTTATGTTTATAAAAATGAAAGAAAGACAAAGTTTCAGATGTCTTTCTTTGAGTGCTCTGAGCCCTAAGGCCTATTTCACCTAGGCCACTAGGTCACTATCACCTAGTTTTTTTGTGTCATGGGCGTACAGTATAATATGAAACTTGTCAATCCAGAAAAAGGTCCTAAGTTCAACTTACTTTTGAATTGTCTTTGACTATGTTTTTTATGAACTGTATTTCCACTAAAATCCAATAATCTTGTTTCTTTTAATAAAAATGCTTCTATTCAGCATAACTATTCAAACAATAATCCTCAATCAACCATTTTAATATTTTCATGCAACACCACTCGACATTCTCCCCGCCTTGGAAAGGTTAAGCCTTTACCAACTATTAATTCAAAATTTATACACAAACCTAAACTACTAAGATAACAATTATCAATGCAAAAAACATTTTTTTTTAAATGTCTATTACTATTTTAGTCATTCAATTAACTGGTAATTTACACACCTTCGTTATGGCTCTCTCCACTTTGCAATTTGGTGTTCTGAGTACTACCACTCGAATTCTGTTGTCTCGTCCTGGTATTGTCTTTTCCTCTCGACCCAATAGCCATTTTGAGCTTGGTATATTGTCTTCATGAATTAAGACGAGGTCATTTATTTTTAAATTTTCACGTTCGAATTTCCATTTGGTTTTTTGTTGTAGAGTGTGCAAATATTCTCTGGAAAACCTTTTCCAGAAATGCTGCATCAACTGAGTTTTTTGTTTCCAATACGCTAGCATATTACTTGATAAGTTTGTGACATCCACCTCTAAAACTGTATTAATTGGACCCCCTGTTGTGAAATGCCCAGGTGTTAGTGGCTCTAGATCACGTGGATCACTAGAAAGTGATGAAAGAGGGCGAGAATTAAGAATTCCCTCTATCTCTACAGCCAATGTTGTTAACTGCTCCAAGGTCAATTCTTGAACTCCAACTACTTTTTTCATGTGAGATTTAAACATCCGAACTGCTGCCTCCCAGAGGCCTCCGAAGTGTGGCGATCTAGGCGGAATGTATTTCCACGTGATGCCTTCATTTGAATAAAATGCTTGCAAGTCTATGTTTGATTCACGAACTAAATTTTCCATCTCTTTGACTTCTCTGTTGGCGCCCATGAAATTTCCGGCGTTATCACTATAAATGATTGCACTTGGTTCTAGTCTTGAAAAAAAACGTTTCAAACATTCGATGAAAGATTTGCTCGTTGCGTCCTCGACCAATTCCAAATGGACGGCTTTACTGACGAAGCAAACGAATATGCAAATATAAACTTTGTTTTACGTATCTTTTCGCTGTCCCTTATATTTGACTATAAAAGGACCACAAAAGTCAACTCCGACTATATTAAATGGTCTGGCAGCATTCAAACGATCTGGGGGCAACGATGCCATGATTTGTTCCTCTAACTTTGGTCTAAACTTGAAACAAGAGACACAGCTTCTAATGACTCGCCTAACTGCATCCTTGCCATTAACTATCCAGTACTTCTGGCGCCCAGCTGCCAAAGTACACTGAACTCCAGCATGTATATTTTTTATGTGCTCATGTCGAATAATCAACTTTGTCAGACCATGATCTTTCGGCAAAATCAATTGATGCTTTTGATCGTAATCCAAATTGCTGTTCTCCAGCCTTCCTCCTACTCTAAGCATTCCTTCTCCATCAACAAATGCCAAAAGACTAATCAATTTACTATTTTCCGGCAATGTTTTATTGTTTAACAACATTCTAATCTCACCTCTAAAATTACAAAACGCTTGAGTCTCACCAACGAACTAAAATTTTCAATGTTAAAAATATCTATGACTCTTACAGAAACAAAAGATGACGGTTCATTTTTCAATTCAGGCAACTCCTGACTGTTTGCAATATTTATTTAGCTAACTGGCAACTTTGACTCATCATCCTCTAAAAACAAGGGACCGTGCCACCAAACATCCAAAAGACCAATCTCGTGAGGTAAAACTCCTCTAGACACCAAGTCTGCAGGATTTGATTTCCCAGCGATGTGTCTGAATCTCATATGTTTACTACCATCCAAAATCTCGGTAACCCTATTGGCCACATATGTTTTCAAATTGTGGGGTGGAATCTTTAACCAGGACAAGGCAATAGTCGACTCAGACCACAAAACAATCTTTCCAACATTTATCTTGAGAGACGCCACTACATTCTGAACTAAATTAACAAGGAGCAATATTGCAGTCAATTCTAACCTCGACAAAGAGATCACTTTTAAAGGAGCTACTCTATAGACTTACTACATAGGAGATTCATAACTACACTACCATCACTATTTTTGCAACGAAGATATACACAGGCGCCATATGCTTTTTGCGACGCGTCACTAAAACCGTGTACTTCTATATCACTAACATTTTCTGGAATGACACATCGGTTCAATCTCAAATTATTCAAACATTCCCAACTATCTCTGAAATTAATCCAATTTGCCTTTAAGTTATCGGGTATGTTAGCATCCCAATCTAGTTTTTCCATCCATAATCTCTGAATAAGAATTTTCGCACTTAAAACTACTGGCCCCAATAGTCCTAATGGATCAAACAATCTACTAATATCAGACAATACCGATCTTTTTGTAATTCTGTTACTGTCATCCAATGGCTGAACCAAAAATGTGAATTCATCACATAAGGGTGACCAGCGTAAGCCCAAAGTTTTAACTGTATCGTTGACAATTCGATTCGATTCGATTTTCCATTGGAATATGATTTAATAATTCCTTAGAATTTGAATACTACTTTCTTAATCTCATCCCTGCTGACGAAAACATTTTAATTAATCCGTCATACATTGAAATACCTTCCTCTAATGTTTGACAACCCGAAAGTAAATCGTCTACATAAAAATCAGTCCTTGAAATATTTGACGCTATTGGGCAATATTGGGCAAACAGCTAACTGTTAGATAACACGAGTTGATAAGTAAGGCGCAGATGCCGTTCCATAAGTTACGGTCTGCAACTCGTAAATCCTCAACTCATCACTGGAACTCTCTCGCCAATAAATCCTATGAAACCTTGTATGAGATTACTCCAACTTCACCATCCTGTACATTTTTTCGATATCACTTGAGAAAGCAATGGCATGCTTCCTGAATCTCAACACAATTGAAAACAAATCTTCCTGAACTACAGCACCTACCATTAACAAATCGTTCAACGAGTACTGAGACGAAGACTTCGTCGAAGCATCAAAAACAACTCGACACTTAGTTGTGGGACTACCAGGACGTAATACAACCAAATGAGGTATAAAATAACCCGGACCATCATCCACTTCAGTACAATGCCTCATATGTCCCATTGACTCATATTCTCTCATGAACTCGATATACTGCATTTTCAATTCCAAATTTTTATTTAATCTTCTTTCCAAAACAATGAATCTATGAAAAGCCATATTAGAAGAATTACCCAACAAGCTACTATCCATTTTAAAAGGTAGTTGTACAATAAATGTACCGTCTATATCTCTCTTGTGAGTGTCACCAAAATGCTGCTCACTACGAATTTTATTCTTATCATTACAGCAGGACTCCATATCCCAAAACTTTTCTAACAAACTATCCAACCCAGTATCCGTTGTTGTCGGTTCTGCTGACAAAAAGAAATTCTGGTTGTCTGAACTACTTTCCAACTTTCCACCAATTACCCAACCAAAGCTCGTATTACGAAACACTGGGAGCTCCTTTGACAATTTTAAGCGACCACCTTTCAAAATTTCCCAAAATACTTCACTTCCTAATAATATATCTACAGGTCCAGGTATATTGAAATCTGGGTCGGCCAATACTAAATTAGATGGAACGGACCATCTGGAAATATTGATATACTGATAGGGCAATCCATTGCTGATCTCAGATGCTACCAGGAATCTCAAATTCTTACAATAATTTTCAACGCGAGAATGAATTGATGCTTCTACTCTATTATAAACATTAGTTTTTGTGCCATCAATACCACATACAGTGTTATTATCCTTTTCGACTTTAATTCCCAATTTTTTGACCAAGTCCATAGATATAAAATTGTTATGAGAGGCTGAATCCAGGAGAGCTCTACATTGAATATACTTCTGATTAGAATCTTTTATCAAAATCATAGCAGTGGTTAAAACGACCTGTTTGTGCACAATTTCTTTGCACAAATACGTAGAACTATTTTGAGCAGAATCAGCCTTTGTACTATCGACATCTCTATTATTATCCGTACTACTACTATGGTGTTTTCTATTTGTTTCGTTTGACGTTTTGTGATTTCGACTATCCATTCTCATATGAAGTAATGTGTGATGTTTATAACCACAAATTTCACATTTTTTTGCTTGACAAGTTCTAACTAAATGACTGTCGCTCAAACAATTCAAACATCTACATAAAGATCTTATTTTTCCATACCTTTCCTCAGGCCGTAAATTTATAAACTGACCACAATTTTCTAAAGAATGACTACCACTACACCTACACATCGAACAAACCATTTTTGTATTTACTTCATTTGGCCTTGAAACCGACACGAAAGTTTTAGATGATTTAGACATTTGTCCTTGACCCACCATATTTTGTTTAGGTCTATTGGAACGACGATTATTTTCCACTATATTCAAAGCCCTACAACGGGATTTCAAAAATTCAGAAAGATCCTTCCAAGTGGGGAGCCTCTTTTTATCAATTTGGGATTCGCAGGCCTTTCGAACATCATCATCTAACCTATAAGTAACAATATGAACATTCATCATATCCCACTGATCAACATTCTGCTTTAGTTTTTGTAATGCACGCAAATTGAGCTCAGTGCGATCAATCAGATTTTGCATATCTGTACCAGATGATTTATTGACGTACTGTAATTTAAATAATTCACTAATGTGTTTCTCTACCAAAGCATGGGTATCATCGAATCTATCTACCAAAGCCTTCCAGGCGATATCAAAGCCATCATCAAAAAAATCGATTTTATCAATAATCTCTTTGGCCTTTCCAACAACAAACATATCTAAATATCACATTTTTTGTATCTTTGAATTTATTTGATGATTATCTATAAAGATTTTCTCAAAAGAATCACGAAATCTTAACCAGTCATCTAATTTTCCATCAAATACGGGTAATCTAATCTCTGGCAATTTTGCCTTAGAAAAAAGACCACCTGCACTGTCACCATTTCCTGAAGCCGCATTATCACCCAAACCTAATTTATCACCTATATCACTACTTTATTAATACTTAAAATCACTTCAAATTTACCCTTTACATCATAAAATTCACGCTCGAATGATTCGAAATCCGTATTAAATACCTCCTCATTTTTTTCGAACTCGGGATCGTCAACCGACGAACAAAGCCCAGAATAAATTTCAGAATATTCATTTAACAAAAGCTTTAAATTTTCATATCTAGCACTAACTTTGCTTAAATTTCTTATTTCATCAGGATTTTTTATAAACTTAAATTGCAACGTGAGTTTCCTCTTAACGGTTGCTCTTTTTACTTTCCATGATTCAATTGTTGCCATTTTTTGCCAAATTACATTATTACACACAAAAGCTTAATATCTATATATCTCAAAACTAAATACCTTTACTTTTGTTGCAAAAAAATATTGAAATTGATGAATCAAACTACAAAATTCCAACTATTTCCATTGTAGTGGACCGAATATGGACGTCTTCTTTTATAGATGAAACTTTTCTTCTCCAAACCAAATCAAACAAATTCCACCAGATTGCTACTACAAATATCTGGCTCGAGCTGGACCATGAATTGTCTTCGACTTTGACTATGTTTTTTATGGACTGTATTTCCACTAAAATCCAAAAATCCTTTTTTTTTGTTTTTCATTTAATAAAAATGCGCCTATTCAGCGTAACTATTCAAAAAATAATCCTCAATCAACCGTTTATTTCAACACATACCAGATTGAGATTTTTACATACATAATTTTTAGTACAAAGCATCTTAATATTTTCATGCAACACAACTCGATAACTTTTACGTATTTGCTTCATTTTTAATCAAATAATATTAGCGATACCAATTTTAGAAGTTCCAATATCATTGTGATTCAATCTATGTTTACCAATTACACTTTACTCAAACTAATTATACTTGATGATTGTACGCTACGCTGCATTAAACGATTAATCTTAATAATCGAGAAATAGTTAGTCAGAAGTACCAACGAACAAATTATCTTCATATTTAGCAATAAGATCATTTATAGATTATTCTATTAGTGAAGAACCTGAAAGCACTTTCAAGGTGACAACATTTGCATACATCATCCTCCACGTCCGTAACCGTAAATCCACGTCTAGTACTACTCTCTATTTTGAAAACACCGAGCAATTCCAAAAAAAAACTAATAGAATAATCATGGTCTTGTTATCAGAAATTCTATAACTTAATCGCCTATAAATAAAACTATCAATCGAAAATGTAAAGATTTATCAAATTTAAAAGTTGAATTTTTTATTTTTTTTTTTGTTTTTTAAGATAAAATTAGAGATGTAAAGATTCTATGTAGTCAAGTAGTGTAAAACTATTTTTTGTTATGAAATTTTTAACATTCATTCATTTCATTTTAATCGGCTGCGCTAGCGGGGCTAATTCGATAAACATTTTGTAATTTAGTATCCCATTAATCTAGATTCTACAATCATTCATGTTTTAAGTTTTTGTAATACATATTGAAAATTATTTTTGGTAAATTAAAAATTTTAATTTGTTATGTTTTTTCAATTTTATGTCTAATATATTCGAATATAATTTGACGTTCGACCAATTTTGCGATTGGTTATGAAATAAAGACTCGACACATTGCATGGTTTGAATGAATTCAAATGTATTTGTAAATGTTGATGTTTTGGATATAAAAGTAACATGTGGTTGGTTGGTTTAACAAGAAAATGTTTATATTTTGTGAATGAAGAACAAAAAAAAAACGTTTGTTGGTTATAAAGAAATGTTTTAACACGTGATTGGAAATAATTTGTACATGTCGCAATTATAAAATTTATTAAATGTTGCAACTTTTACTTTATCGAGTTGATTTTTTAAATTGGTTGACTTGTAAACGTGTAAAATTAACAAATGCTGATTGATGGAAAAAAAAAAATCTAAACATATGGAAGAAAAAAAAAATGCAAGATCTAAACAAGGAGCGATAGATTTTATAGATCGATAGATCGCATCATCATGCACGTAGTAGGGTTCTTAAGTATCTACCGTATCAAATTTTCAATGTTTTGCTAACTAAATGGTTTTGCGAATCTTTCTCGGAGTTTGCTTGTTTTTCATTTCATTTCATAGTCAACGTCAAAAAAATTTTTTTTAATTGTAAAATAAGTTTCCCTGTTACTTCTTTAAAATGAAATGTTAGCCTGAATTTTCGTTTGCATCTGCGGGAGATGAGTATGGACGGCATAAGTGAAGATGTAAGTATGTTTCTTCTCTTAGTAGCACTGTAAGCAACCACATAAGTTTCGCCGAGACACCAATATTAACATCCAACGCAGGTTGATCGACAGCTGGAGTCCGCTGTAGGTGGTGATCGCGAACTATTTTGTTTGCAGCTGTTAACAAGATCGGTTGTTGTGTAGCGTGGGTTTTTCATTTTCCTTAAGGGCCAAAATTTATATAAACAACCTACATTAAATGTTTATTTGTTTATGATTTCACTATTCCTGTTTCATTTAGTTTATTATTATTTATTTTATTTTACATATCTTGATTGGATTACATATTGATTTAATTTAATATAAAAATAATAGAAATCCCTCCATGTGATTGTATATAGACATAATAATAATTTGTTGTATGGTTTACCGCAGACGACATACTATATACTACCGTTCGTCCACCTCCTTTTTGTCATCGGTTGAAACTTGGTGTTGCCAATACCGAATAAATTTCCTTGGTTATTGTTTTTTTTGTTTTGTTACAATCTCCCCCTCAGAACTTCCTAAACGTCCCGATGGGAGTTCTGAACAACCTGCGAGGATTCCGATGACTTAGGCTCCCCCTTGTAGGGAAAAATCTGCGACACATGATATCTTCCCACAACGGATTTGTTATAATCGTTCGAGGATACCTCAAATGAGTGTGACGATGTAGATATTTGATACGGACCTACACAGCGTGGACCCAACTTCCTTGTATAACCTTTATCGGCATTGCTACGTAGATGAACAGTCACCAATACCAAATCACCCAGGTTATACAACCGGTTCCGACGTCGGGAACGATCATATCGTTCCTTTTGTATATCCTGGGATTGTTCGTGTTCTTCTCGTGCATTCATAAATTTATTTTTCATGGACATTAAATAAGGGACGATTTGCGAATCGAAATTGGTAAGAGTCCCAATTGGTCGATTATCATGGAGAACATCATCTAATGTCCGAAGTTCACGTCCAAACGTCAAAAATGCTGGTGTTTGTTGAATCGAATCACATCGAGTCGTATTAGTTGCGTAACGTATCGACGGTAATTGATCGGCCCAATTTCGATGGTTTCCTCTTACTAATATAGCCAATTGAGTCTTTAAATCTCGATTCTTTCTTTCTACCGGGTTAGCTTGAGGATGGTATATGGGAGTCAAACATTGTTGAACCCCAAAAAAATCGGCGGTGTGTTGTAAAACTTGGCTGATGAATTGTGGACCATTGTCCGATATGAGTCGTCTTGGAATACCGTATCGTAGGAACACCTCATCAATTAACTTCCGTGCGCAAACATCTGCTGTTGCAGATCTAACCGGGAATAACTCCACCCAACGAGATGCAACATCTTCGACAATCAAAATGGTTTTATATCCATTTTTACTAGTTGGAAGAGGACCAAACAAATCAACTGCGACAGTCTCAAAACGTTGATGCATAACAGGGGTTTTCAATAAACCGGATGGTTTCAAATTTGATATTTTATAATACTGGCACTCAGTACAAGAGCCCACAAATTTCGCGATTGTTTTTCGCATACCTGGCCAAAAGTAACGCGATCGAATTTTGCTGATAGTTTTTTCTATCCCATAATGACCGGCGGTTGGATCACAGTGGTACCTCTGTAGTATGAATTCACGTTGACTAGCAGGTACAACAAACTGGGATTCCTCAGAATCTTGATCCGGAATATATCGGTATAAAATTCCCTGCGACATTACATATCCTCTTCGGGTGTAATTGCCAAGATCTGGATGATCCAGTTCCTCAAAGCATTTTATGATGTTTTCTATTACCGGATCTTGAAGTTGTGAATCGCGTATATTTTCAAAATCATTTGTTGGAAGATCTAGTTGACACGAGAATACAGCACTGTATGCTTCTTCGGATATTGGAGGCCTTGACAAGGTGTCAGCGACGAAATTCGCTTTCCCTGGAGAATACGTGATATTCAAATTGAACCCTTGAATTAATAAAGCCCATCGGGCCAGACGTCCGGATGGTGATTTCAATGACATCAACCATTTCAGTGGCTGGTGATCTCTGCCAACTGTAACTACAGCACCGTCAAAATACCCTCTGAATTTGTTCAGAGCCCACACAACTGCGAGAGCTTCACGCTCTGTTGTGCTATAATTTCGTTCAGCCGGAAGTAGTAACCGACTAGCATACTCTACTGGTCGTTCATCTTCGCCCTCCCCCTGGAGTAAAACCGCCCCAAGCGCATAATTGCTTGCGTCAGTTCTCAGAGTGTATGGCTTCATTTCGTCGGCTTGTTGAAGAATCTGGGCGTTAATTTATAATTTTTGTTTGTTGATCGAAAGCCATTTGATGTTTCTCGTCCCAGGTGAACTTAATGTTCTTTTTAGTTAAATCACTGATTGGTCGTGATACCTCGGAAAATTTTGTTACGAACTTGCGATACCAACTGCACGTTTGTAGAAACGATTTGACATCTTTCGTGTTTCGCGGTTCAGGTCGCTCGGAAATAGCTAAAACCTTCTCGGGATTGGTTCGGATGCCCTCAATATCAATTATATGACCTAAGAATTTAATGCTCTCTCGAAAAAGGAAACATTTCTCCCGATTTACCCTTAAATTATATTGCGACAAACGGCTAAAAATCTTCTCAAGATCACCCAGATGTTGTTCAAATGTTTCGGACACCACGACAATATCGTCTAAATAGGCCCACGTAGCTACGTCAGGAATTCCTGATTTAATACGGTCAACCATTCGTTGAAATGTGGCGGGAGTATTTTTCAAACCAAAGCTCATACGTTTGAATCGAAACAGTCCAAATGGACAAATAAAAGACGTTTTGTTTCTATCCCCCTCAAACACTGGTACCTGCCAATATCCTGCTCATAAACCTAGTTCTTTTTGCAACATGCAGCAGCTCATCAAGACGAGGCATAGGATACTTGTCCGAAACCGTAACGGAAATAAGTCGTCGATAATCAATGCAAACGCGGAATGAACCATCTGGTTTTTTTACCAGAACCACGGGTGATGCCCACGGACTTTCGCATTTTTCGATTATGTCTTCCCTCAACATTGCATCTATTTCCCGTTTCAGAACATCTCGTTTCACTGGGGATATTTTATAAGGTGGGCTTGAAATTGGTGCATGATTACCGGTTTCAATTCTGTGTTCGGCACACTTAGTGGGACTGCCATGTGTGGCAAATAATTGGTCACTATTTAACAACAACTTATTGACTAATTCCTTTTGCTGATTTGGTAACGAACAACCCTCATCCTGTCTAAGGAAAATTATTGAAAAACATTCCACAGACGTTTGAACCACATCTTCGTAATTTATCCTAAAAATCTTCGGTACGTCGATTTGAAAAATTTAAAACCATTTTAGATGCAATTATAAAATCGATACCCAATAATGTGCTACTACACTCCGAATTTTGAAATGCAATAAATGTTGTAGCGACTGTTATCTCACTGACGACTACATCTACTGTTGTATACCACACTTGTCTTAAACTTTGAGATCCATCGACTAACTTAATTGACATTTTCCTTGATTTAAATTCTTGACCTTTTTTTAACAAAAGATTATACTATAAGCGAATGAGACGCAATACTGAGTTTTGATTCCATATCTACCATAGCTGTACCATATGATCCTAGAATATGAATACCTAAAATTGGTCTTGGCTTTGCATTCAATGGTTCTGTTACCGGAATTGATTCAATGTGAGTTTGTGAGTCAACTGAACTAAATTCAGCCGACAGTGGGTTAGAGATATCCGCACATGAAACGCTGGTTTTGTCTACCGACGAACTGATTGACGACTGTTTTGGACTGCAAACTGGACAATTACTTTCGATATATCCCGATAGACCACATCTATAACATTTAATATCATTGTGACTTTTATTTGGGATTTGCAGAACTGTGGAATTTTTGTTTATATTTTTATTCATACGTTTTCTACACTCTTCGAATCGATGTCCGGATTTGCGACAATATCGACACGTATCTTCGGTTTTTAAAATTGCAAAAGGTTTAACATCCTTCGAGGGTACCTCTTCAAAAAAATCCTCCACCTGCCGGGCAAATCTAATTAAATCATCAAAATTCTTAGTTTCCTCCCTTTTAACTTTTTCACGTATAACCCTGTTAAGGTTACCATAAACCATATCCAGCTGAACTGTTTCAGAAACCGCTGAACTTATCGGCAATTGAGCGAAAAGCGCTCGAATTTCGCAAAGAAAAAAATCGGTTTTTTGATTCGTTTGTTTTTTATTAAAAATCTCCTGAAAAATTTTATACGGTGGCCGTTTTTGACCAAATACGGAATTTTGTAAATCGGTAGCTTCTTTGAAAGTTGAAATAGAGGACTTTATACCTTGCCACCACGTGGCTGCTATTCCTTCTAAAAGTCTCCTTATATACTAAAATCGCATCAATAAATGCTTCAACACTATTCGACTTTTCCCCATTAAACCTACTCGAGCATTTCGAAAAATTACCGCTAACTGGGCTGTTTGAAATCGGAGTTGGACCTGTTTTATCCTTTATCGCATTGAGTAATACCTGGAATTGATCCGTAGTCATCACTATGTTAGTCATTATCGAACTCGTGCTGCTATCCGAACTTAACTGAACAGAATTATCGCCTGATTTATACGACGATCTAGTCTTATAATATGAACTGACACTAGGAACCACCCGATTTCGGTTATTTTTCATGCGAGAGTAACAACGACCACACAAAACTTATTTACAGGGTATAAATGCTTCAATTTCGAAATCCCAATTCTTCTTCAACTGAAATTTCACCATACACCCACCACTGTATGCACTTGTATTGAGTTTTTTTTTTTTTATTTAATTTTGATGTATAATTTATTGTTTCTGTCTTTTTATTTTTCTAATTTAGTTATAATAATTTTATTATAATTCTTCAAATGTTTTAATTTTGTTCTTTCAACTTTTTATTTTAATTTATACACTTTTATTAAAATTTTTTTTATTTTTGGCCACACGCGTTGGGCTGCCATTTTGTAGCGTGGGTTTTTCATTTTCCTTAAGGGCCAAAATTTATATAAACAACCTACATTAAATGTTTATTTGTTTATGATTTCACTATTCCTGTTTCATTTAGTTTATTATTATTTATTTTATTTTACATATCTTGATTGGATTACATATTGATTTAATTTAATATAAAAATAATAGGAATCCCTCCATGTGATTGTATATAGACATAATAATAATTTTTTGTATGGTTTACCGCAGACGACATACTAGATACTACCATTCGTCCACCTCCTTTTTGTCATAGGTTGAAACTTGGTGTTGCTAACACCGATGAAATTTCCTTGGTAGCATCCGCGAAAGTAACATCAGCGAAACCAAATGCACTCGGATCAAACGCCGAAAAATGCCATCAATCAGTCTATCACCACAACATTAAATCTTACAATCAAAAAAAACATTTTTACCACTAAAAACAAAACTCCGTGGAGATATGTGGCAACCATTTGGGACCTGAAAATTATGTAAACAACTCCAAACAACATGAAGGAGACCACCAATGTAAGAGCCCCCAAATTAATAAGTTTCTAACCCCTTAACAATGAACAAAACTACTAGAAAGTTTCAAAACGAGTATAAACAACAGTTCCTTCTTTCACACGCTAAACTGAAAATTTTTTCATTTGGAAATGTACTATGGCTAGTCAAATGAGTTTTAAGGAATAATTTCCTCAATCCACTTGGCTTCGTTATAACAAGTTTTCACCGTAACGTAATAATTATTTGCACACCAAGCAGCGGTAAGTATTTTTTGGTTTTTCATGGTGAAAGTTTGTAGTCCAAAAGTTGCTATACATTTATTGTATTTTAGCAGAGCCTTCTAGAGTATAGAGCCATAATCAAAATGACGTATTTTTTAGAAGCTTTTTTAGTGGTATAACTTTTCACTGATTTCTATAGGAATCCATAGTAAAAATGGTGCTTTTTAGCTGCAAGTTTTTCAATGAAAAAAGCAAAAATATTATAAAATGTTTATATAAAAGTTTTCTACATATCTTCAACAACAATTTACAAGAAGGCTATAATGGTATTAAGTAAATATTAGTTGCAGAAATATTAAAATTAAATTATTTCTAAAATATATTTTTCGAACTTTCATTTTGAAAAATACATCAAAGTTGGCTCTGACGAATTAAAATAATACATACTTGCTAAATTTATCTTTAGTTTTACTAGTGTACGTAAGATGTCTTAAATGTTTACAGAAAAATGCGAACAAAAGTTATTTAATCACAAAATTAACGAACGTCCCTATATTTTGTGAAATTGTTTTGCTTTTCCTACAATTTTTGAACTTGAATTTTCCCCAGGTGGTAATTTTTGGTACAATTTTAGCAAATTTTTACGGCCATCACTGCCATCTATGTAATGTATATTGACTTAATGACCAAACGAATCGTAGTAAGCTTTTATTTCAATATGACCAGAATGCTGTTGTTATGAAATTTTTATTAAATTTTGGTTTAAATAAATCAATTATTACAAGAAAATGAAACCGATTTACTTAAACGACATTCATATATGTTGAAATTCAAACATTTATGAAAGTATTTCAGAAATCATAATTAAGAATTTGTAAAGTTTTCATTTAAAAATTTGTCTTAGGAAAAAAAGTGATTTTCCATATGTTTTGTGTGTTTTACTATGAAAAGTTTAGTTTTTTCCTCGTTTCTAATTCCCTTATAAAAGCTTCGTTTTTTAGATTATGACTTTGTATAATCAAGGTTGCTTTGATTTTAGTTCCCATTGCTGCCTAATTTTTAGAAATATAATATCGATTTAGCGCATAGGTAGTAAACAACCAAAACTTTCAGGAAGTCATTGAACATATTTCAAGAAGTCTACTGTACAAATAAAATTTTTATTTTATACAGTTCAAATTCAAAGCGATTATTAATTAATGGGAATTCTGAGTTTTGAACAACCAAGTATAGTCACATATCTCTGCGACTGAAGACATTTTCATGGGAAAATATCTCGAATTTATTCACGAAAAGAAGCCACCACTATCAGAGAACCATCTATTATTTCCCTAACTAAGCTGTTCGGAAAAATTAATCAGTAGCAGTAATCCTTACATACGTTAGGAGGAGACCTGAACACTATACATAGATGTGCAGTTTTCCAGACATAGGGTTACTTAAAAAATTCGCCTTTTTGTTATATTTGGTTACTCTATTTTATAAGGTAAATGCAAAAAAAAAACATAAGCGATGTGTTTTTTTGCATTTTTAGATACAAAGCCCAGTTTTGGGCGTTTTAATTTTAATTTCTGCATAATCAGTACCACAAGTAGATTATGAAAAAATATCTTTCGCAACCCGTCAACCTGGGCTTCACCCCTAAAAATGGAAAATGAACAACATTCCTTTTACGGGGGTTTTTCGCGATTATCTTTAGAGCAGTGAATCCAAATGTTATGTTTATTTTATAAATTTCATTCATTCAAAAATAGGGTTGAAATTACCCCTAAATAGCCTTTTGGTTGCTAATAGGTGTGCAAGTAGAAACTCGGCTCTGAAGTACGTTGCATTAAAAACACACAGAACAGAAAGAACGAAAGTTTAGTCATTTACAAGCTGTCATTCAGTGTGAATCAATTTACGACATTGCATTCTATTCTGTTTTCAAATGAAAAGAAATGCTGCTCAAGCTATGGAATTGATTAATTTGCTTTGGGTGAACATTCTGTGAGTTAATCAACAGTAAAAAAGTGGTTTGCAAGATTTCGTGATGGCAATTTTAGTCTTGAGGACGATCCACGTCCAGATGCAGTAAAAAAAATTGAAGACAAAGAACATAAAGTTTTACTGTATGAAAATCCGTGTCAAACTCAAAAAGAGCATGCAGAACAACAAGAAGTTACTCATCAAGCAATATCACTTCGATTGCAAGCAATGGGAAAGATATACAAGGAAGGAAAATGGGTTCCTCACTGACCGAAGAAAACAAAAACCGGAAAGTTTATATCTTCTAAATGCAGAAAAGCATGGGCCAGCCATCAGCATCAGTTCCAAAAATGAATATTCAAGCCAAGATAGTGTTATTTACTGTGTGTCTGCAGTGAAACTGGAAAGGAGTCTGTTACAGATGAACGTTACCAGGCCGAATTGATCAAATTAAGTGATGCTCTGGAGGAAAATAACATCATTTACGGGCCCAGGAAGGCGGAAGGTGATATTGCTGCATGACAACGCTTGTCCACATACAGCAGAATCAACCTAGGAACTCATCTTCTCCTTACGCTGGGAAGTTGTACAGCAAGCGGTATATTCTCAGCGGTTCACGATGACTATTTTGCTTCGGCAAAAGACCATAAATAGTAATGGCGAATATTTAAATAGTAAAAAGCGAATAATAAATTGGCGCAGTTGATAGGATTTGCTTATATTCCTACTAAATTATAAGATACATTATAAAGTTTACGTAAGCAAATCAATATAAATTATTAATATTGTTCGCGAAAAATAAATTTATCGTTGTGAAGTGATTCGAATTTGTGAAGTTGTTTGTTATTAATTTTTGTATGCCGTCAAAACCTGAAGTGAAAATTGAAACGGTATCAATACAAAATATAGTAAAGGCTGAAAACCACGGGAATATCATGTCGTCTGTTATGGGATGTTTAGAGCCATTTGATTTATCGAAGCAGGATAAATGGTCATCATATTTTGCCAGATTCGGGCTGTACCTGTTAGCCAATGATGTACAAAGGGATCAGCGTCAACGTGCTATATCTTTAACAATATGTGGTCCACAATTGTATGACCTCTTGTGCTCATTGGCATCACCAAAAAAGGTAAGCTATATCACCTTAATAGAAATAAAGCAAATATTAACGATCATTTCTCACCTCGCCCATCGAAAATCTCTACTTTCTACAAATTTTTCAAACGGGATCAACAACCGGATGAGTGTTTTGCATCATACGTAGCTGAACTTAGAAGACTTTCAATTAATTGCAAATTTGAGAATTTCCTAGACCGAATGCTTCGAGATCGGATTGTATGCGGATTACGGAACGAGGCATTGCAACGCAGCTTTCTAGCGGAAGACAATCTTACATTGCAGAAGGTCATCGATAGAGCTTCTACTGCAGAATCAGCTAGCAAAAATTTGTTGGAAATACGTAATCCGGACCAAGTTCAATTCATCACAAAACATCATCAGTCTAGCAGAATACCGCAACAAGAAAAATTTTAAAAATCGACAAAACAATCGGCATGGTTGTAACGGATGTGGAGGACCACATGCAAGTTCATCATGTCAATTCAAAGATGCAACGTGTTCTTTATGTGGTATTAAAGGTGACATACAACGAGTTTGTCGATCTGCCGTTAAACCAACCTCATCGAACAATTCATACAAGCAACAATAAAGCAAAATGAAGTCGAAATTTGGTGTAAATCAAATATTGCCGCAGGTTGATTTGAAGAAGACAACCACAGTCATAATAAACAATCAGCCTTGTGATTTTGAAATCGATTCAGGGTCCAACTATACTATTATGTCATCTCAGACTTATAACAATATTTGGCCAGCCTCAAAACCAGATATTGCCAAGTGTGAATAACAGCTGGTCGATTTCCAAAGAAATCATATACCAATCGTAGGCGTAATTGACGTCGACGTATCATACAACGACATCGAAATGTGTAATCTTCCCATCGTAATCGTAGATGGAATCCGCACAAATGTTTTGGGGTGCAATTGGTTTTCGCCACTGGAAATAAGTTTGACAAGGCGTCAACCTAAATGAAAACGGAGCATCGCCTATCCAAACCGTAACATCCAAATTTTCTAATTATTTGTTTTCTAAGGAATTGGGTTGTTACACAGGTAAAGCCCGTTTCACAACAAATTGATGAAAAAATTCAACCAATTTGTTATCCGCCACGCTGTATACCATTGGCGACAAAGGGTTTAGTCGAAGCAGAATTGAATCGTTTAATCGAGCAGGGCGTTTTGGTCCCTGTGGAATATTCTGACTGGGCCACTCCAATTGTCCCGGTTCAAAAAAAAGTTGGCAGCATAAGGATTTGCGGTGATTATAAATCCACCTTGAACAAAGCGTTGAAGCCGCATTGTTTCCAAATTCCAGCTATCACAACACTATTGGCTTCGATTGTCGGAGACCAAACCGACGAGAAGTCATCATTACTTCAGACAATTGTTACTCACAAAGGTGCGTTTAGAGTAACCCGTCTTCAATTTGGTATTTCGTCAGCACCTGGAATATTTCAGTCTTTTATCGAAAATCTTCTGAGAAATATCCTAGGGGTATTGCCATACTTCGATGACATTGTGGTTACAGGACATACTCAAATGGAACTTGCTGATCGTTTAAGTGAAATTTTTTCGCGTTTTGACAAATCTGGGCTACGTCTACGTCGAGATAAGTGCAAATTTGGAGTTCCATCAATCAATTTTCTTGGATTTAAAATTGAAACTTTGGGGATCAGGCCTACATCCGATAAAATCCAAGCTATTCAAAATGCACCGCAACCAACCGATAAAAAGCAACTCCAATCATTTTTAGGATTGCTCAATTTTTATCATTCTTTTTTGCCACAGAAAGCGACAATTGCAGAACCCCTTCATCGTTTATTGGATAAAAATCAAAAATGATTTTGGACGGAAAATCACAAAACATCGTTCAACAACCTAAAACAACTATTATAATCGGATCGAATATTAATTCACTATAATCAAGATTTGCCACTTCTTCTTATTTGTGACGCTTCGCCATATGGTCTTGGCACTGTGTTATGCCATCTAATGGAAGATGGCAGTGAAATACCTATTTCATTTTATTCAAGAACACTATCGAGAAGTGAACGGAATTATTCGCAAATTGACAGGGAAGCGGTAGCTGTGATTGCAGGGGTAAAAAAATTTCATGAATTTATCTACGGAAGACATTTTAAAATAATCACTGACCATCGACCGTTATTGTGATTGTTCAATCCACATAACCAAATTCCAACTGTCATGTCATCTCAAATGCTTAGAAGAAGAATTTCCCTGATGGCATACGATTATGAGATAATTCATCGCGCTGGAAATAAAATGAGTAATGCAGATTTTTTAAGCCGTTTTCCATTGTCTGACTCATCAACAACGCACACCCATGAAGAAATTCTTATGATAGAAAACTTAGCAAGACCAGTTTTATCAGCTGATGATATAGCTAAAATGACATCGAATAACCCAGTTTTCGCTAAAGTTTTTAGCTTGGCGTCAAGAGGATGGCCAGACAAACTATCTGCAAGTGACCAAACACTAAAATCATTTTATGTACGGCGTACGGAGATGCAACAAAAAGGGCAACAAAAAATCCTTGCAGCTTTACATTCTGGGCATCCAAGAATTGTCCGCATGAAGGCTCTTGCACGAAGTTACGTGTGATGGCCCAACATCGATGCTGACTGTGAACACGTCGTAAAAACTTGTACGCCATGCCAAGAAACGAGACCAGATTTTGCGAATCAACCAAAAGTCCTTGGTCACGGATTCATATTGATTTCGCTGGTCCATTCCAGAATAAAATATTTTTGATCGTTGTTGATTCTTATTCCAAATGGTTGGAAGTAAGCCACGTCAAATCAATGTCTACAAATTGTGCAATAGAATCATTACGAGTGCTCTTCGCAATACATGGGCTTCCGGACACCATTGTTTCTGACAATGGAACCGCTTTCACCTCAGAAGCTTTCCGAGTAACCAAATAAGACATATTCGCTGTGGACAGGCCGAAAGAATGGTCCAAACCACCAAAAGTTATCTGAAAAAACTTCCGGATAGCTCTGATATTAAACTACATATTGCAAGGTTTTTGATGAGCCAACACATAACTCCTTCCTCGTCCACGGGACGATCGCCATCTGATTTAAGGTATAATTGTCAAATTAAAATATATTTCGATAAGATTCATCCGAACTCCATTGCCGTGACCAAAACAAAGAGGCCTGAAATCAAATCAACCAGGGAATTTTTGGAAAACGATTTAGTATGGGCCCGCAATTATTCATATGGACCAAAATGGATAAATGGAGTGGTAATAGAATGCACGGGACCCGTTTCATATAAAGTTCGAATCGAATCGGGTCAAACTATAAAAAGACATGTAGATCAATTACGAAGACGTTTGCAGCATCAATTGGATTGGGATACAAGTATCAGAGAAAATAGCGAACAAAGTCACCCTGCAGACCCACTTGCTACATCTATAGAAGAGTTCACACTGCCTTCAACCTCATCATCTACTTTCGAACCGACTGAAGAACTACAGACATTGTCATTTTCATCAGCAACTATCGTAGAAACACCTGAACCTCTGAGAAGATCATCGCGTGAAAAAACAACACCGCAGTTTTTCACAGCTGGGCGTTAAGGGGTGTTCCGTACGAAAGTACTAATAATCAATAATGATATAACGCCGTTATGTACAATACTAATAATTCATGAAGAATATAATATATATATACAGGAAATTCATGTCAACTTTTTCAACCATTGCTACGTGAACAAACGAGGCAGAACCAGAAGTTTATTTGGTACCGAAGAAGCACTAGATACCTTCAATTTTACAGTACCCAGTGAAGGTAAGTGAAATTCTCTGTTTTAGAGTTTGTCCCGTTAAAAGTTTGGGTGTCCGTTACCGTAAAAAGTTAAAAAGTTAATAGACACTAAGTGATCCGAACCAGATCAACTCAAGCAAAATAAAAATGAAGAAATAGTCCCATCGTTCAGTCTGATACCAATATACCGTAGTTCCTATTTTTCCAGTCTAGCCATTGTAATATACATGTTTGAAAATGGATTATTAAACTGCACGAATGCGAAATTTTTAAAAAAATCGACGTCATATGAATAACGGACAGCATAAAATAAAATGAAATAAAAGTAACTCTGTACAACAAAATTCCAGCCTATCTCCATTTCAAAGAATCTTAATGCCAAATTAAGACATAGTTTTTCACAAAAATTCGATGCTAATGGATCAAGACAACCATTAAAATGAATATTTTTGTTTCGGTTTATATCCATAAATTTTGTTGAAAAATTAAAACTTAATAATTGTTATGTATTTTCCGCCCTAACGATTATAAAAACGAGTCAGAGCTAAAATATTCAAGCCTAACTAAAAATTAATAAATTTCACTCAACAACAATAACGATTACTAATTGAATATTTTTAAAAAAAAATCGTTTGTCGTGTAATTTAATTAGACACAACAATATCTAAATAAATCGTCTATAAACGCATCTAATCGCCCATTCAGTATAACTTTCATAACAACCAAACACTGAAATTACTCACAAAAACAAAAAATAAGTCACTTAAAGAAATTAAAAATAAAACAAAAGATTCTCACTGTAAATAAGTAAAGTAATTTGATGGTTCATAAAATTTTCCTTAAAAATCTTATTAAAAGTAAACCGGTAGATGATGTAAGATTACGTTGCTTTTAGAAAACCATTTGAAAAATAGCACTTTCTATTTTGCCAGAGCAATTAAAAATGTATGAACCACACAAAGATAAGTATTGTACCCGTACAGTGAATAAGACTATATTAAGATCAAACTCGTTTACAAAAATCGTTATGGTGTACGATCAATCATCATCATCGTCAGAAATAATTTTTTTACTTTAACAGAAATATTATTAATTTACTACAAATAATAAAATTTGTGTTATCGCAAATTAAAATAATTTTGCGTTTTCTTTTTTTTTTTTTGTAACTTCCGTTTCTTCAGTTCTTGTCTAAATCAAAAGGAAGTCTGTTTGTTTTCGGTACATTGTGTATACATACTTGAATCGCGCACTATACACCAAAAAAAAAAAGTCGCACTCACTTTAATTTTAATCAATCACTGTGGAATTTATTATTGGCTTAATTTATCTCACTACTACACTAAACACTAAATTAATTGATAACACAGAAGGCACTATTTTTCAAAACACTATATACTAAACGATGCAAAACAATTTCTTTTGTTAATTAATTCGTCTTACACTTAAATCGATCGATCGATAATAAACTATGAAAAAAATGTATAAAATAAATTTAGCGTCATATCAGTGCGATCGTGAATTTTCAACTGTTTTATGTTTTGTTATTATTTAAAAAAAAAAAATTAAAAAAATTAATAAAATTAATTCCGTTTCTGTATATAGTTTCTTACTATACAGACGCGAGTAGTACATATAATAAACACACATGACGCGATCGCGATATTTACTTACTAACACAAAGAGTTTTTTTTGTTTTTTATGTTATTAGTCTGTCTGTTCATTTATTTAATAAAAATAAGAAACAAAATTATTTAGGAAGTCGCGATCGCGATTTAATTTTTTTTTTTTTTTTTTTGTTTTAAACACGATTTTACATATTGTTTGTAAAGTTAACTTTTGTTGTGTTGAATGGGGCAAACACCATCATCATAGTCGAAAAGGTGAATACTATATAGGTAAATCAGCTGTTTGTATTATTATCAGTAATTTTTTGTGTTTTTACCGGTAAGAATAAATTTGTTTGTTCAAGTAAATTTTTATACGGGTAACGTGTAAATTGACCTGTGTACGAGGATAGTGTCGAAATAAAAATAAATTAATGTACAAAGTGTGCGATTAAAAAAAAAAATGTTGGTCAGGGCAGGAGCAAGAACGTTGCTCCAACTCTTTGAGGAATATTTTTTTGAATATAAGCTGCAGCTCTAAAAGATCATAAATGCAGTGAATATGCTACATTTTTTTATGACTCATTTATTCACAAGTATACTGCAATTTGCTTTAATAGCACCCATAGACTGCCGAGCAAAGTATCGGTCTTGATAAACTAAAGTGCAGATTGGCGGGTTTCAATAATGTACCTACACCATGCAATGTGCATCGGTAGTTATTTAAAATGTAGATTTTATGGATGTGTAAAGAATTCTGTATGTAAAGGCTTTGCCACAGCTATTTTCGTGCGATGCGATTCGCGTCAAATTGCGCACTGGATGCCACACTTAACAGCGATGCGATTTTTTTCGTAACAACTGTCATAGTCATTGGTTGAAATTATTTTGTACAGTTTTTTAAAACCACAAGCAAAAATTATGGGTCGTGTTTCGAAAATAAATAAATTAAAATTATTAGTGTTAAGTATTTACTTTTTAAAAACTAATAATCGGCGTTATTGGGTTCATCCAATAAATTTAAAAAGAAGGTGTAGCGGTGAATACCACCGAATTATTAAATTATTAGAAAAATTTCCTGAGAAATATTTTCAATATTTTCGAATGTCACAGGGACAGTTTAATTTTATATTATCTAAAATATATAAAAATTTACTACCGAAAAGATGGTGTAGAAGTGACATAATTTCCCCAAAAGAAAAACTCGCAATTACTTTAAGGTAAGTTTGTTTTTAAAGTTATTAACCTAAATAAAACAATTTTTTCATTTAGATTTTTAGCAACCGGTGCCAGCTTTACGGATCTAGCATTTAGATTTCTGATGGGTAGATCCACAATCGAGAAATGCATTTTTCAAACCATCAATTCAATAAATAAAAATCTACTGCATATTGCTCTGCCAACCCCAACGTCTGAGGTATGGATAAATAATGTCAAAGAATTTTACCAGAAATGGAACTTTCCTAATTGTTTATCGGCTATAGATGGCAAGCACATTGATATGTATACTCCTGCAAATACCGGAAGTCTGTGTTTTAATTACAAGAAACGTTTCTCCATCGTACTAATGGCTCTAGTAGACGCAAGCTACAAATTTACATTCGTAGATATAGGGGCATATGGTTCCAATTGCGATTCTGCCGTCTTTAAACATTCCCATTTTGGTAAAGCATTTCTGAGTCATCCGGAAGCATTGGGAATACCCCTAGAAATGTCGCTGCCAAATACTAATTCTAAATTACCTTGCATGATTATTGGAGATGAAGCTTTTGGCTTAAAACCAAATTTAATGACTCCATATTCTGGAAGAAATTTAACTTTACAACAAAGAATTTTTAATTACAGGTAGGAATAATTAAGATAGACCTAAGTAATCTATGTAATTATATGTAATCCTTGCAGGTTGTCAAGAGCAAGACGTGTTTCTGAGAACGCTTGCGGCATTCTTGTTAATATAATATATTAACTCTCTCCATATTATGGAGAATATTGCAGAAGCGATTAGAAGTAAAGCAGAGATCGACATCAATTAAAATAGTATTGTGTTGCGTAATTTTGCACAATTTGATTAAAACCGAAGTTGACCAACTTGATGCTAGGAAGCTTGTTAGCACTTGCATACAAACTTTGGATACTGTTCCATTACAGAATATTCCTGCTTCTCGCGCAATGGAAATCAGGAACACTATTGCAAATTGGTGCGTAAACGAAGGAAATGTTACTTTCCAATACAAAATGATTAATGCCCCTATTATGGGTCTCACATTTTAGTCACCCGGTGACTTCAGCTCACCCAAATCAAATTTTGGTATTATAGTTGTCACATTTGAGTCACCCGGTGACTTCAACTCGCCGCATTCCAATTTTGTGTATTATGATTCTCGCGGTGAGCGAGTCTAGTGTCAAATATGCTCACCTACAATTAGTTGGTGACTTCATAGTAAATATGTTATTTTTGACGAAACACAAAAAAAATGGACGGCAATAACACGTAAATACATATTTGTTTTTTTTTTTTTTATAAAATTTAAATAAATAAATAATTTTGATTTATCTAAATCTTTATTTTATTATAGACAAAAGCTAAAAATAACAAACGTCAGCCAGTTTTCAAAATTGGTTGACGCTATGGAGCAAAATTCAGATATTGCCGGTGGATATCCAAATATGGGTAAAACTAAGGAGACAATAACCCAGTTTTGGAAAGATTTGTCTATTAAATTAAATAGCTTGGGGCCGCCAATAAAAGACTGGTTTGAATGGAGAAGAGTAAGTCAATTTTTACTTATTATTGACTAATAAATTAATTAATTTTAGTGACATTGTTATTTATTGGTTTGTTAATTATGTGTTTTATAGGTTTGGAACGATTACAAACGTAACCTGAAGCAAAAAATTGCAAGAAACTATGAAGAGATTCGAGGGACAGGAGGAGGACCGAATATCCAATATTCACTGTCACTTACCCCAATGGAGCAGCAAGTTGACGCAATTTTAAATTTAAATAAATCTGCTGCTCCGCGTGGGCCAAGTTTTGGAGTCGTGACACATCATAATGAAATAAGCTTGGAAATGTCAGCCGGGAACCGCAATAATAATAGTAATCCAGAACCATCAACCAGTTATCACACTGAAAATATAATAATTGAGGACATCCCTTGTAATGTAGAACATGATACCTCTATTCGCAATAAACGAAAATCAACACCAACGGGTAATAATAAAGAAAATATTGAGAAGAAACGTATAGAGTTGTTGGAAGAGCAAGCAAATAAACAAAAAGAAACCGCAGAGATTCTTAAAAAAATAGAAAAAAAATACATATAATTTGTCACATTACTTCAAGAAATCCTGTGAGCTAAAAGAGATAGAGCTAAACTTACTCGAACAACAACTCGATAGGCAGAATAAAAACGACTTACAGCAAAATAAATTATATCTACAAAATTTGGATATCAAAAGGAGGAAATTGGAAATAGAAGAAAGAAAATTAGATATTACCAATTCCAGACGCTCCAGCAACTCAGAAGACTGAAACAATAGTCAGAATAGTCAGACTATAGCCTTAGTGATATTATTGTAAAACAATAAGACTGAATTTTTTTTTTTAGTACACATATTATTTAATATGTTAATTTTATTAATGCTTATTATTTTTTTTATATAATTTATGTACATATATATATATATATATAACAAAATGAAGTGAAATGTGTGAAAATGCGAAATATATTGAATTATAGGTATAAATAGGTATTTGAAATTAAGTTTGAAATTTATTAACTGTTTTCAATATATAAATACGAAATAAAATGAAATAAATATTATAATGAATTCAAAATTTCATCTCGTACTCTCTTTCCTTCCTGCAACAAGTTTCTGTTTGTTCCAGATTCTTCGGGTTCTGAGTCACTCTCTACGATGGTGTCGCTTAATTCTTCTTGGTCCTCGCAATCAGCCACTTTATAAAATCTACACATATTGTGTAGTACACAACAAGTGTTAATGATTTTTTTTGATTTGTCGGGGCTGTAATGTAGCTCTCTGGCTGCCAATAAACAGCGAAATCTGGATTTCAACACCCCAATGGTCCTCTCTATTATATTTCGGGCTGAGGAGTGCACTTTGTTGAATCGAGCTTGACGGCTTTCTGGAGCTGCATTTTTATATGGTGTTATTAAATAAGGTAACAAGGGATACCCCGAATCGCCTATAAAAGAAATCATACATTGCAATTATGATCAAATAATACACATTTCATATAAAGCTATCTACATACCTAGAAGCCAGGAATTACGTTCGCCATTTTCAAAACTTAGACGCATTGCAGCATTAATAGCGCTGTTGTTCCAAACGAACGAATCGTGATTAGCTCCAGGATGTCTTGAATCCACATAACGTATGAAAAGGTTGTGATCACAGACCTAGAAGAAAAATAATAAATGTTAATTTATATTGTATTGTAATAGAATATTTACATAATTGTTTGTAATTTAAAACTTGCTTACTATCATAACATTTAAGCTATAATACCCTTTCCTATTATAAAATAAATGTCTTTTATCCCTCTTTGGTCCAATAATTTTAATGTGGGTGCCATCGACACAACCAACTACACCAGGAATATTGTGTTTCACCATAAAATGCATTTTGCATTCCAATTTTTCAGTTTCATCCCTTTCGAATTGAATCCACTCGTGGCACATATGGTCTTCAATTAACTCTACCACTTCGTTTATAATCAAAGAAACTGTAGGCTGTGCCATTCCAATGTTATAGTCATCACCAATATTTTGCTGATAACTGCCCGATGCAAAAAATCGAAGAGCGGCGCATAATTTCAATACAGGTGGGATGCTTGAAGTACGAATAGCTGACTTAAACTTTCCATCTAGTTTATCAAGCAAATATCGAAGTCCATCTTTATTTAATCGAAATATGCTAGTGAACCTAAAAATTATCGATATATAAAAACTTTTATAAGGTA
This sequence comes from Tipula vernalis, assembly GCA_958295665.1. Taxonomy (NCBI): domain Eukaryota; kingdom Metazoa; phylum Arthropoda; class Insecta; order Diptera; family Tipulidae; genus Tipula; species Tipula vernalis. The sequence continues at coordinate 374,554,731 of OY282559.1, forward strand.
TATAATTTAGCAACAAACTAACTTAGCATCCGGAAGTGTGAAAGGGTCAGATTTATTCCTTAATGATTTTCTCATTACAGACACATTAACGCTGTCATCTTCAATAATCTCATCTTCGAAAAATAAGTCGACACTGCTTATCATAATTGATAATTATATTATATATTTAATATTAATTATTAAATCACCCAAAATTAATATTTATCTTTTTTGTTGTTTTTTTCTACACTTTGATTCTTGTTGATAAACACAGAAAAAATTGATCAAAAATCAATTATACCAACTTGACAAAACACCAAAATACAATAAATGACGCACGCCGCAGCGCACACTACTCACCCAAATAAAAGCGAGAACCATAATATGAAAATAAGAGTCACACGACTCATTAGGTGAGGTGAGTCTCTGGGTGAGGTGAGAACCATAATAGGGGCATAAATGAATTATAGATTTAATTGATTGACCAAATTTAACCAAATAATTACATTTATTCAATAATAATAAGTAAGCTTAATAAATAACTAAATATATTAATTATGTATTTCATTTAAAATTATATTTCCTTTAATATCACATTACATTTCATTTATAGTCCTATTATGGTTCTCACCTCACTGAAAATCTAGTCACATTTGCATAGTATTTCTCGGTGAGGTGAGAACCATAATAGGGGTATTAATATCAACTCAGTCTTTAATTATAAAATTTCTGCCATCATTTCGACCTCTTCTAACGCAAAAATACATTTTTTTTGAAGCTGAATCTTCTGAAAATTTGAAAAATGTTCTGGTTGTGCGCATACAGAATTGAAGAAACTTTGTAATGCAGATGGCTTTTCCTCCGCATTTATTCTCTCAATTGCTGAAATTAGTTGTTGGGTCGATTCATCTTTTTTTTTAAATTTTTTCGGTGGTTCTTCATCGGTCTCATCATCCTCATATATAATTATATCATCATCTGTTCTTATTTTGGGCTGCGGCAAGCTACTAACAGTTCTAAATCAAAATCAAACAACATTTAGGTTAACTTATTTAATTTTTAATAAAATTTAATGTTATTTTCCCATCTTACCGTGGAATTTCTGCAAATATTCTATAAAATAGCATTTGCTTATAGTACCTCCAGGTAATGGATGGCTTCGGACCTGAACCACTTGGGGTATTAACGGCAATTTTATGATGCTTCATAAAAGTGTCCTTCAAATCCCTCCACTTTTATTTACACTCTTCAACTATAAAAATAACACATAAATATTTTAAAACAAGTACTCGTTCTTGTTTGAATTAATTTTACCTGGTTTATCTACAATTGCGCTGATTTCCATCCATGCTGCATTAATTTTATCTCGATTGTGGTAGTCTTTTAATTTTTTGTTAAATAGACATGGCCGGGCCTCGACTTCCAATATTAGTTGGGATTTAAAATCTTCCTAAAACAAAAAAATTAACTGGTAATTCAATTTTACCATTTTCTCGAAATTTTTATTTATTTAATAATTGTGTATTGCACCGATTTTGAATTGTACAGTTCCGTGTCTTCTATTAAATGTCAAAAAAGTGAGGTTAAAACATGCGATAAAAAAATTCGTATGTATGTGGAAAGTCTCCAAACGCGAAAAAAGTTTTTTCTCCAATTGCGAAATTTCAAACTTCGCACGATAAAATATAAAATGAATTATATATGAATAAAAATTATTATATTTCAAAAGACAAATGTATAGGATTTAAAGATTATAATGATATTTGATAGTTTTTTCATATATTTAGTATCAAATCTATTCTAATTGCAGTAGAATTTGAAAAGAAAAAATAAATCGCATCGCACGAAAATTAGCTGTGGCAAAGCCTTAAGGGTTTGAAATCGTTTCAAACAATACCCATACTCTTTATCTCTCACATTTTGCTCATAATTATCGAGGAAATAGAAAGGTTACACTCCGACAATTCGGTAAATATTTCCATTCTCAAGACAATGAAAAAGTTCTTCAGTGGAACTGCGAATTGCAAGCCTGACTATTTTCTTCAAAAACCAACAATATTCGGTGGCAATAGCTCGACTTTTGAAAAGTAATTTAGAATCGTATAAACTACGATCTTTCTGTGCGGCTCCTAGAAGTCGTAGTAGTTGTTCAGAAGATTCTTTCAGCTTGCAAGAATGTATTTTTTTTATAAAAAATTTATAGTGGATCATTTTCCGAATTAACTAAATAGTTTTAATAGAATAAGTCTTACGCCTATGTTTGTTGCTTGTCCGGATTTGCTTGTTTTTATTTTTTTTTTGCTTTTTCATTTATTCATGTTCGCTCACAAATTTTCCAGTAAACTCTGCCGGACTTGCAAAAACGAAATTTGATTGTTTATCTTATCAAATTTCCAACTTATATATACAGTAGCCCTGTTCATTTTGTGGGGTGTTTTTTATCTTTTTTGTGCTTCACCTGGGATCGATTCCGTATCTAAAAAAAATAATTTTGCCCACTTAAGGAAATTTTTTGGATGTAATTTAGAGGTTGCCACAGTCAATTTTTACTAAACATTTTGAAGTAGGCGCTTGTCGTGATTTGTGGTCATGGTCATTTCAAATTCTTTGTTTTGTTTAAAAAGTTTTTCGACAATATGAGTAGAAAATTTTGGTTACTTGGTTCTCCCGTAGAATCATTTGCTGAAATCAAAGAATTGCCAAAAAATAGTGATGTTTTGCGCCTCTTCTTGTTTTATCATATGTGTGAAAAAAGAATAATTTCTGAGAATGCGAACAAAACAGTGGCTGCAACAATCGGGATCTGGAAGAAACATAATTTACCAACAGCTGAACACCGGAACATGGTTACAAAATTCAAAAAACTCCACAAGTCTTGGTATAATTTGAAAAAGCACAAAAAATTAGCTTCTTCCAAGAAAACGGAATTCGTAAACAGTTTGTCATGTCTTTTTAACGTGATAAAGACATCGCCATTCGTTTAGCAAACTCACCGAAACTTTTATGTTTTTATAATTGTAATAAAGACAATAAACGGTGATCATACGCTGCACAATTCAACGCTGAATTCGGGAATAACTCTTCAGTAGAAGCATAAGCCAGTGTAAGTCAAATTAGATGTGAACGTTCAGGACCCAGGATTATCGAAATGTATGAAGAATCTAGAAGTGAATCGAGTTCCTCGTCTGAGAGTTCTTATTGCCCGTCACCTGAACTCAAGAAGAGAGGGGTTTCACCCAAATAGTTGTTTAACAATTCATTGGGATGGAAAAATTATGAACGATAACGAACAGCGAGGAAAAGTGGATAGAATGGCGGTCATTGTTACTGGGTTTCGGATCGAGCAAATTCTTGGAGTCCCAAAGATACCGTCAGGAACAGGTGAAGTCATGGCGGACAACTTAAAAAATTTGATTCAAGAACACAACTTAGCTCGAAATATAAATGCGATGTGTTTTGATACGACTTCAAGCAGCACTGGGCGTTATAAGGGAGCTTGCGTGCGTTTGGAAAGACCAAAAGGGGGAAAAGACTTTTTTATTTCGCTTGTAGACATCACGTTTTGGAGCTCATAGCATCGGCTGCATTCAATACTTTATTTGAAAAGTCAACTGGCCCAAATATCCAACTATTTGAGACATTTAGGAAGGAGTGGGATTCTGAAGGAATATCCCGAGAGGAGTATAAGTCAGCAATCCTGGACGACCAATTGAGAGATCGTGTGACAGAAATAAGACGTCAAACAAGGCTCGTTGTAGAGGAGCACCTGAAATGTATTCATGCTCGAGCAGATTACTCGGAGTTACGGCAACTTTGCCTATTATTTGTCGGTGAAGATCTGAATCCCTACTCATTAAAAATATACCTGTTGAGAGATCAATTTTTTTGGAACCGACAGAAGTCCATGCCCTACGAGAATTCAATTTTTTCATTGTCAAAATTTATGTTCGATACTGGTTCCAATGTGAGAGTGCCCGTTTCGCGCCATTCAATGACCTGTGCCTACTTAAGGAGCTCATTAATTATAGAACGATAAATGAACACATTTCACTGGCGACAGTTAACCAATTTTCAAAACACCTTTGGTATTTGCACGAGAGTTTGGCTGCCTTATCATTTTTTGATGACAGAATACCTAGATCGATGAGAATGAAGATGTGCGAAAAATTGAGAGCAGTCACCGTACCTAATGAGGGGAATAAATTTTTAAAACCTAATAATCGTGACATCCATAGCTATCAAATTCACGATTTTATAAATGCAAATACGAGAAACTTTTTTACTAGCTATGATATTAATATGGAATTTTTAAATTCTGACCCGGCATCCTGGAAAAATCGCGCATCTTATATTCAAGCTCGTGAAAAAATTTCTGAACTAAAGGTCGTCAATGATGTCGCGGAGCGATCAATTTCTCTAGCTCAAGATTTCAATGGTCTAGCAGGCAGGAGTGAAGAACAACAACAGTATTTGTACAACACCGTAGCTCACCAAAGGAACGTTTGTGCGAGTAATAAGAAAGAAGATTTGAAATTAGGATTTGAATCAGCGCGTATTCTGTAATTTAGTTGAACAAAAACTGTTATTATGAGAAATAATTCAAGAAAGACTTTTATTATTATAAAAAACAATAATTTTTTCGTAATTTATTACGATAGTTTGTAAAATTTCAAACACTGGTTGAAACATCGTTTGTTTGTTCTTCTTGTCATAATTTAAGCTTCAATATTGTTTCTTGTAACTTCAATAAAGTTTCTTGTAAGAAACCATTGTCATCAGACTGGATTTACCAAATAATCGGCCATAAGTTTCGAGTCAATAGGAAGTAGGGTCGTCATTTCTAATTTTTCATGAAAAATTGACTGTGGCAATCTCTAAATTACATCCAAAAAATTCCCTTAAATGGGCAAAATCATTTTTTTTAGATGCGGAATCGATCCCAGGTGAAGCACAAAAGAGATAAAAAACACCCCACAAAATGAACAGGGCTAATGCAGGGTACGAAAGGGGCATGTAGAGGATGAACTCTCAACCTGACGAGGTCAGATCGTTGAGCTGGTTAATTTTATTTTACCAGGACTGAGGCTGATTGTTTTATCTGCAAAACAGTAGAAACCCATAGTTTCATATGTAGGTCTTGTGAATTTCGAGATATTGTAAATCATATCGACACACACTTTAACGTTAATGGTAAGAAAATTGTTTTACAATCGTTTCTTGAATTACATTCAATTCGATCAATTGGTCCAACCAACAACTACAGTCCTGATAAAAAAAAATAACCAGTTCAACGAATGCGATGTACTCGTATGTTTAATTTAAGTTTTTGATAATTTTTTTTGTCCTTTTCAATTTTTTTTTTATTTTTTCGGTCAAATCAAATATTAGATGCACATATATGTATGTATTTAAAACAACAGGATGCGAATTTCAGTCCAAAAATGTGCGATGTGCGAGGACGAACCGGAAAGTAATATCCCGAGTAATCAAAATATGTGATTACCATGCGGTCCCACCAATTTATGACAAAAACGTTTGTCTTTTTTATCACACACAAATGTCGACAAATTTTTCACAAAAAAATGTGGAAAATTTGTCGAAAAATACTTTTTATTTATAGTTAGTCGTTCTACCCACAAATTTTTAACCCAAAACTGATTTTATTGACAAAATTTTTCACCCAAAATTGTTGAAATTTTGTCGATTAAGTGATTATTTCGTTAGTACAAATTTTTAATGGCTTATTCAACACAAACAAAAATTTTCATAGAAGAATCGTTGAATACGCCTCATTCACAAATTAATCAAATTTCAGTAAAGTAATTGTGGATGCTGCGCTGCATTTAGATAAATTAATAATAAAGATTAAAAGAATTGCCAGCAAATATTTCCTGCCAATTATCAAATAAATTAGATGACGAAATACCAAATGATGACCGTGATATATTTTTCCCTATTAGAAAGGAAGGAGATATTTGAACAGTACAGTGCAAGATGTGAACATGAGGTTATTTTTGTGTCGGAGCGTAAATGTCACATGGGTTGATTTGAGCTCATTAAGCACGATTTTCCAGTCAATTGTCCATTTAGTAACGTTGTTCATTGCTCGTTGAAGATTTTCCACTGCCCTTGATTGTGATTCGTCTACTGACATTATTACAGTGTCGTCAGGGAACGTGCCGATGAATGTTTTATTCGTTGTAGGTATGTCCGCAGTGTAGAGAAGGTAGAGAAGAGGTCCCAATACGCTTCCCTGCGAAATTCCCGCTAGCGTTGGATAAAAGTCAGAACATGTTTCTTCATGGATGACTCTGAATTGACGATCAGAGAGGTATGATTCAAGCAGCTGGCAATAGTTTTGTGGTAGCATTTTGCTCATCTTGAATGTCAATCGCTCGTGCCAAACCCTATCAAAGGTCTGAGATACGGCAGGGCAATATTTCTTTTCTTCTAACGCTTGCTCTATTACCGTAGTTATTCGATGGACTTGATCTATTGTGGAGTGGTTATTCCTGAATCCAAATTGAAAATCAGGAACGTTTACCATTGGCTTTAGACGTTTTAGTAATAGTTTTTCAAACAGCTTTGATAAGGTCGGAAGCAGTGAAATTGGTCTGTATGATGTTACTTCTTTATCTGGTTTACCTGGTTTCTTCAACATAATTATTCGGGTCGTTTTGAAGCATTTGGGTACATACTTCAATCTCATACAGGCATTAAATAAGTATGTGATTATGATGATTGCTTTGCGTGGAAGTTCCTTGAATAGACCCGGTGATATTTCATCAATTCTTGGTGCCTGTTTTTGGCTAAGACTTTTGTCGATTTCTTCAGCAATTTCCATTGGCATGACCCTTTTAAAATCCTGATTTGGTTGATAGACAGGTGTTACGTCAATGTTGGATTGAAAGCCATGGGGTTGAAACACTGTTGCTTGCTGTTGAGCCAAGAGTTCCGCTTTTTCTTTGTCATGTCGAACCCAATTGCCTTGAGCATTTCTTATAGGTGGTACTCGAACTACAGGTCGTTTAAATTTTCTGGTTGATTTCCATAACGAGTAGTCCTTATCCATTTCTGAACCTAGCCCGCTTAAGTAGTTGTCGAAGCAATCCTGTTTGAAGCTTTTGATTAGCCTATTGACTTTGTTACTTATTCGATTGAAGGTGGTCTTTTCAGCAGGATTTCTGGTGAGATGCCATATACTCCTTGCCTTTCTCCTTTCCTTGATTTGTTCCCTGATTTCAGCCGGCCGTTTGACTTCGATCTCCGCTTTGTCCTTTAATTCTGGAGTAGCTAGACTGGCGGCTATACGAGTGTATTCGATGAAATTGTTTGTTTGTTGTTCCAATTCTTCATTACTTTTAATACTAACTATTAGTAAGGTATTGCTTTTTATTTTTCTTGATGATTGTAGCGCTTACTGACAACAGTACAGGAATGTGATCAGATGTTAAGTCGTTAATTCATTAGACTCTAGTGTAACTGGATGAAATACCTTTTGTGATGAAGAAATCAAGCAGATCTGGTATTTTTCCTGCATCCGTTGGCCAATATGTTGGCCCCCTTGGAGACAGATATTCACATTTGTTTTCATGAATGGGATTGAACCAAGCATTTCCTTTCCCAGGAGAAATTAGACTGGAACCCCAAGCTGTATGTTTTATATTATAGTCCCCTCCAATAATAAATTTTGGACCGAGCTTATTAAAGGCCGGTGTATGCCGTGGAAGAAAGTATGTTGCAGCAATATTTAGATCTGCACCATTATATTGGATTGAGATAACAGTTGCTTGAATGTAGCTTTCTCGAATATCCTCTTGTTGATTATATGTTTGATATTATTTTTAATTAGTACAGCTGAACCACCTCTGGCTCTTTCACTGGGATGGGTTGTCCAGTAGGAATTAAATTTCTTTATTCTGAAAAAGCTTTTGTTGGAGAAGTGCGTTTCTGAAATAAGTGCAATATCTATGTTGTTTGTATGGGGAAATATTTCCATACTAAGGTTTAGTTAGTATGGAAGCTTTTTAATAATTTCAAAGTTATTAGACTCGTTATTAACTTCTATGTGTTTGTTGTTTTGGTTTGATTCATCAGCAGATAATTTGGTGATTTGCGCATAGGATAATCCAACTGTGGATGGTGTGATTGTTGTTTGTGGTTTAGCAGCTTTGGTTTGTAATCGCTGTACTACTCTTGTTCTATTATTCTGTTGACTTTTAATTTTGTTCTGATATACACAGCATCCTTTATAATTTGCAGTATGTTCTAGTTGTTGACAAAGAGCACATGAAGGCGCGATATCTGGTTGTTTTTTGCATTTTGTCGTGTGATGATCTCCAGCACATTTAAATTTGGTTTGACGATAGCAAAAACTCTTGGTAAGTCCAAGTTGTTGACAATTCGTACATTGTGGAATGTCCCTTTACTTGTTAGGTGGCTCAATTTTAACTATACAGTATACGCATAAATTTCTTGATGTTGTATACTTCTTTATTGTTGTCTTTTTGTTTTAAGTTGATGTAAAAGAATGGAAAGCGTTTCCTGTCTTTTACACCATTAGTTGCGACCATTTTGTATATGTTAGTAATACCTGCGACTTCATGTCCCAATTTTTCTAAGTCTGTTTAATTACATCGTGCGTCAACATGCGGAGGAGAAAGTGTGCAAAAGACAGTAAGGAGATTAAATAACCAATTTTTTTCGCTAGATGTGCAGAGGCAGATAAACTTCACGGAAAAGAATGGGAAAATAATGTTGAAACAACCCCATTTCGGGCCATCTAAGGAATAAATTTTTTCAATTCAAAAGCGGTTGATTTTTTATTTAAAATAAATATTTAAAAAAATATTTGACCCAAATCACAAAAATTTCACGACCATTTTTCTTGACCATTTTTCCGCCAATTTTGTCGCAAAGTATCAAATAATTAGTCACAAAAATGTTATCCATATTTCACAAATTTTGTCATAAAATATCAACAAATTCGTCACAAAAATGTTATGCAATATTTGAAAATTTTTCAACGAAAACGTTTCACAATTTTATCGTGAAATTTTTCACAAAATATTTCACAAATTATCCACAAAAATTTGACGAAATGATCAACAAAATTGTCATGCAAAAAAGTGATAATTTGGTGATTTCAGGGTACCGTTTGTCGACAAATTATTCACAAAAAATTGACAAATTTTTAAACGATTTGGTTGACAAATCACAAATTACTGTCAACTTTTTGTCGATTTTTTGGTGACATGTGGTTACTGGGGATGCGAGCAAAAACATTTTATATGGAAAGGAAAAGCAATACGTCTTACTTTGGGAATTTTACAATAACAATGCCGCATATTTTCACTCCGGAATGAATAGTTTCAAACCAAGTTTTTGTTGGTATATAACTATTCTAGTAATTATTTTGAAATTTTTTTTTGGTTTTTTTTTTTTAATTTTTAATGTCAATTTATAAAAATAAAAAGAAAATTATTTTCGGTTTTTATTTTGAGTATAATTTGCGCTGTAAAAACCGACATTTGCAAAAACCAGGGTAAAAAATCTGAATTCCTTGAGCCAATCTAGACGCATAATTCTTAGATTCTCAAGTCCCGAAGCAAGTTTTATGTACAACTGACTATATCTATTTATAATCAATTATCTCGTTATATAAACGCCAGCCATGCGGCTTTTGTTGAATAAAAGTTGCTTTATCTAACATTGGATATCAAGACACAGGTAATCTGTGCGATCTACAGGTAACCTGTGGAGCAGCGTGAATTTTATTAGAATTTATTATTCCTAAATAGCTACAAATACTCTTACTTTCTTATTTCGAATAGGAGAGTACCGAATATTTCTTTAATTTATCAATTTATGTTATATGTTGTTTAGACATTAGAGCAGATAACGCTACGTTAAAGTTCGGATTGCGTTAAGGTATATTTGCTTAACGCAAGTCTAGTTGCATTATTACTTTTCTAAATTTACAAAAATGCACAACAGTACGATTGGCTGGAACTCACAGAGGTCTCACAATCAATGCCGCGATGGCCACATGGCGCAAGCCAGTGATTCTAATCTAATTGACTGCATTGTTAGCTAGCAAACTGAATGAATTTGGGCTAAGGCATGGGTGAAAGACTAACAAGCCATCCAGTTAAGATGTCTGGCGAGAACTATAAAACCTACGAAGGATAAACCATAGAGAAAGAAAATGTGAATTCAAATGCGGGTATTGCTCTAGCAATAACTATGTATATTTCTGGTATAAGCGAGCTGCAAGAATTGCGAATTTTTCTGTGCCGCACAATTGATCATCCAGCACACCGCAACCTACCGCCGAGTCCAGAACGAGCAGTATCCGGAAGTAAAGATTGAATTTGGGGCTGGAACAGAATAGTCCTACAACAATAACCTGTAAAATATTACGTTTACCTATTGAGGATTTTATATTAAGCCTATACGAAACCACAAAAGCGTAGGTTGATTTTGTAATCACCTCACCGAAAATAAAGGGTACAGACAATTCAAGTTTTAGACGGATTGATGCGCAAATTTTTTTCACGGTACCATTCCTCTGTAATAAGTAGATCGTTAATTTAAATAAGACATTTATATACTTACCTAAAATGGTTAGATCACAATCCATTGGGCCAACTCTTGGCAACATGGACGAATATTTAGAGGCCATCCCACTCAGTCTCAACAATTGAGATCTAAGAACAGATCCGATCCACACGACAAGGGTTTCATCAAAGCTAAACGTAGTACAAGCATCAGTCAAAAATTATTCAAGAAAAAATGAAATGGTCTAACTGGAATAATTTTAATTTTCATCACGTCTTTCACATTTGCAACATTAGCACAGTCAAGCGTTAAGTCTTGTACAATCAAAAACCTAATGCTCTTAATATTTAATTAATTAATGACACCCACGTTCCCTTAAATAGTGAATCGGTCAATTTTTTTATCTAAATTTAGATATACAAGCATATACATACATAGGTATAACCAGGTTTTAATAATATTTGGTTAGTGTATAGTACCAAGTACAGACATTCATGACTCAGTTAAAATAAAATTAAATAAGTAGCAAGTTTCTGCTGATGATCACTTTGGCATTGAAAGATTTCCAATTAAAAACAATTTTATTTTTTTTTAAATTAATTAACGCATTTTTCTATAAAGTGTGAGAATTGATTAAACGTAATCATTTGGTTTTATAAAAACAAATCTTATTTCACTGAGTGATTACTTACCTACATTTTGCACGCGTAATCTATAATTCATCGATAACTAAAACGTCACTTAAATATTGTTATCATTGTGACAACTAATTCAAATTGGTTTGTTTTCATTATCGGAGGGGCATGAACATTTCTAAACTCTATAAATCGTACGAATTTTTCAGATGTTCTAACGATAAGCATAAAGTTTTCCCCAAGTTGAAATTTTATCAATAAATATTTTATTATAGGATTGTGACATGTTTGCCTATGTAGTGTTTGTTGTTGTACTTCTGTATGTACATAAGTCGCAATAAAAACAAAAATTGACAGACAAAAGGTTAAATTGGAATAAAATCAAGATAAAACACTTTAATTGATGTTTTATAATTTTATTGTTTTCTATTCAATTGAACGATCACGTGTGTATGTACGAGTATGCATACATAAAAATCCAAGTAAAACAAATCAATCAGGCTTGTCCGACTATAGTGCTGGCTATAAAGAAATATCAACTTTTTAATTTTGTTTGGATTCGATCAATATGCAAATGAGGATCATCATTTACATTTTTTGTCGTTGCCAGCACTTTTTCTAAAGATTTGTATGTACATACATACCATATATAGATAAATTAGTAAGCTAATGAAGTAGTTTTCTTTAATCTACAATCGTTTATTATGAATCATTGATTTTTTTGTAATTTGCTTTGACGTTTAATCTTAGAAAATACTAATCTAAAATGTGACTGATTTTTAATTCTCCCACCTTAACATAGTATAGCATATCTCGTTGTTTACGATTGGTGCAAGTATAGAGACTGTCTACTACATTTTATATGTTAATTTACTTGACCTCATTTTCCATATTCAAAAACATTTTCTGCTAACTTGTTAAACTCCTTCATATTTACTCGCCTCCATGAGCATTAACAGCTTTGGGAAATGCATAAATTTTGTTGCTCTATTTCAGGAAAACAACCAAAGGACTCTAGGAAGTATTGGGACTGTGTCTTGGAAAGACTCTGCTGCGAACCTTCAATAAAATGTTGAAAGGATTACGAGTACAACAATGTGTTTGAAGAATATTAAGATTAAAGCTGTTTTACACAAAAATAATAGCAAAAATTGACAAGCATTGCACCATTGAATTTGGCTGAAAAGCGAACAAATTATCAATAAATTATTCGACTAGATTTTTCCAGAGCTTGAGACTATAAAAATACTCTCGACATGCGAAACAGTCAATGAATTTTGACCAGTATTGTTAACCGAATCGAGTGAATGAATTGACGACATACCAAATCATTCAAAATCTCAAGGGAGTCGAATTTCGTGCAGACGATTTGCTTGTGTACGGGTGCGGTGAAAATAAGTGCAAATAAAATCGAGAAGAATTGAGCTTTTCAGCCAAACGCTTGTGAAATTCTTTGGGCACATTTTGGAAAATGAAATACTTACAATATAAATTTGAATATAAACATTAAACTTCATTATTCTTCGTTCACGACCCTTCAGTGATATGATTTCCAGCTCCAACATCCAAGCTAATTAAGACTAATCAACAACCAATAAATCAATAATAAGACCAGCTTGACAAAATATTTACTGGCCTAGTGTACATACAGGCGACCTACTATTTCAGAGGAACATCCATTTCAGTTCATATCGATGAATGTGTTTAAACTTTACCAATTATAAAGGAAAATTTGAAAAGTCTCAAGATCTAACCAAAAACTATAGTAGATTTCATAGAGACGTCTCATGTCGAATAAATAAACATTCAAATTAGTTGGGTGTAGAAAATACCTATTTGGGTGTAGAAATTATATTTCGAACAATACAGTGAGCCCCTACGCAATATCCTTGAAACCAGTGATGACGTTTTGAAAATTTTAGAAAAGTAATTTTTACATTTTCATGGGAATATTTCGAGGCAAAAGGAAGTAAGTGCAACATAAAAACATTGTAGATAGTTTCCAGTATTTTGTATTTTAAAAAAAATGGGAAGTGCAGTAGTACGAGTGAACTGAAAGTTGGAAAATTCTCCGATAGTAGTACTTTCAACAACACTGCTTGAAACCACAAAAACATAATTCTCTCTTTAACTAAATTTACTCTTCAACTAATACGAGATTGTTTTGAGCGAAGTCAAAAATATGTATTCAGCAAAATTTTCGTGTGTTAAACTAGTTAGTAATGCGCTGGTACACCGGTGAGCATGATTCAAGCAGGGTTAGCTCGATGTTTCGAGTCATGTGTTCGTGACGTCACACAATTCTGCCACGTGTTTGTAAATAAATAGGGAAAAAGCGAATGTACCATTTTTGTGTTTGTTTTTATTTTTCGTTTTTTTACTTGTTGTTGTAATTTAAAGGTCTCCTTTAATACTAGAATTGAGTGTCGTCATTAAACAAAAAATGATCATTTGTTTACATATTAAGAGGTAAACCGGTATTAATTGAATCACGACCGATGAATAAAGGGAATATATGTTTATTCGTTTTTTTCTTTATTAACAAATTAACGATGGGTTTTCATTGGGTTATGGGTTATTTTTTGTGGCCAACCAGCAATATACATTTGAATAAGATACTGACTAAATGTGGGATTCTAAAATGATTTTTAGATAAGATTCTGGAATATGGCCAAGTAGTAAGGAATTTGTCTATTTCTCAACCGATTATGATGAAATTCAACTTGTACGATGGAAATGGGACCTTCAAATGATTTTTAGATGAAGTTCTGGAATATGGCCAAGTAGGATGGAACTTGGATATTTCTTGAACGATTTTGATGAAATTCGACAAGTGCGATAGAAATGGGATTCTAAAATGATATTTAGAAGAAGTTCTTGAATATGGCAAAGTAGGATGGAACTTGTCTATTTCTTGAACGATTTTGACGAAATTCTACTTATACGACGGAAATAGGATCTTCAAATGATTTTTAGATGAAGTTCTGGAATTTGGCAAAGTAGGATGGAACTTGGATATTTTTTGAACGATTTTGACGAAATTCGAATTGTATGATGGAAATGGGATCTTCAAATGATTTTTAGATGAAGTTCTTGAATATGGCCAAGTAGGATGGAACTTGGCTATTTCTTGAACGATTTTGACGAAATTCTACTTGTATGATGGAAATAGGACCTTCAAATGATTTTTAGATGAAGTTCTGAAATAAGGCCAAGTAGGATGGAACTTGGCTATTTCTTGAACGATTTTGACGAAATTCTCCTTATACGACGGAAGTGGGATCTTCAAATGATTTTTAGATGCAGTTCTGGAATATGGCCAAGTAGGATGAAACTTGCCTATTTCTTGAACGATTTTGACGAAATTCGACTTGAATAATGGAAATAGGACCTTCAAATGAATTTTAGATGAAGTTCTGAAATATGGCAAAGTAGGATGGAACTTGGATATTTCTTGAACGATTTTGATGAAATTCGACAAGTGCGATAGAAATGGGATTCTAAAAAATTTTACCTGTCACCTTGTCGCTCAATTAGCAAAGCTAGTTAGAAACACTTTCTATGCAATAAGCATTGAGAAGCATAATGGAGATTGGCTGAGAAGAATCTCTTAGCCCTATTATGGTTCTCACCTCACCGAAAAAGTTCATACAAATCTAGTCACATTTGAATAGTATTTTTTGGTGAGGTGAGAACCATAATAGGATTAATAGTTATTAGTAAACGTTTTGTTATTAATTATTAATAACATCTCATGTTATTCATGATGCTACAAAGAAGCAAACTACTTATAGGATCAGGTCGAGTCTATACCCCATGATTATCCTTGTTCCGGAAGGACTTTGAATTTGGTATTATCAAAAACCCGTGGAATATCAATGAAGGAACATAATAGTACCTCTTTGTTCCGGAGTGTGTCATCAATTTATGATGTCAGGTCACGTGAAGGCGTTGAATCTAATCTACTGAACCGGTATTTTATGAAAGGTTTGGTTTTCAGAATAAATAATGTGCGGCTAATGGATCTGTAAGGCCTAACATCCTCAGGAGATTTTTTCACCATTTCTGGAATAAAAATCACACGCACATCCCTCCTGGTATAGGTCTAATTTTAAAGCAAAGTTCCCAAGTTTTCATGGATTTCACTATTTAGAAAAAACGTCAAAAAATATTGATATAGCTTCTTGATTGACTTTGATTGATCATTTTAAATTGTAGTCTATTTAACGAAACTGTAGTTAGTATCCTGTAAAGTGTAAAATGAACATAATTCTAAAATAAATTTATGAATCAAACAAGGGGTCTATTCGATCAAAAAATTTTAATTTTGCAGATATCACTTATTATAATAATTAATATAATTATCACTTATATTTAATATAATTTTTACCTAATAATACATATATTTCATTAATTAATTTGCTTAAGTATTAGCGGTTTTTATATAAAATACTTATTTAATTACAATTTCAATTGTACAATAACCGTGCTGCTTATGTGCTTTTATTTATCAGGTGTTTGATATGTTCCATGATTTTTGCTAAAGATAATTATCATCAGGTCGTTCTTGACGTCAAAAATGATTCGATTTGAATTATTATTCAAACAGTATGAGATCGACGAATTTTTGATATGTTGGCTTTAAAAAATAAAGTCGAAAATTAAAGCACTGACTCCAACACAATCGCTTTTAGTAAGCTTTCAACGGCTTGGAAATGGGTGCCATTGGGCGCTTTCAGGTCCCGCAACATGTTGGCTTTCAAAATTTACTGATGGGCAAACTGACATTCGATACATAACATTGCCATGAAATTTTCGATAAATCGGGGCATTCAGAAAACAACAGGGTTATTTTAGTCAACATGTTGCCAACAGTTGGTAGAGCAGAAAGCGCCCAATACTATCTCATATTATTCATGATGCTTGTGTAGTATTACAAAAACAATTTCGAAAAGCTGTGTTATGGCCGAAAAACATGACTGCATGAATAGGTGTAGTACAGAATAGACAATTTCGTGATATTTAGAACTCTTTCTGCTTTATTACTAGCGTTTTCTCGCTTTGCCTAAATTAATTTTAAATTGTATATTAAAAGAATCCTAATAATAAGAAAGACCGGCTTTTCCGCAATTCAAATAGAGATTCTTTTCAGCCAATCTCCATTATGCTTCTCAATGCTTATTGTATAGAAAGTGATTCTAACCAGCTTTGCTAATTGAGCGACAGTGCGACAGGTAAAATTTATTCTAATGCCCCTCATTTTACTTTTTATTAGCTCAATTGTTAGTAAAATCCGCCAAACAAAGTTTATTTTATTTCTTTACAGTCACATTATATTTCAATCAAAAGTGTTTTTTAAATAATTTACTTTTATTTGCGGAAAAATATCTTCTAGTAAATAATCAATCTAATAGAAAAAATCTTTAATACCTTTGACATACTTGCAAAACTTCATATCGAATTTCTAAACCAACAATTTTAATTGTTCACAAAATTGTATTCCTCTGTAAACACACAAGTAAAATTTTATCATAATCGATTGATAAATAACCGAGTCCCTTCTTAATTGACCATATTCCAGAACTTTTTCTAAATATCATTTTAGAATCCCATTTCTATCGCGCTTGTCGAATTTCATCAAAATCGTTCAATAAATATCCAAGTTCCATCCTACTTGGCCACATTCCAGAACTTCATCTAAAAATCACGTTATGACTGTTCTGGTTAATCTTTCTTCTGTGGTATTACATCGTTTTTGATCTAACATTTGCAGGAAGAAGTTTAATGATTAAGGAGTTCCAGTTCGAATACTAACAATTTGTTGGCAGCAATTTTTTAAAGATTAGAGTTTCGAGACTTTGCGAAAAATGGGAGTGTCAGCATATGACATCAATCCCGAATCACTAACAGGCAAAAAGATATAGCAAAGAAGATTACAAATGAGTACGAGTATTTATCAGGGAAATATACAGATATATTTATTTATTTTTTATTTATTTAATCATTTAATCATTTATTACATTATATTTTGAGCCTTTAGGCTCATTTTCAATATTTTTGATGTAATAAATAATAAATTTATTATATAACTGCATATTGTTGAAGTTACGGAAGTTACGGCAAATCTATGCGCATCATACTACATCACTCAGCAAAGCCCATCAATCACTTTTGTATCTTGGTTTCTCGCTAGTGAAGTACTATTTTGCTAACCGTCTTAGTAGGGTGTGGGTCTCCCATAGATCAATAATTGCTGCTTGCTCGTAACATACAAATATATTTTAAAAAAATTTAATAATCTTAAATTTTCATAATAATTTAAAATAAAAATAAAAACGTGTAGCTGACACGAAAGTCAAAGCCAAGATATACCTCGCAATGCGAATGTTTTGATTCTTTCGTACTCGCTGAACAATTTGCATGCTAATATTTGTATAAAGTTGTTATGGAGCTCTACACGCCAAAAGTGCGAGTAGAAATGCTTAAATTGTTTTATGAAAATAAATCTTCGTTTCTTGGCACCGAATGAAAAAACACTTTAACGTTTATCTAAAACATTTCTCCAAAGTAGTGTTGTTACAGATGCAAAGTGAGAACATCAACAAGAAAGCATGCATCGGAATTGGGATTTAGTCATAACCAATTTCCGTTAAATTTTAAAGTGCGATTTGAAAATGTACGCATACCAAATTTAATTAACAAGTAAATTCATGCCATTTAATTTGCAACAACGTTTAAATTGCGCTCATGCCATCGCAAGCACAGTTCAAATCGAACCAAACTTTTTTACAGAGAAACATCGTGAACATGAAGCGCACTTTTGCCTCAACGGCAGTGTCAATAAGAAAAACAGTCATTGCTGTCAACAGTCAGAAATTGCTCGGAACGAATCATTGGGCCGTAGAGATCGCCCGATTTGACACCATCAAACTTTTATTGTTATTCTGAAAAGCACCATATACTCGTACATCAAGTACCCATACCCTATACACTAACATATATCAATTTGTGTATGTGCTTTTGCTAAATACCACGTAATGCAAGACTAGACACGTGCTCCCGCTACAACTTTATGTTTAATGATGTACTTGTTTCTAGTGTCATGTATGCTTAACAGGTGCTCAGACTCAAAAAACTATTTTTTTTAAATATGAACAATGCACCTACATCAAACCGCGAATTCTGCACAACAATAAACACTCTAAAGATTTTAGATAATTTCCTTAACAAAATCTCTCTAACTGTTGCCGTTATATACTTATGTACAGATATACATATTATAAATCACCCACATAAGCATTCTAGCCACATTTAATATGTAGTGTAGGTACCTCGAGCTGACACTTATCCATTGAAAGATCGATCACATTACATTTCACAGTACACATAATAAACAACTCCAATTCAACACAATAAAATTCATTCTTTGAAATTCAACAAACAAACGATAATATTCTTATATACACACATACAAACCTAATGTCTATCTCCGCGTACATATACACATATGTAAATAAACGCGATCAAGAAAAACCGCGATCAATCATTTTATATATAGAAAAACGAGCATACCAAACGACATTATTTAACTTGGTGCCGCTCATTATAATTTTTCCAAATATGGCAAACAAATAATGATAAATTCTTTTCTAAATGTACACAAAGTCCTTGGCTTAAATTAAGTTAAAGTGGCATTTTATAACAAATTAAAATTTTTGAAGATCACAACGAGAAATAAATACTAAACGGTGTTTGCTTCTAAATGAGACATACTACGGGTATATAAGTAATGTGGACGTTAACTCAGGGTCATGGTTATAAAAACTCACATAATAACTGCACCTACTTGAAAATCAATTATTTTGATTTTGATTTAATAGAACACTGTACCTATAAGCGTCCATCGGATATTCGGTTTAATCAAACCCTAAATTTTCATCATATGTATAAATTATTATTGTTGAAACGATTACCCAACCCAAATTCTATAAGTGCGTAACCTAATTAAAACTATGTACGCTATTTTGTTGACACGATTCAGTGAAACAAACAAGACAGAAATACAGAAGAAAAAAATAATAATAAGCGAATCAAATTAAAAGTCCTTCGGATTAGAATTCAACTTCCATATGCGGAATAAATAAAAAAAATTTTAAAAATTTAACAGTATCACTGTCGATGACGAATCACACGTTTCAAGTGTAATATAATTACTTCATCAAACCAAATAATATTTATGAAGTTCAAATTTGTATGTACAATTAACCATGGTCAAGTAAAACGGTAGGCCGCAAGATTAAAATAAAACCGCTCATTCTCGTACAAAACGTATCAAAATTACGATTTGGTCACTGAACTCATATTTCCTTCAAATTTTAAGTGTTTCTGTTAAAAAAAAATCTTTCTTTCGATTTCATTGAATGTATGTACGTAAAGTATATACATTATATGTGTAGTTAGTTATTATTATTTTCATAAAGACACTGACCTACATCAAAATTAATAACGAGCCGATGAATGTTTAATTTATGTTGTGTACCTACATTCAAGATTCAAATGAGCATCGCGTTCTTACAAACAATTCATAAATATTTCGTTCAGTTCTCATACCATTTTGGTCAAATCGGACATTAATGTTGTGTATGCGGTAATTAGTCCAAATAAGTAGTTGACCCCGCTTTTTGTGAATTACGACTTATTTTTATAAAAAAGCAATTAGCGTAAAAAAGTGTGACCCTCTTTGTCTAAATATTAAACTAAACTTAATCGGAACTGAAAAAAAAAATCTTTACCACTAACTGCAAACGAGGTGTAACTTTTTGGCCTTTTTGTTTCAATTTTTTTACGTTAAGTTTTTGATATACTATATAGTCTTGTCTAAATAGCATTGAACATCATTTTTGCTAAACATAAAATCAAGAGGTCGGGCAAAGTATAGCCAGATGTATAGTATAATCTTTAAAAAATTTGAATTTCGAGTCATCCTCTGAGTTGGGTAAATGTAAATATGAACTAGTTTGAAATTGTGAAATAACTATTGGGCTTCAGTCTCAAAATCTCTTAACATTTTGGTTCACCCGCAGCAAACAACTTTTATGCACTGTCATTCTGCTTGGCTCTTGACAACAATAGAACAAGTATAAAGTTCTTTTGTGCACTGGACCCTACCTAGTTTAAATCCACTAAACATTTGTCTCAGCTCAACGTTCTCCCACCTAGATTGTAGTCATTGGCGGAAAATGGCTGTAAATTGACACAGAACCGAAGCGGTATCCATCTGTGGAACATGACCTGTGAGGAAGCCTGTTAGTAGCCTCAACTCGCAGGTTTCATAAGTTAAAAAGGTCTTTAACTTTATAGTTGACGAAGGTCTTTCTACGCCATTAGAGACTTTTGCCTATGCTACAATAAATGGAGAGGCAGAACCAACCCAATTTGTATTTTCTAAGGCCATCCGCAGCCTCATTTGGCCTTTAGGCTTCCCTCCCCATATATTCCCATCCCTGAACCGTATTCCGTTTTAGACCTGTCTGTAGACCACACCTTGAACACTTCTTCAAAGAACGACCCGCCTGGACTCACATTTCCCATAACATCGCAGCAGTTCTCATTGAGCCTGTAATACCTGAATCTTATTCAATAAAGTTTCCACTCCTTTCTCTTCAATTTTATAGGTCACCTTACTTTACTGATGCGTATGCCTAATTTTTGTTAAAATTTACCAGTAGATTATCTTTGGTTATAAGACCCAAGTTCGTTCATAGTCATCCCCGGGACATGCCCAGAAAGATTTAGTGGCTCTATTCTGAACTTTAAGTAAATGTTGTTTCCAATTCAGTTTTTGATCCAGGATATCCCCTAGATATACTTAACTTTTTTGGAATACTGAACCTTGTTTTCCTCGTAAAAGGCAAAATAACCATTTTGTTTGGATTGACACTAAGTCTCTCCTGAACATACAATTCCTTACTGTGTTGAGTGCATCCTGCATGAGGTTGGAGATGATTTCCCTCTGATTAATATCGCCAAATCATCCACATAGCCTTGAAGATCATTACCCTGGCTATTCAGAAAAGTCAATAGTCTATCAATAACTAATGACCATAATAAAGGAGAGAAAGCGCTTCCTTGGGGACACCCATTTACGGCCCTAATGCTTACTGCTTCACTACCTAATTTAGCTGTAATCTTCCTATATTTCAGCATGGAGCGGATTGACCTAATTGCGAGAGGTTGAATTTCCTTTTCCCCTGCTGCCCTCTCTATTGAATCTTAGAAGGTATTATCAAAAGCCCTCTCAATGTCCACAAAGTCACAAAGGGCGATTTCTTTTCCAGCAATCGCTTTTTCAATCTTAGTGACTAGGCCGCTAAGAGCCCTCACTGTGAATTTACCAGTTTGATATGCAAATTTGGGCTAGGCTTTGGATGCCCCTCCCCCTTTGGTATAAAGACCACATCTACTCTCCTCCAAAGTTATGGAATATAGTTAAAGGCACAGCTTGCCCAAAAAATCCGAACCAGGCTGGGGAGAATATCTTCAATAGTTTTGTGCAATAAGGCTGGGAAAATACTACCTCGGGCGTATTTCTGATCCGAGACGTGCCTTCTACCCACCGCCATATCAAATCTAATGTCCATATGATCGGATAAAGATACCTCTTCAGATACAAGCCTGTTGTTGGTCCAAGCACAAAAGATCTTGTGGACACTCCGTAAAGATGACGAACGACAACGAAAATATGAAAGAGGAAAAAGGACAAAACGGTCCTAGTAATAATGGTGGTTCGGACAATCGAGTGACATCCTCAAACGTAGCTCGCGTCGCCGTAAGAATTCCACCGTTCTGGAAAGCGAATCCGCCTCTCTGGTTTTATCAATTGGAAGCCCAATTCGAAACAAATGGCATTACAACCGACGAAACAAAATTCAACACAACAGTAGTGGCCGCGACAGAGAGTAATATTCTCTCCCTAGTAGACGATGTTGTAATGAACCCCCCGAAGACAGGAAAATACGATACATTTAAAAAGCGACTGAAGGAGTATTTTACGGAATCGGAAGAAAGCAGTTTAAAGAAATTATTGCACGACAAATATTTGGGAGACCAACGGCCATCACATTTTTTAAAAGACATGCGGCAGCTAGCAGGACCAAAAATCGGTAATGGATTGCTTAAGTCACTGTGGATTCAACGATTGCCTACGCAAGTGCAAGCCATCTTATCAGTTAGCGACGACGACTTAGACAAGCTCGCTACGATGGCCGATCGCATTTTGGAGGTAACAAAGGCGTCGGAGGTGGGTGAATATGTATGAGAAATCATAGCAACCCGAAACAAATTCCAATGATAAGAACGTAGCATCGTTGAGGGCACAAATCGAAGCACTGACGAAAAAAGTGGATGAAATGGGACGAAGCCGTTCCCGAACGCCAGGTAGATCACAAAACTGAAATAATTCTCGTTCAAACTCTCGCAAGCGTACCGAGTACAAAAATTGCTGGTATCATTATAAGTTTGGGGATAAGGCTACTAAATGCCGTCCGCCGTGTGAATTCTCAAGCAACGAAAAAAACTAGTGGAACGATCGCTCATGGCGACTAGCGATCAGAATTCAGTAAAATGTCGCCTTATTATATTCGATAATACAGCAAATTGTCAGTTTTTGATCGATACGGGAGCTGACGTTTGCGTAATACCACCGGGAAAAAAACGCGAAGATGAGCAAGTTAGACACGTTAACGTTTTCGGGAACAGGACAGTTACGGTTGATTTGGGTTTGCGGTGAAATTTTACCTGGACATTTATCGTGGCCGACATCGGTAGAGCGATAATAGGAGCCGATTTTTTAAGCCACTTCGGATTACTCGTAGATCTAAAACGAAAGAAGCTGATTGGCAGTATGACCAGCGTTAGTTCAATTGGTAGAGTTTCGAAAGACCAAACATCAGGTGTAACTACAATGCGAACGATTGATTCTCCATACTTCGAGTTGCTGTCGGAACATAAGGATCTAACTTGTCCAAAGGTGGGCGTGAATCCGATTAAACACAACGTGACTCATGTGATCGAAACGAAATGTGCGCCAGTATATTCAAAGTATCGTCGGTTAACACCGGAAAAATACACTATCGCAAAACGTTATTTCGACAATATGATGAAGTTGGGAATATGTATGCCATCAAAAAGCCCATGGGCCAGCCCTTTGCACCTAGTGGAGAAAGAAAATAGTGAGTGGCGGCCATGCGGCGACTACCGCCGACTTAATCATGCAAAAGTGACGGACCGATATCCAATACCGCACATCCAGGATTTGGCACACGGATTACATGGCAAGCACATATTTTCAACAATCGATTTGGTAAAAGCTTACCACCAAATACCAGTTGAACTATCGGACATAGAGAAAACGGCGATAATAACGCCATTCGGTTTATTCGAGTTTCCGAGGATGACCTTTGGGTTAAAAAACGCGGCTTAAACCTTTCAAAGGTTCATCCACGATGTGTTGAGAGTGTTCGACTTCGTTTTCCCATACCTGGATGGCGTGCTAGTTTACTCCGTTAATGAGGATCAGCATATGGATCACCTGCGTCGAGTGTTCGATCGATTTAGGGAACACGGCATTGTAGTCAACATTACTAAATCTGTTTTCGGTAGAGAAGCAGTAAAGTTGTTGGGTCATATGATATCCGAAAATGGTACGACACCCCTACCGGAAAAAGTTTCCGCCATTGCCGAATATAAAGAACCAATAGACGTTAAAGGGTTGCGACGATTTTTAGCAATGAGCAATTTTTATCATCGATTTTTGAAGGATGCAGCAAAAACACAGTTGCCATTGCTAGAGTACATGAAAGGCAATAAGAAGAACGACAAAACGAAAATCAATTGGACGGTGGAAGCAAAAAATGCATTTGAGAGATGCAAGGCCGATATAGCGAACGCAGCGATGTTAGCACATCCATCATCAACAGAACCATTATCGTTAATGGTCGATGCTTCCGACTATGCTATGGGAGCGGTGGTGCAGCAAAGGTCAGGCACTAATTGGGTACCGCTCAGTTTTTTTTTTCAAGGAAACTAACAGCGACACAGCAAAAGTATAGCGCGTACGACCGCGAATTACTAGCCGCATACTCAGCAGTAAAATATTTCAAATTTTTGCTGGAAGGACGGAATTTCGTAATTTACACGGACCACAAACCGTTAACGTTCGCTTTTCAACAGAAACCGGAAAAAGCGTCACCTCGTCAACTCCGCCAATTAGACTACCTCGGACAATTTTCAACCAATATTCGACATGTAGAGGGTAAAGATAAAGTGGTGGCAGATGCTTTATCACAGGTGGAAACAATTTCGATCCCAAAACTGGTGGATCTCGACGAATTAGCTGATTTACAAACGACAGGTGAGCAGCTAAACATGTTATTGGAATCAAAAAGCCAGATGAGTTTGAAGCTAACACCAATGATACCACCCGGCAGTGACAAAAACATATTTTGCGAAGTAAAGGTGAATAAAATAAGACCATATCTACCAAAGTGCCTACGACAGGAGACGTTCCAGAATTTCCACAGTATAGCACACCCAGGCGTTAAGACGTCCATAACATTAAGAAAAACAAAATATGGTATGTATGGCCTTCCATGAATAAGAATTGTGCGTACTAAGCACGAGGCTTCGTGAAATGCCAGAAGGCAAAAATTTCGAAACACTATAGAAGTCCGTTAGGAAGATATCTACTTCCAGAGAGCCGCTTTCAACACATAAACATAGATTTGGTAGGGCCGCTACCGATGTCACAAACATATAGTTACTTGTTAACATGTATTGATCGGTTCTCACGATGAACGGAAGCAATACCATTAATGGATATAACAGCAGAAAGTGTAGCACGGGCCGTTTACGAAAATTGGATCTGCCGATTTGGCGTTCCACAAACAATTACCACGGACCAAGGCAGACAGTTCGAGTCCTCACTGTTTAGGGAACTAGAAAAGCTGTTCGGAGATATTATACGGAACAACGATTTTGCTACCTGGAAAATTTTTTAGCACAACAGCTAACAATTCAAAGGAGCACGAGTTTATTTCCGACTTGAGAGGAAAAATGCAAAAATTACAACCGGTACAAACTGCAAGGCATGCAAAGGAAACGCCATTCGTACATGCAGAGCTCGGACGATGCTCACATGCATTTGTGAGAATTGATGCCGTACAAGGCCCACTGCAACCACCATACGACGGTCCATTCCTTATTCTCAAACGACACGATAAATATTTCAAATTGAAAATAGGGGACAAAGAGATCGAAAGCCAGCATTTTTAATATAAAATGCAGTGGATGAATCACACCAGCCGCAAAATCCACTGAAAAACAAATCTGCCAAAGAATCAGGAGACAACGAAAAAATGCGAGATCAGGAATGTCCAAAGACGGAACAGGCTAAAATCCAGGAAACACCCTCAGCAATACTGGGCGAGCCAGATTCAGTTAAAACAAAAGCAGGATGACATGTACACTTCCCTAGGAGATACCTTGAAACGTTTGTAGCAGGGTAGGTCGAAACAGGCGTAGCGTTATCACTGAAGGGGGAGTAATGTGGGCGCTCCATGAACTATTTGAATAAAAAAAAATAGGTTCGCTGCCCTTTAGAAAATCGAAGGTACAACGTGAATCAAAATTATGATAATGCATCGCACAGGGTGATGAAGGAAATACGAAAATGAATGGGGGATTCGTAATGCAATCGACACACGAGTTACACGACAAAAAACAGACTCGCGAAATGTAATCTAAATTAATCTATTTTTTGTAATTGATATTTTTATTTTAAGTGGCAAACGAGTGATTGAATAATTTGCCTAGTTTGTGTAAAAATAAATATTGAATAAAGTACAATTTGTTAAAATAAGTAAATACTTAATTTTTTATGGGAGTTGTTTTCTACAAAAAATACATGAGTCCCATAATCTTTTAGATCGCAGTGCTACCATGTTGAATTTAACTCGGGCGTTTTCAGTCAAACCACTTTCGGTTTAACATGTATCTTTAGTATGTATGTGCTACCTTTATTATTGGACATTACATGCCTCCTCCAAATTTTAAGCATTTGATGTCTATGAGGCTTTAGAATCAGCTTCAGATTACAAGGTTGTTTTTCTTTTTCTTGCCGCCTTTTCCAGTCGGCATAAATAACCTCTAACGAAATGAAATATGTAATTGAAAAGGAATAATGTATGTCACTTACATGGTACTTAGAGCTGTCCAACTTCGATTGGTTATTTTTAACACGGGTTTGTCGTTTAGCTGATACTGATACCTATTAGCAACGTATTTTAGTCTACTGCCAAATACAACAGTTTCTGAATTGTTGATGGTAAGAAACAGCTCTGTAAGAAATAGCTGTTACAACATTTACAAAAAACAATTAAGGCTTAATTAATTGTTAAAACCTCTACTACACTATTATACGAAAAAGGTTAAAAATGGTCAAAAATAGCGTGACGTATTTTATGGGCAACTGTTTATGTTTGTTTCTAAATTTACACTTTGCTTGGCGATTTTAATTTTAAGCATCTCTCGATAATAAACAGTCATGACTCTACGCCGAAATATAGCAAAAATAACTGCTCTAAATAACTTCTTCATAACGATGTAAATTTCTTTCAATCCAGCAGACTAGCAAATTATTCAGCATTATCACATTTTACTTCCAGTATAAAACCAGTGCTGGTTTTTCTCAAAAACCTATCTAGCATATAAGGCATAATACATTTGTGACTATGTCATTGGACTTGCAACGACACATACATCACAACCAGAAATTATGGGAATATATAAGATACTTCAAGTAGTGTGTTTCTTGAATGGTAATTTTTTTGTAGCGACCCACAACATATCCCAATTTTTGGAACTACGATGATCGTCGCTATTATATACGGACGAGTGACGACCAAGTTAACAACATATACGATAAACCTACATCTACATAAATTCAAATTTAGGTATATTGTACAATTTAAATGTATGGTAGTATACGTCATGCGACGATAAACGATTTTAAATTTTTTACCACTGATTATTTTAAGCGCCAGATATATTCTTACTCTCTCTTATTAATTCCATTTACTTTATGTCACAACTCAAGTAAAGATTCGAACCAAAATTATACCAGCCATTAATTTTAGTCCATTTACATTTCAAAAAGTTTTGGGATTTTTCTAATTAAAAATAAAACACCATTTATTAAATTTCCCCATTGTATTCATTTATTTTAGTAATTATTTTTAATAATTATTCAGTATTAATATATAGTCAACAACAATACATTGACATTTATTTTGTAATTTTTAACTAAAAATTAAAAAAAAAAAATAAAAATCACAATTTCTTAACATAACAAAAAATTTAGTTTATATTCAAATCTAAAATAAAATATAGATAATATATATTTTAATATTAAAGTAAATGTTGCCAGGAACATTTAATTTCTTTGAGATGGTTATCAACGAAGAGTAATTCGAAAACCCTCGATGAGGGCCTTTTTCAAATTTGATGGCTCTTATTTAGACTGATTATTAAAATAATTCCGTGCAACACAGCCACATACAATATTCACGCGCGATTTTTATAAAATTCTAAATAAATATCGTATAATATACATAAATATAAAAAAAAAATATCTCACTCGCAGTAAAATAAATATTTTTGGTGGTACAAAATTAAAAAAAAAAAATAACAAAAATAAGCGACCAAATTATCATCATCCCAACAAATTAATATAGGGTTTTAATAATTACTCCTCACACTCACATTGTGCAAAATTAATTTTTGTGCGTATCCCTCTCGAATAGCAAGCATCAATGGTATGATGAAAAATTTAGATTCGTTCGCGCATTTTTTTTTCCCCCGGAATGTTAAAAATGTCTCATTTGCCTTTTCTCAATAGTAGTTTGGTTGGTAGCGGGTTACGGTGAAACGAAATCGAATAAATAAATTAACGGAACATGAACAGATAAAAATCATAAATTGAAAAATACATAAAAATATCATATAACAAATTTGAGTCCGTTTAAAAATTGAACAGACAATTGTCATCTAGGATTTGAGCTACAAGGTTGTTGAGTATTATTTTGAGAGTGGCCATGATGAGGGTGGACACCACGTCGATTACGATTGTAATGGCGGTTTGGATAGCCTCCCTGATTATTACTATTACTACTAATATTACTACCGTTATTACTACTATTGTTGGTATTATTCTGTTGATTTACAAATTGAGTCTCGGCAGATTGATTTTGAGGATTATTTGGCCGATTACCACCACGTTGATGATGATGATAACCATGATTGTGGTGATGATGATTATTATGATGATGAGAATGATAATGATTTTGTGCCTGTCGATGATTATAGTGATGGCGTGAATTAATATTCTGTTGTTGTGACGTTTGCTGGATTTGTTGAGTTGCAGCAGCGGATTCTAACACCGTTACAGAACCATCTACATCATCAATGCCCGATTTACCTTCGTTAACCAGCTCATTACCGTCATTATCACTTTCTAGGGTAATCACTTCAATAGCCGCATCTAAATCAATAATACCTCCACGCTCCTTTTGGCGCAAGAATAAATTCGCCATTTTGCTTTGTAAGTATTTCAATTCATTGGTCAACTCAAATTTGGGCGCATTCTCTAGCTCAAGCGGTGGATTAGCATTCTTCAGTGGTTCAACCTCGTCGCTGATTTGTTCACGGCAAACAGGACACACCGCTTGGTATGGTTTAGATAATTTTTGTTGCCAAGCCGGCAATTTATCTTGCTCTTCTTGATAATTTTTTCGCGACGCTATAATATGCCGCGCCAAACAGTAGCTATGCAAAAAATGATGGCATTCGGTTTTTGTAAATTCATCACCTTCTTGAAATCCATACAAACATACAACACACTGTCCCGATGGCAAATTACTCAAAGTTAAATGTTCTCGGACCACTTCAATTAAATCGAATACGACGGGAAGCCCAATCGATTCCTTTAATTTCGCTTTTATAGTATTTTCTATAGTATTAATACCAATATCATCCAAACCTCTAGGATTCTTTAACTTAAATTGTGGACTCACATCCGGATAGCCGATGGTCGGCATCACCTGCAACGTCACAGACACATATTGTCGTTCTCCATCTTCACCAACTGTTGGCAGTACAGTTGTCTCGATTACTTCCGGGAAATCTCTATAATATAATATAAACAAAAAAAAAAATTTTGTTAAATTCCAAACCCTTTAAATTAAGGGTTAAAATTAACTGCACAAAATGATACATAAATTCGGGCGGAACCATTAAAAAACAACAACAAAGAAATCAATAAAATTTTCTTAAACTAATTTTTCTTTACTTACGTTGCTTCATTTCGAGTAATTTTCACATCTTCCATTAAAATAGCTTCTAGCGATTCAATTTCATCTAATAACCTAAGAGAAATATACTCATAAATGTTACAAAAATTGAAGAAAATGTAAAATAATTTTTTTTTTTTTTTTTTTGAGGTTATGCTTGTCCAAAACAAGAATTTTTATTTTATTAATTAACGAAGAGACGAAACTTACACGTCCATTATAATTTAATTTGATTAAACTTGAGTTTAAAATAATTTATTTTTATAATTTAATAATATCTTTAGGATATTTAACTGCGATTTTATTTGATTTGAGGAAAATAAAAATTTTCTTATTTGCTACTTGCTATAGTGACACAAAAAAATCGTTAAGGTTTCTCAAACTTTTTTTTGACTTTAATATTTTTTTTGTTTGTTGTTGGTATTGCATGAAGTTTGAGATGAAGGATTCTAGTATTCTTCTTCGTTTAAAAAGGGTGCGTTTTTTTATTCGGCGTTGTTCAAGTTTGTGATCAGTAGCCCATAGCGCTATCAAGCGCCCAAGTGCCTTTTTCACATCATAATAATCCGTATTCTTCTATTTGCATTAATTTTAAGGTTTTGTTTTTGGTCAAATACAGCTTTATTGTGCAAAAATGGTTGAAAATTGATCATTCAAAATATTGTCCAACGCTAGCCATTACTTTTACAACAGGGGGTAGATTCTGATGAAATGACAATTTTTCGTGACATTTTGTTATTAGTACAAAATATTGTCACGGAAAATTTGCGATTCTGATGAAATGAGTTATGACATTAACAGCAGTTTACAGCAGTTGCATTTTTAGTTTACCGCAGTTATATTTTAAGGTTTATTTTGTATATATATATATATGTACATGTACAAAATTGTCATTAATTTGGTTTTCAGTGACAAAAGTCAGCTGCATTTTTAAATAAAATATGTGTGAGTATATTTTGTTAATTTTTAATAATTCTTGTTATACATTTTAATTGTTTATGTTTTAATTAAAATAAAACAATATTTTATCTATTTTTATATATGTATATATAAAAATAGATAAAATATTGTTTTATTATGTATATATAAAAATAGATTAAATATTGTTTTATTTTAATTAAAATATAAACAATTAAACTTTATAACTAGAATTATTAAAAATGAACAAAATATACTCACACATATTTTATTTAAAAATGCAGCTGACTTTTGTCACGGAAAACCAAATCAATGACAATTTTGTTTAATTTGTCATTTTTTTTCTTGTGACATTTTGAAAAAGTCACTTCATCAGAATCGCATTTTAGAACTCACAACTATATTGTCATTTTATAGCAGTTAAAATTTTAGTACAAAGTCACAAAAAATTGTCATTTGTCATTTGTCACTTGATCAGAATCTTGGCCCAGGTGGATTCCATGTCGAAAGAACAACACATGAGTCATTCATTGAAATAGGTAGTAATCGCAAGGAGCTTCTAACATTTGTTTGACCGGTTTCGCAAGATGGGGCCGAGTGTTGTCGTGCTGATGTCTGTTTTCGTAATCTGATCGTTTTTACTTCAATGCTCGGCTTAATGACATCAATTGTTGATGGCTACTACACCCAGCTGCTCTCACCAAATTTATAGCATGAGCTTTGCTCCATGAATATTCCGCTTTGCCGTCGGTGTTGATGGTTCGCCTGAAATGCACCATGATTTTTTGCGCTTAGGATTCGTAAATATTCTGAGTAAAATGAAACACTTTGAATGCTTGTTATAAACATTTATTTAGTTTCTTATTTCATACAATTATTGGCGTTTGTCACCCAAGGCGTCCATACTCTTTCTACCTTCGTCTCCGTTCTCCTTAAGGCGTGCGCATGCCAAAAGACTTCAGGTTTTTCGACACGTAGCCTACACTAAAAAGATAAAATTTTTCCATCTCTCTTGTGTTATATTCCGTAATGAGTATATCAGGCAAACCGCATCTTGTAAATACATTTTTAAATTAAATGATTTAATATTTGCTGTATTCATTGATTATTACTATAATCTGCTCTTAATTGACTCCAACTGTTTCGTGTTAATTCGGTTAGAAACAACAGTTCTGGATTGTTTTGAAACTATTTGGCAACTTTCACAGATTTTGACAAATTGGATCGTATCCTGTCTATATTGAACCGCCATATACCTTTCTTCGTAATCTTCTTTTCATCATCAATTCAATTCCACAAATGGCTAAACCAAAAACAATCATATTTTGGTTTAGCCATTTGTGCAATTGAATTGATGTACGTCTCGAAGTTTTTATAAATTGTCTTATCCTGGGTTGTGCAAAGTCTCAAAAACGGATCACAATGTTCGCTGTTCCTGGTCTAAATACTACGTTAAAATCAAAGGACTGAAGTCACAGTACCCATCGCTGTATCCATGTACATGACTGGGAATTGAGTTTAAATAACGTTTCTAGTGCTTTATGGTTTTTGATGAGATAGAACCGTTTCCCTGTGACATGCATTTTGAACTTTTCTATCGCGCAGACTATTGCTAAAGCTTCTTTTACACTCTGGTAGTAGTATTTCCTTTCGGTTTCTGTTAAACCTTTTGAAGCGTATGCGATTACTCTAATCTGGTTTTTCTTTTCCTGTATTAGGACTCCTCCTACACTGGATTAATACTGGTTCCGACAACGTGGCTAGGTTGCGAATAAATTTACCTACATAGTTCAATAGTCCCAGAAAACTTTTAACTTCTTTTTTACTTTCTGGAGCTCTGAATGGTTTAATTGCTTTTACTCTGCCCTCCGTGGGTTTTATTTCTTCTTTTGATATGAGATGGACCCATGAACTTGATTTCTGTTTTTGTGTAATTTCTACATGATGAAAGGCTTAACTGCCTGGTTGGCTCTACGCATGTCTATATACATAACCGTGCGTCTCTTCCTTGACCTTTGAATGTCACAACAAGTGGTGATAACGATCTTGAAGTTCCCTCTGCTTTCTCGGAGTTCTTTCAACCCCTCTGAAACGTTTTCTTTCAACGGTATTGGAATCCGGCGGTATGGTTGACTTACTGGAGTTACATGTTTGTCAACCTGTATGTCGACTTGGATACCTTTCAAACTTGCCTGTCTTATTGGTAATTTTCGAATTTCGATTGTGTAATATGATAATTATACCGGTTATAGTTAGATAATGATAAAAGTATTAGATACGTTTTAAGGTTAGCACAAGAATGATGCGCATTTTAAGGTTTTCCATATATACTAGGTTTCTATTTACCAAGATGAGTATAGTATGCAAGGTTACATATTTATGTTACATCCCTCTTTTTATATAATACACAATTGAAATTTATAAATTCAATCTAATAGGTTGTTTTGATATTCTACCAGATCTGGTTCTATACCCATGTTGCTCTGGAACATTTCGTATTGGTCCACCAGTAGATCTCAGTGTAACATTATCTTTATTAAATGACCTTTGCTTGTCATTTGGTACTGCTGGACTTTCTATATTGGCTGACGGTAAGTTTGGGATGATGGAGGCATCACTCTGAATATTTGCTGAAGTCTTTTTAAGATGATGCGAATTTCTTCGATATGTTCGACCTTCTGTTTCAACTATAAATGACCTCGGTTTCCCCGCTGATTTGATAATATTGCCAGATTTCCAATCTGTTGGTCCGATTTGTATCCTAACCTGATATCCTGCTTTTAGTGGTGCAGCTTGTTTGCTCGTTTTATCCGCATAATGCTTTTGAGCCAGGCGTAAACGTTCTAACTCTTCAGCTACATTAGTAATTACCCTAGGCT
Organism: Tipula vernalis; assembly: GCA_958295665.1. NCBI lineage: Eukaryota > Metazoa > Arthropoda > Insecta > Diptera > Tipulidae > Tipula > Tipula vernalis. The sequence goes on from OY282559.1 coordinate 374,588,106, forward strand.
TTAGTTGATCAAATGAAGACGGAATAGTTGACCGTGTAACTCGGCTCATTAATCTCTCGTTCTGTGATCCAATCGATTCATTTCTTGGCATATTTCTAAAATTAAGTAATGCCAGTTCAACTTCAGTTTTGTCTATACAACATTATTTTAGCATATTCTTCGCTGTTTGGACGTTTCGTTCCGCCAAACCATTAGACCTCGGAAATTTTGAACTAGAAGTTCTGTGCTCAAATTTCCAGATCGTTGCAAAATCACGAAACTGTTTTGAGTTGTATTGAGGACCATTGTCCGATTCCAATATCTGCGGTATACCATGAACACTAAACCAACTCTTTAATGTTTTAATTATTTCGTCGCTCGTAGTCACTTCCAATTTTTTAAAATCCATATAACCCGAATAGTTGTCTGCAATCAATAAGTACTCTTTTCCCTTAAATATAAATAGATCTGTACTCACTATTTGAAAGGGAAGAGATGGTATTATTTTTGGTAATATACATTCTTTGTCATTACAACGTTGAGTTTTTTGACAAACTGAACACTTCTCCATGTATGCTTGGACATCTTTAGCTTGACCAATCCAGAATAACAATTGTTGAGCCCTGCGCATTGTATTCGTTAATCCCCAATGACCAGTATGTGTCTCTTCAATCATTTTATTGATTAATTTTTGAGGAACTACAACCTTTTCCCCTTTAAACACTATACCACTCTCATGACTTAACTGATGACGAAAATTAAAATATGGTTTTACTTCATTTGGAAGATTTTTTTTATCATCAGGAAATCCACCGAGAATAAATGTAATGAGTGTTTGTAGCTCTCGATCTTCTCTAGTAGCAGCTACAAATTCGGATATAGCTTTGTCGGACATTGCCAAAATTATTTGAATTTCCAGTTCTTCGTCGTCTATTTCTTCATTATCATGTGTACAATCTCTGCTCAACGTATCCGCTATTGGAATATCAGTACCTTTGATATATATCACCTTAGGCGAATATTGGAGCGTATCAAACACTATACGTTGTAATCTGGCTGGAGCTTCTTCTATTGGTCTCTTGTAAGTGACTTCTAATGGCTTGTGATCCGTCTCAATAGTTAGCTTTTTATCGTAAATAAATTGATGAAATTTTTTACAGGCGGTTCTTATAGCCAACGCTTCCTTTTCAATTTGTGGATAGTTTTTCTGAGAATTGCTTAATGCCTTGGTTCCGTATGCTATCGGTTGATTATCTTGCATAAGTACAAATCCTAGTGATTTTGAACTGCTGTCCACAGATAATTTTACATCCTTATTGACATCATAGAACCGAAGTACTGGAGGTGTAGCCAACACTGTCTTAATATTTTCTACTGCTTTGTCATGTTGTTCCGTCCAAACCCATGCATTTTGCTTTACCAACAATTATCTTAATGGTTCGGTAATTTTTGATAGATTTGGTATAAATTTATTCAAGTAGGTCACCATTCCCAACATTCGCTGAAGTTATTTCACATTTTGTGGTATTTTTAACTTATAAATTGCTTCGATTTTTTCAGTATCTGGGTAGAGACCGGCAGGTGATATAACGTGACCCAAGAATTTAAGTGTTTGAACTTGGAATTTACACTTATCTCTGTTTAGTTTCAGTCCTGCTTCTCTCAATATCCTCAGTACTACTTCCGTAATCTGTGCCAACTTTTCTTTAGTACTCGTAGGTGCATGGATAAGTATGTCATCCATAGAAATTTCTACTCCGCTTATATTTTTCAGTATATTATTCATCGCCTCGCTAAATACTTCCGGTGCTGATGAAAGTCCAAATGGCAATCGTAAGCAAGAATAACGTCCCCAAGGTGTAGCAAACGTTAAATATTTTTGTGTTCTTTCAGTAACCTGTATTTGCCAAAAACCACGCATACAATCTAGTAGTGTGAAACGTTTTGACCCACCTAATCTGGCAGATATTTCTTCAATTGTATTTAATGGATACTGGCGTCGTAAAATATTGCGATTTAGATCAGTCGGATCCATACAGATTCTGATCTTTTCGTTTTTACGAACTATAATCATTGGACTTACTGCTGGTGTTGGTTCATTGACCCTTACGATAACTTTCATTTTCTCCATTTTATCAAGTTCCAGTTTAACAATGTCCCTAATGGAATGTGGTATTCTTCTTCAATGTCATATTTATAATTTTTAGACATCCGAGTTCTTTGAAAATTTCGTCGTCATCATTCGGCACACTACGCACTCGATAAATTAGTCCTAAATCTTCACAAGATTTTTTTCCCAATATTGACATAAAATTTTCATTTATTATTTTAAACACTACTTCTTTTGGTGTTGAATTATATTTCGTTAGACACATTACTGTAATTTCGCCAAGAACCTTTATTTTTTGCTCATTATATGCGACTAGCCTTTTTGTGTTTGATCGATTCACTTTGGCTTTTAATTTTTCTGCAATATTTTTACTTAAAACATTACACTGTGCACCTGAATCTAATTTTACTTTTAGATTTATGTCGTTAATTTTTAATACCTCGGTCCAGTCTTTATCATCATTGGACACACTATTCACGAACATTTCAATTTCTTCATCTGAATTAGACTTTACTGTATCAGCCCGAGCATTGTTCTTGGTATTATTTTTACAATTGCTTTTATCAATTTTAACCCGACATAACTTTGCAAAATGCCCTTTTTTATTGCACTTTGCACACTTTTTACCATACGCTGGACAGGATTTTTTCCCATGACGCGTGTTACACCTGGTACAATCAAATTCGTCGCTATCGGTTGTCGATTTTTTTAGCACGTTTTTTCTAGCTAATGCATCGATGTTATGTTCACCCTTAATGTCCTTCAACTGTTTTGAGGCTATTTCACTAGATTTGCAAATATTTATTGCTCTATCTAAAGTGAGTCCACCTTCGGAGAGTAATTTTTCACGTACCGTATCTGACAAAAGCCCAATCACAATTTTGTCTCGGACGAGAGTATCAGCTAACGTATCATACTCACAAAGTATTGCTTGAGCCTTGATTTTAGTAACAAACTCATCTATCGTTTCGCCATCTTGTTGTTGCATTCTATTAAATTTTCTTTAAGAATTTATTTTTTATTAAAACTTATTATTTTATTGTTAATTTAACAATTTATTGTTGATTGGTAAATTGTGAAATATGTGAGAGTGAGTTATGAGTTGCCGAAACAAAATCCAAGACATGAAAGGTTTGATTACCCCAAAAAGAACGCGATTTGGACTAGTAGCATGGTTGCGTGTAGACACACAGACGATATTAACAATACAAAATCATGTAATAACCAAAAATCATAGGGTTAGCATACAGTATTCGGAAAAAAAATACTTGGCTGCTAAGGATAAAGGATATTAAAGAGACAGATCGTGGATGGTACATGTGTCAAATTAATACGGACCCAATGAAAAGCCAAATGGGTTATCTAGACGTTGTTGTTCCACCCGATATTTTAGATTATCCCACGAGTACCGATATGGTGGTACGGGAAGGTAGTAATGTAACATTAAAATGTGCTGCAACAGGATCACCAGAGCCAACAATAACATGGCGACGTGAAGGTGGTGATTTGATAACACTGGCAGGAGGATTAGATGTAAAATGGGAACATGCGTCAGCCGTGGATCACTGAAGTGCCGTTTCGAGTGTTTCAAAAGTCGTGGAAAAAGGTATCCTGCAAATGATGTCGTAGATCCAAAAATCTAGTCTTGGCTGAATTCTCAGGATAACGCTGTTAGATCTTTTACAATAAAGATACTCATACCTCATCTTGCACAATCTGCTATAAATGAGCTTAAAGCTCAAAGTGGATTGTGTAAGTGGGATTGGTGTACTAACTAAATTGTTTTGTAACTAGTAAATAAATAAATAAATAAATATCTTTCATATATTACATTCCTTTTAGGTGTAAAATATGTTTCGAATTTAGCGACTATTGCGTCATACGATTTGCTTTCATCATCCGTGAGGTTAAACGTGTTGTACACATTTACTGCATCCAATCCAATCGACGCCATTAATGTAGCTATTCGAATTTCCTCAGCTTTAGTTTCTAAACCCGTAGCTACTGAATGCCATTTAAATATTTGTATCCAATTCTTCCAGTCTCGAGCAATATTTTCATTAAAAATTAGTGGCTGTATGCTGCGCATCGATACACTATTCGAGTTGGTGGCCATGTTGGAATGTTCTGGATTTTCCTCACTTGAATTATTAATTATAATTTAGTCAATACTATATTTTCGACAGTTGTTGACTAATTAACTTATATAATTTTCGTTGCACTATAACGGCATTAATTTATTATATTGATAAATTGTCTGACAATGATAATTATACCGGTTATAGTTAGATAATGATAAAAGTATTAGATACGTTTTAAGGTTAGCACAAGAGTGATGCGCATTTATTTTTATTTAATATAACAAGGTTTTCCATACATACTAGGTTTCTATTTACCAAGATGAGTATACTATGCAAGGTTACGTATTTATGTTACAGACTGTTTTTAATTGAATTTATATCAAATGAGACGACCTTGAGAGCTAAAGCGGTTTCACAACTCATTTATGAAGCTCTTTGTCCTTCTACTGCACACAGATCAATCTCTTCCACCTTATCCTTGTATTCGATTGTCGTGCGAGCTACATCGACTACCTTGATCGTACTGTTGTATCGTCTAAAGTTCTCGATCAATACTTCTTCAACTAAATGAAGTTTTTATTCCCTTGTCTTTCGCCCTTTTCCATGTGTACTCGTTTCTGCCCGGCATACATTTCTGAAATGTTCGTACTTTCGGCATTTATCACATTTCTTGTCTCTGGCGGGGCAACCCATGCTCGTGCATTCTGTTTTCCTTGTCTCCATTGAACACCGCACCACACTGTGCGAATTATCAAACAGACCCTAAGATAGCAGCAAAAAAAGCATAATTTAAAAACGAAATAAGAGTCATTTTTATTCTTGAAAAAAGAGACATAAACTCTTTCAAATTCGATTGAAAGTGATGTTACAATATGTGCAACATCCCACCCCCAGTCTTATGAAATTTGTCCGATGAGTCAACGGAACAAGTAGTAAAATTTAAGATCATGAATTTTTATTTCGCTCTTTCGAATCCACTTTTTTCGATGACTCGTCGTCGGGGCATGAAATAACGCCTATTTTGCTTTATGTATTTGCTTTAACACATTCCACACGCTTGGTGTGACAATGTGTCAAGTCAGTCAAGCCATCCCAATTGATTTTACAGACTTATTTTGACAGCGACTGTTAACTCCAACGATGCAATCCGTTTTGGATTTTTTTCGCCAATCTGTTTCTATGGTCACGGTGGAGAATTGAAAAGCTTTTGGAGCTGGTACGTCGAGGGTCTGGTGCCTACCATACGAATTGACTCAAAACCACCTTTATATAAATATTTTAACTACGGTGGTTTGAAGATTGAGTTGGGCGTTGTGTGTTTAGATTTGCTTTCTTGCATTACGTTTCTCTGCTTTCAAAAAACCAATCGTCGTTTAGATGAGGTTTCTTGAAACGTGATTAATTTTCTACGTACATATGTGTAAAATTATTGCACGAACTTATGGTAAACAAAAAAAAAAAATATGTCCTTGAAATATTTTATATTCCTGTTTTGTTTGGATTAGTGCGAAGCAATCCGAAAACTAAAAATTCTTTTCCAAAAAAGAATTAGAAATTTTCCAACCCTAATATGAGTTTATAGGTAAAGTGATGCAAGAAACCAAAAGCATCGTTCTTTGAACACCCAAGTGACACTTTATCGATGTGAAAAAATGAAACAATTATTCTGCAAGGATGAGATCGCAATAAAGAAGGCATAATTGAAAAATGTAGTGTACAATCTTATTCTTGAAAACAGAGACTTGAACCACGGAATAATAAACAACCAGAAGGTTCACTGCATGGACAAAGCAATTTTTGCTCTTTAAGTAAAAATCTTACCTTCTTCTTGGCTAAATCAAGGTCAAAAATATAAGTCCACGTTTCTCCTTATAAAAAACGCGTATATCGCTTCTGAGTATTCTATTCTGTGCTTAAACACGAACATCCCACCACCGGAGAATTACACCCCAATTCCCATAGTCGTGTCATTTCAGGCGACATGACTTAAGTCACGTCACGTCGCATGAAAATTGTTATTCTTGAAGTCGGTTCAAGTGACACGACTGTAACTATAAAGATGTCGGCCAAATTACAAATAAAATCGTTTTAGAACAAAAAAATATTAATTTAAACAACTTATTTAAACAAGTGAACAAAGTTACACAATTAAAAACATTTAAAAAAAATATTAGGATTAAAATTTCGTCCTTCTATTTTGTTGTAGTCGCCTGTCACTTACAAAATTCAAGTGACATCTGTCGTATCGTGACTTTAGGCGTAACAGGCGACTAAGAGAATAGGAAAATTCATGTGACGTGACTATAGTCATGAAAAATGACGTGATACGACTATGGGAATTGGGGTGATACACTTCAAACGACAATTGTCGCATCGATCGACTAAGAGAATATTAAAATTTGACTGTCGGTACAAGAGACACGACTAAGGGAATAGGGGTGTTAATGGCTGGGTTGCAGGCAGAGTTGAGTTGAAGACTCGCAGCTCAGTTAGGAAGTTATGAGGTTGTGTTGGAAGTTAGCATTACACCTTTTTTCTTAACGATGTTTACAGAATCCACTTACACTCACCATTAGCGTAAATAAGGAGAACCAACAAGATTATTTGAAACTGAGCAAAAGAAAAAAAAATTTTTTCTTTAATTAAATTTTATTTACCATTTTTTTATTTTATTTAAGTGGCGTTGGTTTCAATTTAAATTATTGTAATTTAATAAAACCCCTAAAATCTAAACAGGTACAGGTAAATTAATGTAATAAGTCCACCTGACCTCTCCAGTAGCTTTTATAAATTTTTTCATTTAAATTTACTTTTCACTTATTCATAAATTTTAATTTTTTTTTTTCATTTTATTATTTTTAAACTAAACAAACAAAAAATCATTTACTTAAAAAAAATGTTTTCTTGTGAATTCGAGGTAGGGTCTTACTTTTTCATTTTTGTTTTGCTATAATTTTTAGTATATTTTTTTTTATTATTATTATTTATCTTAATTTACGTTATTGAGTGGTAAATAAAATAATAAAAGATAATTTTAAAATAGCTATACGACGAAAAATTGATAACACAAAAAAAAAATTGATGTTTCCGTGCGTGTATACAAATATTAAATAAAAAAAAAAAAAAAATATTTCAAGTTCAATTTTTATTAAAAAAAATAATAAAATAATATATATTTATATTTAAAGCTAAATAAAAAAAATTTTAATTATTAAAATTAATTTTATTCTTTTAATCATTAATTTATATTATTTTAATAGTTACACAACTAAAAATTGACAAAAAAATAATAAATTATCCTATTTTGTTTTTGTATTGTTTAAATTAAAAACCCCTTCAAGAAACTTAAAATTAAAATGGGAAAATTACAGTTATATTTATATTAAAATTAAAAAAAAAAATAATACAAAATTAAAATTATATTTATCTTTAAAAGGTTGCAGACGATCGATATTTTTCTTCATTTTTAATGGTTTTTTATCTTAATTTGTTGTCGATGGATTTTTATATTTTAATTACATTTTTCTTTTAAATATTTTCTTTCATACAAATCAAGTAAGGCCCCAACGTCAATACAAATAAATTAAGATAATTTTTTAAAGATTTTCTTTTTTTTTTTTAGTTTTTTTTTTGTTTTAATTATTGTATGTGGATTTTTGTGTTTTTGTATTTAAATTGTTCATTCGCTCTCTTCCTCTTCCTCATCATCATCATCCTCCGATTCCTTCTTTTTGCCTTTTTTAACAGGTTTCTTTGTTGCTTTGCCGCCACGTTTTCTGCTTGGTTTTTCCGTTGTTCCACCATTTGCTTCAAATTCTTTAAGCTGTTTTGTGTATTCGTCTTTCATTAAGGCGGCTTTGGTTTCCCATTCCTGACAAAAACAAAAATTATCATTAACAAATTCAAACAATAGAAACGATTAATTTGTAACTTACAGTTTTGTCCTTTAGCCCTCTCCATAATTCACCACCACGTTTGGCGATTTCTGTGACTTTAATACCAGGATTTTCTTTCTTGATCGCCTCACGGTTCTCATTTAACCATAACATATATGTTGATAGTGGTCGTTTAGGTCTTTCTGCCATTTTGTTCTTTATAAAAAAAAATAGAAATAAAATAAAATTATAATAGACTTTAAATAAAGCAAGATGAAAAACGTAAAATTAGTAAATGGTCTATTCGATATGCATTTAATTAGAAAAAATAATTCGATTCTAATTAAATTCCAAATAAAATTTTATTTACCACTACTGTCGGTAATGCAGTAAAAAAATAAAATAAAATTTGCGCAAGATTTGAATTTAGTAAAAAAATTACACAACTTGCGCAAAACGAGGTAAATTTGTGTGTACGTGTCCATGGTCGGGCCGAAATTCAAATACATATTGCGCAAATTGAATTCTAATATTAAAATAAAACAACGTTTTATTCCTTAAAAATTAAGAAAAAACATATTTTTTATTTATTACATTCTTCACATTCAACATTTAAATTTTTCCATCTTAATTTTTATTTATTTAATGTGTTTATTCGTTAAAAATAACGTAAAAAACAAATGATAATTTTTTTATTTTAAATTATTTATTTTGTTTGTGTAATAAAACCCTAAAATCTAGTTCAGGTACAGGTAAATTAAAATAATGTAGTCCACCTGATACCTCAAGTAGTTATCTTATTAATTTTTATCATTTTTTTTTTTTTCAATTTAAACAAACTAAAATTTACTGTGAATTCGAGATAGGGCCTTACTTTTTCTAAATATTGAGTGTTTTCATTTGTATTTTACAACATATTTTAGGAGGTTTAATAAAATATTAAATTAATTAAAAAAAAGATTGGTGGAGTTGCTCTGTTCTCGAACAGTTTTTATCTTAATTGAATAAATCAAGCAAGGCCCACGCCAATCGATACACATAAATTAAGATAATTTTGTAAGACTTTTATAATTTTTTTTTTTTTATTTGTTTGTGTGAAATTGTTTGCTTGCTTAATTTTAATTAGTTTAATCACTCTCTTCCTCATCATCATCATCATCATCCTCAGATTCCTTCTTTTTAATTTTCTTGGCTGGTTTTCTGGCAGCTTTGCCACCACGCTTTTTCGTCGTTTTCTCGGTCGATCCGCCATTTGCTTCAAATTCTTTGATTTGTTTTGTGTATTCATCCTTCATTTTGGCGGCTTTATTTTCCCATTCCTAGAAAATGATTAAAAAAAATAATTAATTTGAGTGTTCCAAAATTTATGTTTTGCTTTTATAATTAATTAGAGAGGATGCCAAAAGAGTACTTACCGTTTTGTCCTTAAGCCCCCGCCATAATTCACCACCACGTTTTGCAATTTCTGTGACTTTACTGCCGGGACTTTCTTTCTTAATAGCTTCACGATTTTCGCCTAACCATAGCATATATGCTGAAAGTGGACGTTTTGGTCTTTCTGCCATTTATATTTTTTAAATTCTCTATTTAGAAAACAGAAAAATAAATAAAAAAAAAAAAAATAAAAACAAAAATTAAATTTTTCCAAATTAAAATTTTTTTTTTTTTTTTTTTTACGTTATTTATGGTATGGCAAAAAGAATTTCCCGCCAATAAATTCTCACAAAGAAATTCTTTTTTCAGCATTTCATCATTTTGTATGAAAAATGTAGGTACGCGGCGATGTCAATGCGCTATACTACACAAAATACACTATAAATAGACGCACAAACAATTTTTTTTCATTTTAATTTGTGTAACGATCCTTTTTCAAGAAGCATATAAAACATCCTATATAGAACATTCGTACGTAAACAAACGCATACATTCAAGATGTATTTTTTATAGAAAAAAAAATCACCCCTTTAAAATTGTGTGTCAGAGTATGACTTTTATGTTTGCGTACTTTGAAATTTTTATAAAAAAAAAGATAAATTAAAATAAACTGAAAAATTACCAAATTTTAAAAATGGCGATTAAATAAATATAACGCAATACACTTTCCTTTAATTTTAAATTAAATTACGAACCACTTAGCACAAGCGATAAAGTACAAATTAATAAAGCGCTTTAAAATATGTAAGTATCTAAAAAAAACCGTTATAAAATTAAAAATTTCAACCCCCTTTAAATAAAATATAAAAAATATGTATGCACAATATAAATTAAGCACACCAATACACCCATATAAATATCTTACTATAAAATGCTTACAATATCCGTTATAGTAGCACTCAGAAAACGATGTATCGAACCGAAATGAATTTTAAATTTAATTATTTAACTTTCTTAAAAAACAAAAAAAAAAAAATCTCAAAATGAAAGAAATTATAAGAGAAACGAAAGATGTAAAAATGCTACCGAATCGCACGTAAAACAAACATCTACAGTACTAATAAAACACACAGCGAACCGTTTTTTGTTGTGCAAATGTATAGGTTTGTTCGATTACCCAAGCTTAGCAATAAAAATTAATATCTCGCACACTAATACAAAGGTAATAATGATTGTGATGATGCTATAAAATAATTTTGATGCTTAATATATTTTAGAAGCCATATTGTAGGAAAAAAAAATTTTATATTTTCGAAAAAAATATTTATTTGTGTACTTCCATTATGTTGTATACATACAAACGGCGTCTTTGTGGTAAATCAATGATTTGAGAATGGATGTATTTTATTATGTATGGTGGATGATGATGAGAGAATTTTGACCCGGAATATCATTTTGGCGCGAAAGGGTCAATAATAAATTGAATTCATATGGAAATTTTATGAAAATCGTCTAGCAAATAATTTCCAATTTAATTTGCCACCTTCAACTTTAAAATCAACGTAAATTTACTATAGAAAATCGAATTTTAAAAAAAAAAAATTTCTACCATTTTCTTCTATACTAGCGCTTGTATTACATACACATAGCTCGAATTGGTCAAGCCATTTTTAATTTTTTTTTTATCATTAAAAAAATTTTATTATTTAATCAAAATTTATGGATGATTCGTTAGATTATATAATAATTAACAAGTTTTAGCAAGAATTATTATAAATTACGACGTATTTCATAGTAAAAATGTGAAATGAAAAAAAAATTTTCACCTCGAAAAAATTCAATATGCCGATATACATACGCTTTATATGGCGAACCCACGCCAGCAAGGCGTTTAAATTTTATGAAAAATTTTACATAAAACAATCACGAATTTATATACATTTTAGAAAATAAAATACCCGAATATAGTTTTAACAAATTATAGAAGTGCATATTTAACATACCTGAATAAATTTATTAAGTTTTTTAAAGATAAAATACACTTATTTTATGAACTTTTTTGAAACACTTTGAGTTTTTATTTTTTTTTTTATTTTTATTTTCTTCTTTTCAGAGAGAAGATAATTTTTTTACTACAAGGAACACGAAGTACTGAATAAAATTTTTGTTCTATCTAAAAAATTGAATACGGTGTGATTTGACGAGATGAGCATAAAATTTACTCGAAGAGAACAAAATAACAACAAAATGAGGGGAAACATCATAATAATAATATAAATTTCACTTCCGCGCCATTTTAATACTCATTCGATGGTATCGCGAACTAGTGTCGAACACCCGGCAACTGGTTCCATAGAAGAAATTAATGTATTATTTTTTATGAAATAATTACTCGGCGAGTATTCTATAAATTACATAAATTAAATTCTAATTCATTTTTTAAGTTTTTCTAGAAGAAAACAAAATTTTTTTGGAACAAATTATTAGAATAAACTAAGATTTTAATTTTGTAAATTTTGGTTTTGTCTTGTTGGTACAGAGATTAGGAGAATGTATGGAAAGTGGTGACATCTATGTGTTAGCATTATTAGTAAAAACGAATTATTTCAATTTTTATGTTGGCTGTATGTATGTTAGAAAAGTAAATTTTAAATAGTTTCAACATAATATATAATTTCTTAGGCCCGTAATTTTAAACTTTAAATTGTAAACGTTTTAAATTGTAAAATACGTTTTGTACTTCAAGTTCAACCCTTTTGCACTTCAAATTTAACCTTTTATAAATCAAATTAAGCATTTAGCAAAACAAATTAAAACTTTTACAAATCAAGTTTTGATTAGAAAATTTTGAATTTGATTTGTAAAAGGAAGCAATACTGCTAAGCAGATTGCGATGTACCATTTTAATGTTCATAAAAATCAAGAAGAAATTGTTGAAACTTTTTTATTAGAAAAAGATCTAAAAGCGACTGAAAACAATTACACGTTTCCTTCATTAGATGTGCTTTTGTCTTTAGAAAGGGAATTAACAGATACTTGAGCCAAACCAAACAGTCTCTATATAGCGTTGCAATTTTGCAATTAGTGCTGGTGTTTTTTTTTTTTTTGGTTGTTTTTGGCGGGGTTCTCCCGATTTTGGAAATGTCCGTTGCTTCCCGATTTCATACCTTCTATTTTTTAAAATTTCTCAAGATTATTGAAGTTTAGCATTAAGGATTCTTTGTTTGGAAACTGTCAGGTTATTCGAGATGTTTTGAGATTATTCGAGTGTGGTTCGATCTTACTGAAGAATCTTAGAGTATATTCTAAGAATATATTTCTTCGATATTTAACAAATTATCCAATACTACATATTTGAGGGTTTCATTCTTATTGCATGTCGTTTGGTCGAGCTTAGCCATAATTTGCTTAGTAGCATTTTGCTTAGTAGTATTAGTAACATTAAGTTAAATTTACATGAATTTTCGGAATATTTCGAAATTTTCGTGGATTTTCTAAATTTTGACAGGCTTTCCGAAATTATTCATTAATATCCAGATTTTTCGGTATTATTGAAATTGTTCGAGATCAATCGAGATTCACAAAACAAAGAGATTATTCCAATTTTTCTGTGATTGTTCTGCGTTATATTCTAGATTTTTTAGCTTTTCCGACATTTCTAGGATTAATCGAGATTGTTTATGACTTTCAAATTTATTCGAATTATGTATGACAATGTTCTGCGATTAGCTTTGAGTGTGAGGACTAGCAGAATTACACATATACGTAAATCTGAATCGCAATATTTGATCATTTTTCGAGATTATGCCAAAATTTCGATACCTCTCTCTATAAGCGAGGATCTTCTTCCGTTTTACGTACTTACGGATAATTCGATATTTGAGAACTTTATATATACTTTGAAACATTTGACATTTTTGAGATTATTTCGATATTCTTGATATTTTTCAATTATATTCGAAATTTGTGATGCTTCATCATCGATATATTTAGAAAACGTCAAAGCACTGATAGTTGCTGGATGTTTCGTTTTATTTAAGGCCATTGAAATGAATCACATTCTCTTTCGTCTAGTCACGAAATCAGATGCTTTTAAATAATGCGAGGCTCGACAATATAAAGAAATAAGTTTTTATCTAAAAGCTTTACTTGCTCATAAGTACAAGGATTATTTTTGGGGCCCAAGAAAAATTTGGCGGGGGGCCCGGGATTTGTAGTTTCGCCGCTAGTTCGTAGGTTTATTCTACTTCTGCTATTTGGCTGATTGGGTGCCGTTTTCAGTTTGAAAACTTATTATGGTCATTGTTCATTTAGAAGTATCATTAAATTAATCTCAACATTGCTTCGAAAATGAATTTTTAAGATTTTAGATTTGCAATTTTCTAGTTTCTTATATTTTGACAGATAACCCACAAACATAAAAGAGCAATGAGTTGTTCTTGTTTGATTGACGCCGAAATTGATATTGCTTTTCCATAGGGGGGAAAATAATCAATCGAAAACGACATTAGAAAACAAACAAAAGAAATGCCTAAAATCCCACTAGTAGTTTTATTAATTCGAAAATTGATTTCGAAAATCGCCGGTTTTAGCTTCGTTCAAAATTACGACACAAAAAATCCACGGATCTATCTACGTTTAAAATTACCAAAAGGAAATACGGCTAAATCAGTGGATTTTCGAAAACTGTGGATTAATCCGTTGATGTATCCTTGTTTAAAAATACGGCCTTAGTCCCGATTGTATGAACACAGATAGATTAAAAAAAAATCCGGCGATACAGATTAATCTTCAACCGACGATTTTTTTTCTTCGTTGATTGTATAAATTTTCGTATTTATCGTCGTTCATACAATCCAATCGACGATTAATCCGCCGATTAATCTTCTATCCGCGTTCATACAATCGGGCCTAGTGATTAAAACCAAACAAAGTATAACGGCGAGAATTAAAAACGGCTTAAAGACTCAAATCCTTTCTGAATCAATGTTGTTGTTGTTTGTTCTTGATTTATTTTTTACCGTCCTACTTTACGCCTGGAGTAGCCAAATCGAGGACGGGCAGCTACAGATCCGCCTTTGAAAACCACCTGCACATTGCATTGCTTCATGCCAACCTGTAGGGTCGGCCCATGGATTCTGCACTCTCAACAGGGGGTCATAGATGTGTTCATCTTCATCATCGATCGTAATTAATCAGATGATGAAAAATCCCTTTTGCATCCCGCCCCTATAGGGATTCGAACCCGGTACCTACCGATCCAACCGCTGCAGCTTTAACCACTGCGCCGTTTGCTCGGTGAATCAATGTTTGTCAGTCAAAAAAGCTTGAGATAAAAATATAAAATTGGTGGTTGTGTGAACGGTTGTGACCCAACGGAGTCAGTCAATTATCATGTTTCCATGATAGAGTTATCCTAGGTTCAACTCGGTTTATCTGCATGGAAACGCGTATTAGGGTAGAGTTTCGTTAAATCCAAATAAACTCGACGAATCTTGTTTGTTTGAGTTAGATTCTATATGTCAAACATTTTTTTAAATTATAAATGGCGCATCGCATATTACTAAACATATTTCCCAAAAATATTTAAAAGAATACACAAAAATGTCGTTGTCAACGTTATGACGATACATCAAAGCGAAATAAAAGTTTGGATTTTGTTCAATACGCAATTTGTTTTTTTTATTCAATCGAAATATTTTTCTTTAACTCTAAATCCTAACTCTGTTCATAGAAACAGTACAGGTTAGCGCCGCCATATTTTCAACTCAACGAAACCTAAACCTGTTTAAACTCGGTACATTGAAACATGGTAAATGAGTACGTTTATGCTCAGCGTCGAGTCATCTTTTAGTTAACTTTGGATCATATATTCATATTGTAGTTATCTTTTTTAGCGTTTATACTGCAGAGTCAAATCGTAGTCGAGTCGAAACTAGGTTGAAACCGAGTCAGAAACGTCAAAAAAAAATCATTTACTATCGTATGTTCATAAGTTTTTCTTGTATTATTTTCTGAATTTTATAAAAACAAAATAACGAAGTTTTATTGCCACACAAAAATCGGAGATGCGCACACGAATTAAGAAATCAAAATGGTGTTTTTTTATTATTATTTTTTGTTGTTTTTATTTTTCGACTCGATTCCGTTTATAGTGGATGTTTTTAGAGTTAACTCGACTCAACGCTAGAAATTTTTTAGGTCAAGTTGAGTTAACTACAAGATGACTCGACTACGTTTAAGTACTTTTCATACCAGGCGCCTCGCCTCGAAATATTTAGTTACCACAAATGCGGAGCTGAGAGACCCTTTCATACCGGTGGCGTTGGCTTTGAATATTCGGTTGCTGTCAAATATTTTATTTAGGTCTATTTTACATGTGAATTATAGCAAGAACTGAGATATACTAAATTTGTAACGTACATATGAGCTAGATTTTTTGATAAATATGAAACAATTGTGCAAAAAATATGATTTGTAGGTTATGTTCACAAAGCACCTCGCTTTGTACTACTTTAAAATCTCGCAGTCGAGTGTGGAACGCATTGCTTTGGCTTTATAGATAACTTCATTGCAACATACTTTGATTTTTTTAAAAGTATCACTTAAAAATAAATTATTTTTCAACAAATTGAATTTATTTATATAAAATTAAACGTTGTCAATCAAATAAAACTTTGTTATATGATTCAAAAATGAAATAAAGAATTTTTAGTTTTGAAGCTTAAAGCCGAGGCGCCTGGTGTGAAAAGTACTTAAAACGATGAAAAGAAATTCCTGGTAATTTGTTGCGACTATTGTTACGACATTTTCTGGGGTGGGACATTGTAACATCACTTTCGATTCAAATTCGATAGAGTGTATTACTAAAGATACATGTTAAACCGAAAGTGGTCTGACTGAAAACGTCCGAGATAAATTCAACATGTACACGGCGGCTTGACTGAAAGCAAAGATTATTAATAAGAAGATCTGCTTGTTAATAATCTTTGCTTTCAGTCAAGCCGCCGTTTTAATGTTGAATTTATCTCGGACATTTTCAGTCAGACCACTTTGGGTTTAACATGTATCTTTAGTATATGTCTCTTGTATAAATGGTACTCTATTTCGTTTTTTGATTACGCTTTTACTATTGCGCTCCCTTCCTGTTGCGTACCTTTCCTTCACATCGATTCGATGAAGTATCACTAAATAAAATTGGGTGATAAAGAATCGTGAATGCAAGTGGAAATAGAATGTTGTTTTATTCGATCAAGCTGAGATAGCAGCAAAACAAGCATAATTGAAAAACGAAATAGAGTACAATTTTATTCTTGAAACAAGAGATATAAAATCTATCGAATTCGATTCGAAAGTGATGTTACAATATCCCACCCCTGATTATATACTTCATTTTTCATTTGTTACAAATAATAATTAATTATATTTATTTTTTGTGTTTTGTTTTATTTGATAATTTTTAATTTTCACGAAACTACATACAACCACTTTTTAACAAGAATAAAAACTAAATGGTTTGTTTACATAAAAGAAATTGCAACCATATATTATTCGTGTGGATCATCTTTTTTCAGATTAGTCGCTGATTTTCGGAATTCATATCGTCAATTTGAAAAAAATTTTATATTTATTTTATTATTAAACAAATTTTTTTTTTTTTGATTGGGGGAACACATTTTTTATCGCCAGAATCACTCTCAGTGCTACTTTAAAACATAACGGCATATATTGCCATTAGTTCCTCAACACTATCCATTTTTAACAACATTTAATTTTAATAATCGAAACGTCAAAAATAAATAAATAAAAATTCGGAGTAACGACTTGTTGCAGTTTCACTCACTCTTATGTTATTTTTTTTACTCCTTCCTCTTTTTAATTTGACTAATTTTTTCGCCTCGCCATCGTGGAAACCATGCTACATAAATCCGTCTCGTATCGTTCCGTCGTTCTCCGTCTCGTCTTTTCCGTTTGTTGGTTACATTCCTAGTGTTCAATCGGGCAAAAATGATAAAAAATATCATGATATTTTTTATCACCTTTTGCATTAAACGCACTCATTTATCACACAAAAAAACCAACTTTTTTCTTGGTTCCAGCTGTCAATTTTGAATTTATTTTCTCAATGATATTTTCGGTACTTAAATTAAATTGAATTTGCTTTTTTAAGATATTCGTATGGTATTTACACAGTCACCTATTTATTTAAACATAAATAATAATTTATATTTCGAAGTTTTGTCTGAGAACACAAACACATCAAAACTCAAACTAAAATGATTAGTGTCTCCAATATTTGGATAAAAACCCAACATCAAAATAATTTATAAAGAAGAAATAATTAAAAAATATAACATTTAATTAAAACCCTGACGACAAAACAAGTTTATTGAATTTTACAAAGCGATTTAAAACAAAATGTAACATTTAAAATCAATTTATCATTTTTTTTCAATTTTTGTTGTTCAATCGGGTTTGACGTACAGTATTACAAAATTAAGTTAGGGTGGGATAAAATATCATGATATTTTTTATCATTTTTGCCCGATTGAACACGTCCATTGCATCCGTTCCGTCTGTTTAAACTGACTTTTGAAAAACAAATAAAAAAATAAAATGGAAGACTACGAGAGTCTAAAATCTTTAAAAATTCTCTTTGATTTATACGTTTTGTATAAACAATATTATAGAATTTATTTATTCGAAAATCCCTATGTAGTTACAGCCTACTTCTCACGTTATGTCAAAAAAAAAAAATTAATTTGATTTGTTTGGTTAAGATGTTCCCTCTTTCCGTAAATTCTAAACTTTTTGAAAAAACGGATGAGGTCGTCCGTCTCTTTCCATTTTATTATAACTAACCATTCCGTTTCTTCATACAAAATGTACAGAGAATTTCTAAAACTAATTTGGACGGAGAAGCGGAACGGAATGGAACGGATCCGTTGTAACTCGACCTTCAACATTCACGTCGTTTCTGCATCATGATAATTAATACCGGGTTTCAATGGTCATAGTATAATAGCATAATAGTATTATATTATTATACTAAGATGATGGAAACCCGAAGTTGATAGTCCTAGTGTTTCCTCGGCCAAACGTGATAAAAAATATCACGATACTGCACGTCAATTACTTATGACCCTAACTTCATTCCGTTAAATTTTATGTCAAACCCGAGGAAACGACCAAACCTAGTGTTCAATCGGGCAAAAATGATAAAAAATATCATGATATTTTTTATCACTTTTGGCATTAAACGCACTCATTTATCACAAAAAAAAACCAACTTTTTTCTTGGTTCCAGCTGTCAATTTTGAATTTATTTTCTTTATGATATTTTCGGTATTTAAATTAAATTAAATTTGATTTTTTAAATATTTATATAGTATTTACACCGTCACCTATTTATTTAAATATAAATAATAATTTTTATTTCGAAGTTTTGTCTGAGAACACAAACACAACGAAACTCAAACTAAAATTATTTGTGTCTCCAATATTTGGATAAAAACCAAATAGTATCAATGGTCGTGTTCAATCGGGCAAAAATGATAAAAAATATCATGATATTTTATCCCACCCTAACTTCATTCCGTAATACTGTACGTCAAACCCGATTAAATTATTATTTATGTTTAAATAAATAGGTGACTGTGTAAATACCATATGAATATCTTAAAAAAGTAAATTTAATTTAATTTAAATACCGAAAATATCAAAGAAAATAAATTCAAAATTGACAGCTGGAACCAAGAAAAAAGTTGGTTTTTTGTGTGATAAATGAGTGCGTTTATTGCCAAAAGTGATAAAAAATATCATGATATTTTTTATCAGTTTTGCCCGATTGAACACTAGGAATATCAAAATAATTTATTAAAAAGAAATATTTAAAAAATATAACATTTAATTAAACACCTGTCGCCCTATTCTGGCTATTCCCTGGGAATTGGGAATTGGAAAAAATATTGCGATTTCCAAACTTCAATAATTCCCAATTTTTTATTCCCCAATTCCCAAAAGTGTATTCTGGCGTAATTGGGAATCATCCAATGGGAAAAACCACTATTTCAAATTTTGCGCCGCCATTATTTAAAAATTTTATTTTCTACATATAAAATAAAAACTTTACCAATACTACGTCGTAAATAAAATATTGAAAATACACAAAACAAACAGTTTCTTCTAATTCCCCAAAAAAAAATTTGGGAAAAATAAACGTCAAAACTTACATAAAATGGAATTATTTTTTCCCTTCAATAAAAATTCCCAATCGCCAGAATACACTTTTGGAAAAAATAATTCCAAACTGCTAGAATACTGTCAAAATAGTTCAATTCCCAATTCCCATGGAATAGCCAGAATAGGGCCACAGACGACAAAACGAGTTTATTGAATTTACAAAGCGATTTAAAAGAAAATGTAACATTTAAAATCAGTTTATCATTTTTTTTTCAATTTTGGTTGTTCAATCGGGTTTGACGTAGAGTATTACGAAAGGAAGTTAGGGTGGGATAAAATATCATGATATTTTTTATCATTTTTGCCCGATTGAACACGACCTTTTTTGGTTCCTTCTGTCAATTTTAAATTTATTTCTTTATGATATTTTCGGCACTTAAATTAAATTAAATTTGCTTTTTTAAGATATGGTATTTACGCAGTCACCTATTTATTTAAACATAAATAATAATTTATATTTCGGAGTTTTGTCTGATAACACAAACACAACAAAACTCAAACTAAAATTATTTGTGTCTCCAATATTTGGATAAAACCAAATAGTTTCAATATCAAAATAATTAAAAAAATATATACATTTAATTAAAAACCTGACGACAAAATGAGTTTATTGAATTTTACAAAGCGATTTAAAACAAAATGTAACATTTAAAATCAATTTATCATTTTTTATCAATTTTGGTTGTTCAATCGGGTTTGACGTATTACGAAATGAAGTTAGAGTGGGATAAAAGATATTTTTTATCATTTTTGCCCGATTGAACACGTCCAAAATGAAAAAAATAAAAACAAAAGTTATAATTAAACGTCAAACAATTTAATTTATTCTGATTTTTTTTTATTAAAGATAATTAATTATAATTTTTTGTAGTATTAAAAACTGTTAAATATTTATCTTTTGTATAAAAAAACAATATTTTTCGACAGATAAAACCAAAAACATTCCATGATTTTTTTGGCGATAAATGAGTGCGTTTTATCGCAAAACGTGATAAAAATTATCATATTTTGGACGTGTTCAATCGGGCAAAAATGATAAAAAATATCATGATATTTTATCCCACCCTAACTTCATTTTGTAATACTGTACGTCAAACCCGATTGAACAACCAAAATTGAAAAAAATGATAAATTGATTTTAAATGTTACATTTTGTTCTAAATCGCTTCGTAAAATTCAATAAACTCGTTTTGTCGTCAGGTTTTTAATTAAATGTTATATTTTCTAATTACTTCTTCTTTATAAATTATTTTGATATTGAAACTATTTGGTTTTTATCCAAATATTGGAGACACAAATAATTTTGGTTTGAGTTTTAATGTGTTTGTGTTCTCAGACAAAACTTCGAAATATAAATTATTATTTATGTTTAAATAAATAGGTGACTGTGTAAATACCCCTAGTGTTCAGTCGGGCAAAAGTGATAAAATGTATCATGCTATTTTTTATCACGTTTTGCCATAAAACGCACTCATTTATCACCAAAAAAAACAAGTTTTTTTTTGGTTTTAGCTGTCAAACCTAGTGTTCAGTCGGGCAAAAGTGATAAAATTTATCATGATATTTTTTATCACGTTTTGCCATAAAACGCACTCATTTATCACCAAAAAAACAAGTTTTTTTTTGGTTTTAGCTGTCAAAATAAATACATATTTGAAAACAAAATATTTGGCTTTTGATTGTGGTGTGATGTTTTTAATAATATTCAGGAAGGTTATTGTTTATTATTTTATAAAAAATCGCGATGAATTGGTTTTGATGTTGCCCAAATAAAGATGCTCTACAGAAGTTTGACGTGTAAAATCACTTTTTTCGTTTTGGTTGTTCTGTGGGGCATGACATAAAATACAACGAAATGAAGTTAGGGTAATAAAAAATATCATGATATTTTTTATCACTTTTGCCCGACTGAACACGACCAAAATAAATACATATTTGAAAACAAAATATTTGGCTTTTGATTGTGGTGTGATGTTTTTAATAATATTCAGGAAGGTTATTGTTTATTATTTTATAAAAAATCGCGATGAATTGGTTTTGATGTTGCCCAAATAAAGATGCTCTACAGAAGTTTGACGTGTAAAATCACTTTTTTCGTTTTGGTTGTTCTGTGGGGCATGACATAAAATACAACGAAATGAAGTTAGGGTAATAAAAAATATCATGATATTTTTTATCACTTTTGCCCGACTGAACACGACCACCATATGAATATCTTAAAAAAGCAAATTCAATTTAATTTAAGTACCGAAAATATCATAAAGGACGTGTTCGGTCTGGCCAAAATGAAAAAAAAAATCACGAAATTATACGTCAAACTCATTTCCTGCTAACTTCACCTCGTTAAATATACGTCAAACCTGACCGAACAGCCAAAAATGAAAAATTTGGATTTATACGTCAAACTCTACTTAAAACGCCGGTACACATGGAGAACGAATTATCATTTTTCACCAAATTATGTAAGAAAATTGCTAAAATAGTGAAAAACGTATGTTTTTAACTTACAATAGCTAAAATATCGTGCATTTTACTATATAATATATATAAAATTTTTAATTTATCAAAATTTTTAGTTTAATACAAATTTTCAATTTATCATCTTAAATTCAAAATTATCAACAATAAATTGAAATTTTCTATTAAAACTATTAAAATTTGATATTTAGTAAATGCACGATATTTTAGCTATCGTTAATTAGAAACTTTCGGTTTTCACTATTTTAGCAATTTTCTGACCTAATTTAGTAAACAATGAAAATTCGTTTGTAAATTGTAAACAAAATCTGTAGGACTACTATGTATTCCGATTATGGCACTATTTTGGTTTTCCTTCCCATTTATTTTTGTAATTTTTTAGTGTCTTTTGTATGAATTATTTTTTCCAAAGTACCTATACTAAATTTTCGGAAAAAATTGTTCCATTTCATAGCAATTTAAACAACAAAATTGCTATTAAATTAAAATCAAAATGCTAGTTTTTAATTTGTTTATATTTTTTTTAGCGATTAACACTTATGATCTTAGTCATGTTAAACAAAATTTTTGATAAGTATGGCTCAGAGAATTCGAATGTGATCTCGCCCTGTTAGCTTTTTACATAATTTTTACATTTTTTAGCTTTTTACTGATGTAAATGTCTCAACCTGAAAAAGTAGAAAAAAATCATTAGCCCAAATTATATTAACCAGAACAAGAAAGTTAAAGAATTTTGGATGAAATGTTTCTGTAAGTTTATATCGAAGATAATATTAGCTATACGTCTCAGTAATGTTTGTCTACAAAATTTACTTTGCGACTTATTCGGCTTTTAGTAAACTTGGTTTGATCTACCAAAAAAACACAAGGGCGATTAATCCTGATTTATAAATTTGTAAACTGCACTCACTTTAAGTTCAATTGTAATTTGATGTTTTAAGCAAATGAACTTTGATCACCTGCGATCCATCATGTTTGACACGAATGCGATTACCTAAAATTTTAGCTGAGAATACTAAATCTTCTAAGATAGCATCATTAACAGCCATCAATGATCTTGATCGTGGGCGCTTTTGCTTCGATTGTGTTCTTGTTTTACGTGTTGGCATTGATAAATTTTAATGAATACAATATGTTTACCGGACAATTTCTTTTCTAATTCACGTACTAATCTGGTTTGAATTTTTTGGAATGCCTTTTGTTTTGGCATTGGAACATAACATAAATAATGATTCCCTAAAAAAAATGAATCCCAATTAGTTAACATTTTTAACTTAAGAAATCGTGCTCATACCTTTTTGTTGTTGAATTCAACTTCACGGACGCCTGTAATAAACAATTCACACACGTTTTGCCCATTGATTTCTCAAAATCATCGGGTTCTGCACGCATAACAATGTCGTTGATCTAAAGGCAAAAAATCAATACATCACACATCAACAGACAAAATACACTAATTACTTTATACCACAAATTGGATAAGTCCACATTTCACTTATATTTAAACAACATTTTAAATTTAATATTATTTTTAAAAAAAACAGCTGTTCAAAATATATATATTTTCATTTGACAGCCAAATCCACGAAATTTTGACATTTAAATCCAAAAAAAAAGTTGGATTTTTGAGTGCGTTTTATGCTACATAATTTGACATATAAATCGTGATTTTTTTTTTCATTTTGGCCAGACCGAACACTAGGAAAGAAAATAAATTCAAAATTGACAGCTGGAACCAAGAAAAAAGTTTTTTTTTTATTGTGATAAATGAGTGCGTTTAATGCCAAATGTGATAAAAAATATCATGATATTTTTTATCATTTTTGCCCGATTGAACACTAGGAGTGTTTCCTCGGCCAAACGTGATAAAAAATATCATGATACTGCACGTCAATTACTTATGACCCTAACTTCATTCCGTTAAATTTTATGTCAAACCCGAGGAAACGACCAAAACGAAAAAATAAAAACATAAGTTAAAATTAAATGTCAAACAATTTAATTTATTCTGATTTTTTTTTATTAAAGATAATTAATTATAATTTTTTGTAATATTTTAAACTGTTAAATTTTTGTATAAAAAACAATATTTTTCGACAGGTAAAACCAAAAACATTCCATGATTTTTTTTGGCGATAAATGAGTGCGTTTTATGGCAAAACGTGATAAAAAGTATCATATTTTTTACCAAATTTGCCCGAGGAAACACGACCACTTTTGCCCGACTGAACACGAACGACCATAATAGCCGTATTTTATTGACACTTTACATTTTTACAATAACAATTGCACTGTTGAATTCCACAGTAGATTCGTCGAATTTCCTGCTAAATTGACGGAATTTAAAATCGAATTCATCGTTTAGTTTGCCTACTTTCCAGGTTCCAATGAGTTGGAGGCAACAATTGTACGTGATATGGCTACCGACCATTTTTGTGTCTATGCCCGGTCCCAGTGGAACGCCACCCAAAGCTAACCTAACCTAACCTTGCCTACATTACGCTACCAATACATACCAATATTATAATTCCAAACATTGAATTCCATGGCTATTTTATTTGACCAAATTTGAATTCCTAGGCCAAGTGTTTTTTTTCTATTATTAAACATGATCTATTGACGATGGAAACGTGGTATACATACACTTGGGTGTTAAAAATTCGCACATTGATAAATTTTCACCAAAATATCAAAAAATCCAATGTTTGTTTTATTTTCTTAAATGCAGGTTCAAAGTCTATTTCAACACCTATCCAGTGGTTCCATTTTTGTACTTATACCGTATCAACAAAGTGATTTTTGGGGTCAACATCTGAAGTACAGGTTTTTTGTGAATTTATCAGCATGAAAATTAGTGGTAAAAATCGAATTAAAACATGGAAATCAGCAAAAAAACATTTTTATTAATAAGAAGTATTCCCTCCCCTAGCCCAAATGACAGCTTCCATTCGATGTTTCATCGATTTCACCAAATCTTGAGGTATCGCCTCCCATTCCTCTGCGATCGCCTGTTGCAGCTCCTGGAGGCTCATTGAAACAACATCTCTGGTTCGAACCCTTTTTTCAGCTCGCTCCATAAATGTTCAATGGGATTGAGGTCCGGGCTTCGAGCTGGCCACTCCATATCAGGCACATCCACCTCTTGAAGGTACTGGTAAACTATACCAGCCGTATGTGGTCTCGCATTATCCTGCATTAACACGAAGTTTTCACCAATAAAACCGGCAAAAGGTACGACGTAGTCCTCGAGTACTTTCTCAATGTACCGTTGAGAAGTAAATCCTCTTTATCGACGGCCAGTATTCGCTGCGGGGATGAACACAAGATCTGTCTTCGCCTCCAATGACAAGCCTTCCCAGAACATGCATGAACCACCGCCATATGAGACTCGTTCTTCAATGCAACAATGTGCAAATCGCTCTCCTGGTCTTCTATACACTCTTTCTCGCCCATTGTTGCCATGTAAACACATCCTGCACTCGTCAGAGAACATGACTGTTCTCCATTGTTCTTCTGTCTAATCCAAATGTTCTTGAGCGAACTGAAGGCGGGCTCGCCGGTGGGCTGGGGTCAATTTCGGCCCGTTTGCTGTTCTGTGTGCAGTCATATTACATTCTTGAAGTCGTCTTCTAACTGTCCACCAACTGAATTCGGATTCACGAACTTCTTGGAGCCGCTGTCCCAGTTGAACCGCATTCAAACGACGATTTCGCAACGAAGTAGTCACAAGAAAGCGGTCATCACGCTGTATTGTAGCACGACGTCCGCCAGATCCTTCTCGCCGTCTGAAGCCGCAATTATGAGACGACCTGATGAAAAAAAGGATTCAAGCCAGAGATGTTGTTTGAACGAGTCTCCAGGAGCTGCAACAGGCGATCGCAGAGGAATGGGAGGCGATACCTCAAGATTTTGTGAAAACTTTGGTAAAATCAATGAAACATCGGTCATTTGGGCTAGGGGAGGGAATACTTCTTATTAATAAAAATGTTTTTTTTTGCTGATTTCCATATTTTAATTAAATTTTTACCACTAATTTTCATGCTGATAACCACAAAAAACCTGTACTTCAGATGTTGACCCCAAAAATCACTTTGTTGACGTACAAAAATGGTTCCACTGGATAGGTGTTGAAATAGACTTTGAATCTGCATTCAAGAAAATTAAACAAACATTGGATTTTTTGATATTTTGGTGAAAATTTGGATTATTTTACATACTTATTTAAGATGGCGGCAAATAAGTATGTCTAAATAAATAACTTTCGGAAAGGGCCCTTATGATTAAAACCAAGTATAACGAAGAGAATAAAAAACGGCTTAATTTCATAAGGGTTTTTAATGAAATAAGCAGGGATGTCTTACATTGTCCTAAATTTAATTAGTTTCGCTATTCATTCATATGGCGCCGTGGCTTAGTTGGTTAAAGCGCCTGTCTAGTAAACAGGAGATCGCGAGTTCGACTCTCGCCGGAGCCTCAGTAATAAATAAGATTACTTTTTTTTTAAGATTTGTATTCAGAATCCATTTCTGAAATTCCCAAACAAAAAAAATTTTTTGGTAAATCAACATCCATTATGTCCGTATTTAGCATCAGGAATTTTAATGTAGTTTACAATTAATACAATTTTTTTTTTCTCAAACTATTTAATATGAAAATGGCCGTCAGGACGGGGAATAAATATTTAATTCTTTGCAAAAGCAATTATCTATGATTCTAAAAGCTAAAAATGCTTGAGATCTTCGATTAACGAAAAAAACAAATATTAGGCCCGATTATCTGGAATGATAAAATTCATGTTGTTATTTTATTTCCCCGCTTCCTATATGAATTTGTATTGAATAAACAAAAATACCATACAATTTTGGAAGGCAGAATCGGGCCTATTTTTTGATCAAAATTAACTTTATTTAAAAAAAATAAGATTCCTTGGAATAATAATACAAATTCTAGTCGCTATCCTCTTCATCCCCAGTACTTTCGGCTTCCTCCTCCTCTTCTTCTTCAGATCCAGCTTTTACTTCAGATTTTTCAGTTCCCTTTGTTTTCGCCTTTTTCTTAGCTTTTCCCTTATCACTTGAGCTACCGTCCGACGAATCATCACCCGAAATGTATTCTTTACTCTTGAAACCACTTCCGGCCATTGTTCCAGCCGCTTTCTTCGGTGATACAGCTTCCTTTTTACGTTTTCCAGACGATTTACTACTACCTTCATCGCCGCTACCTACAGCCGCTACTGGTGCAGCACCTCCACCACTTTCTTTCCATACCTTCATAGCCTCGGTATAGCGTTCTTTATCTTTGGCAGCTTTTTCCTCCCAAATCGATTTATCCTTCATTTCTTTCCATAATTCACCACCCTTCTTGGCGATTTCAATAACTGAAATACCTGGATGATCAGCTTTGATCTTTTCACGTGTATCATTCAACCAAAGCATGAATGCCGTGGTCGGACGTTTTGGCTGTCCAATTTCTCTAGTTTTCTTAGATCCTTTTGAAGCCCGTTTAGTACCACCAGCACTACTACTACTCTTTGATTTCTTTTCCGAAGTTTCTTTAACTTTTTTCGGTGTTTTCTCTTTTTTTGGACTTCCATCTGAACCGCCGCCACCCTCTTCATCATCACTATCCTCTGATGTTTCAGGATTACTATCATACTCATCGGCTGGCACATCAGATTCTTGCTCATTTGGATTGAAATCCTCATCGGTCGATTCCTCATCACTTTGATCATCGCCTGATTCTCGTTCGCGTGCTTCAGCTTGTACACGTGCCAAATATGCGTCCGGCTCTTTTTCATCGTCCGAATCACCGAAATCATCTTTATATGTGGCCTTATCATTTTTGCCCGTGTTATTTTTAACACGAAGCTTTTTCGATGTTATGAAATCGTACAGCTTGCCATATTCCTCCTTTTCGATACTGCTGAATGTATGATTGGTGCCGGATTTCAACTCAATTTCGAAATCAAAACTTCGAGTTGAACCACCGCTGCGTGCAAAATTGACACAATTTATTTCTTCGAAACGTATGTGTACGGGTGGTTTGTTAACATATATAAAACCACGTTCCAATGGATAAAGATAACCCGCAGCTGCTTTATAGGAGCATCCGATGGCTGGTGTACCAGAATTTCCAACAAAACTTCCAGGTCCTGTTAATTTTCGATCTATTAATACTTTCATAATAATTCCTAGTACTTCGTAAGTTGGCCCAGACAGGTCCTTCTGTAATTTTCCTTGATATTTTTCCTTCAACTCTTCCTCGGAAAATGGAAGTTCAATGCTAGTTTCTTCGTCTACTTGGAATAGTAGAACCAAGAAGTGATAACGAGTTTGACCTTGTTTGATCGGAGGATCCAACGATAGCACGAAAAACATTTGCCGACTATCTTTATGCGGCAATAAAAATAGGCGAAGTACTGTCGACATAGGTATTTTGTAATCAAACGTTTTACCATGAAGCTGAAAAAATGTTTGAAATATTTTGATGTCATAACGACCGCGAGGTGTGAGGCAATGAATTTCTCGAAATATAGCGATTGCATCACCGGACACCGATATAACAGATGCCTTATTCATTACATTTTGATAGAATCCATCAACTGGATCGGCTTCGGATGACTCAGTTGTCGGTATATGAAAGCGCATCTCCAACAAACTAACTGGTGCATCATCATTCTGATGAAATTCCAGAGTTACTTCATTCTTCCCTGTGGTACATTGGCTTACATGATTTAATGGAATCTCAAAATTTGTCTTATTCTCTACATCAAAACTTAGTACGGCCCCATTAAAATGGGCAATACCCCAATTCCAACCGCGTAACGATAGCTCCTTTTCCAACATATCTTTTTTGTAGTGGGTTTTAAAGTAACCCGCAATTTTTTCCTCATCGCCATCTTTGAGTCCATTGAAACGATAAAGAGAACCATTTTTCATGAATATCCGGATACCCCAGGAACCAACAAATTTTTGGAAATTCACCATTTCCATATCATTGCCGCTAATTTGTTCAACTTTTCCGGTTTTATTATTCTTAAAAATGATATTTGATTCGGTCATTTTCAATTTTCCGGGAGTCTGTAATTTTATAAATAAAGGAATTTGGTTTTAGATCGCGTCATGGTCACATATTGCGCCGAAATAATTTTTTTTACACAACATACCATGCAGCCTTTGATCTCGGCCGTAATCTCAGAGTATTCTAACTCCACCATTTTTACACGAGCTAATTATTAA
The DNA here is from genome assembly GCA_958295665.1 of Tipula vernalis. NCBI lineage: Eukaryota > Metazoa > Arthropoda > Insecta > Diptera > Tipulidae > Tipula > Tipula vernalis. The sequence continues at coordinate 374,617,483 of OY282559.1, forward strand.
CAAATAAGGAATGTAATTTATTTTTTGAGAAAAAAACTCGAGAAAAATCGCTCTATTAATCGATCAATTATTTAGATGTCAAATTTATTTGAGGTTAGACTGGCGCCAGAGCCGCAAAGCTTGTGAAACATCATGGAAGAGATATTTAATGAAATCTTTTTGTGGAATCAGTGGAATCTAAATGAAATTTATCGAAGCACAGATGGCGTAATATATTCCACATTTAAAATTGTTTTTTTTGTTTTTATGGAAGTTGATTTATTTTGCTGTGTAATTTTTGAAAATTTATTGTGGAAAACAGATTTAATAAACCATGGTTTTTGAACTAGATTGCGTTGGTGATAAACATAGACGTGGACCGGTAAGTGGCTAATCTATATTTCATCCTAATATTAAATGAGATATATGACTGGTTCTTTAATTTTCTTACAAGGGGGTAAGTTGCCCAAAGAGCTACTCAGTCGGCTGTTACGCCTTTTTTATGTATAGCGAACATAAAATTACACTAAATTCCTTCTTTTCAATTTTTTTGCCAGAATGAGTAACCTTTTTTCAAAAACGATCAATTATGGAAAAAGTTTTGGAAAAGGGAATTTAATTTTCTAGTTACTAAAATGTAGGGGAGACAAACAAAATAGGCGCAACATTCGACTGGGTAACATATTGGGTTAAGCATCGCTTCCCCTTTATCCATTGTTACATTTCATCACCAAATCTTTAAAGAAGTTTCGATTTTATTTTTTATACAGAGTAAAATATCACAGCAATATTGCATGCATTGTTCTCTTCGTCACATTATGACAAAAGACTGAAAGCAGCCCAAATTATTAAAGGTAATCGAAGACCTTTGTTACATAATTAACCTAAACCCACTCCTCTTGACAATAATAATTAATTAGAGAGAAATGAACGAGTTTCATTTAAAATATCAATCGCAGATTTTCTGAACGGATTTTTTATTCACGGATCTCCAAAAACAACATTGACCCGATGTATGAGTAGCTGTACTGTAAACCTCAAATTTAAGCCTACTTAGCTGTTGTTCATTAGCTTAATTTGACAAGAACAACAAATATTTTCTCAGTATACATTAAAAAAACCATATTTCGTATTACAGCAAAATCATCATGAACATCTTGCACCAACATCAACATCTTTGAGGCCACAAACACCTACCCAGTCGGTACAAGATTCATTTAATTTCTGCCCGCCGTGTTCATTAAATTCGGTTGAGAATATAGATCAACAAAAAAGCTCATCGCCATGGAAAGAGATGGAAAAAAAACTTAAAAAGCAAGGCGGCCCACCGTGGTATCACGAACTGTCTCCATCGCAAATGAAATCGGCCGATGGTTTACAAGATAGTTTGCGGGACGATCTAGAACAATATTCAACCACTAAAACTCGAGCATTAGTCTCTAATATGGGATTGTCACCATTGCCAAGTAATAAAAATTTGTCAATGTCAATGGAAATGAGCCGTGGCAATGATTTGGCGTTTTTATGGTTTCTCAATGAGACTTCTTACAATACCAAGAGTTTACACGCGGAGCGGACAGATTATACTGAAAATGAAAAACTTCTTCTGTCGTCAATTACCCATTTGGACATGATAACAACATTACGGGAATTGGATCGTATTCTACCGAAACAACATAAGGGCATATCAAATAAACTAAATAAACCTCGTCGAAAGAAAAAAATATATATTTCACCATATCTGGAACCGCTCACACGACCTAAAATGCCCGTATCGAGAGTGATGTTACCACCAAACAAAGCACCTATGCCGGTTAATCCATACGAAGTCTATAAAGATCGAACTTTTACCCCGCCCAATGAACACAATCGATGGTACGCGGCTAAACGTAAAACACAATCGGATCTCGATCGGGAAGCACTTTTAAAAAGAGTTTGTAGTGGTTCGGCCACAAATTTTGAGCAACGTAAAGAACAAATGTTCGACCAATTCTTAGAATTAACGAAATGCCAGCGAAACAAACGAACTCAGATTGTGTATCCAGTAGATTTGAATAATGCCAATACAACGAAAGAATTTGAAGAATTGGCGAGACAATACCAAAATCAAACGATTGTAAGAGCTATAGTGCGAGATTTATTGGAGAATGCTTTGAATGTGCAAAAAATACGAGCATGCTGTAAAACAATCGAGTGTATGGTGGATTATGAGAAATATTTGTGTATGCTGGAAAGAAATATGGAGCAGCAAAAGCATGAACGTGAGCAACAAAAATATTTCAATATAAAAGAATGTAAATTCGACTACGATAAAATATTTAATGATGAAACTTTTGAACAGAAGCAATCGGAAAGCGGTTTTCTTTCAGGTGAAATTGATAAGTAATTAGTAATAATTTGTAGTATAAGCAGCGTTTTTTATTTTGTCACTTTTTTTTTTTTTTTACTTTGTTTAGACGTGTGGGCTCAAAATCTACAGAAGTTTGCATGAAAAATTTATTTTGCCTGGAAATTCCATTGTGGACAGAACCTACTTATGAAGACAAAGAAAATTGTAGTGATGAGGGTTTTAATGAAGATGAAGCCGAATTAGGATCGGTCCTTACATCAAAAGCAAATCCAGGACCAGCGGTTGATCCTAATGATCCGAAGGAAGTTCTGAACGAGTTAGGGGTATGTAAATACAACTTTTAAGTGCGTTGAAGTACAATAAAACATAAGAAAATTTGAAATTATGCAGAGTGCCTTGGAGAAAATGAAGAAAAACCCCAAATTTGTTTTAGCATCAATACCATTAGCGGCCGAAATTCCGATATTGATTGAATTCGCTTTTCAACGATTTGGTCGAACATTTTCAGACCGAGAACGTATCAAGTTATTCAAAAAATGCGACAGACAATATTTATTACTCAAAAAAGAGAAAATGAAAATTATAACGCCGACAGATGAAGCGATTGGTAGTGGATCACTAACGTGGGATCAACATGGCTGGTTAAAGCGCCGAACAAATGAAGTGCTTGACGACCATTACCATCGTGTGAAAGAACATTTTCTCAAACAAACACGGTTATTTTGGCCACTTTTGTTACCCCAGTTATGCACCGATGGTCTTCCGAGAGAAGTGTTTTATTCATATTTGCCAGCGAACGCAAGAGACATATATCCATTTAGGCCATGGAGTCCTGGCAACAAAGTGTAAAAAATAAATATCCTAAGTAACATTTCTCAAAATTGATAGAAATAAGTAGGTATATTTTATTTGCATTTTTTTTTCTATATTTTCCAAGTGCTTTCTTTAAACCTAAATTCCTAAGTTTATACCGCCATAGTTTAAAGAGTCTACAGTTTATTCGACCTAAATTGTATAGGTCAGATGGTGTAAACGCTAGTCACCCAAATTCGGCCACTGGAAAGTAAAATGTGTGGCCTGACTGCTGGTGAACTAAAAATATGGTGTAAACACTTCGACAAGAAGTTTTCCGAATTTTCCAATAGGTGCAATTTGTTAATTATCATTTTTACAGAAAAATTAAATTTAAATCAATAAATCCGAAAATAATATAATGAGGTAGTTTACACTGCCATATATAGCCTGCCATATATGACCGGCATAAGAAGGTAAACTAAATCCTGAAGTTGACCTTGAAAGCCTTCGGAGGGCAAATATTAAGAACTTTTTTGAATTCGCTCAATACAATCACTAAAGATTTTATAACCAGAACTCCAGATAACTACAGCGTATTCCAAAATAGGCCTAACAAAAGCAGTATATAAAGTATATGGGTCAGAAAATTGATGAGCATGTCTCTTTATGAAACCAAGCATCGAGCCGGCTCTAGCTACAATCATTTCTATATGTTTAGTAAAACCTAGGTTACCTACCTGTAAACAAAACACCTAAATCAATAAACTGAGTAACTCTATCTATTTCCACGTTTTGTAAACTGTACGGAGCTACAATTAATATCTTAATTCATGCAAATGACATAGTTTTACATTTGAAGATATTGAGAACGATTTTCGGTAGTCCAATCACTAAACCGATTAAGGTCCTGTTATACCAATAAAACGTCTGCGCTATTTCGGATAGTAGCGTAAATTTTAAGGTCATCTACATATAACAGACATTTACAAAACTTAAAACATGTAACAACATCATTAACAAATAATAGAATAAATAATAATGGGCCTAAATGACTGCCCTGAGGAACACCAGATGAGACTGTTAACTTCTCAGAATAATTTTGACCAATACGTACTAGTTGAGACCTTTACGACAAATAAGATGATAACCATTTTATAGGAATAAAATTAGAATTCACTTTAATCAATTTATCAATTAATAATTTATGATTAATTTTGTCAAAGGCCTTACTGAAATGTGTATAGATAGTGTCAACTTGGGCACCTTTTTCTAAACAGTATATCGCATCATTAACAAATACCACAAGATTGGTTGTCGTTGATCTACCAGAGAAAAAACCATGCTGTTGGGGAACAATTAAGTTTTTAATATTAAGATAAATACAATCCTTTACCAGTTTTTCAAAAGTTTAGGGATAAGCGTCAATTGACGATTGTAAAAGTAGAGAACGCGCCTCTCGAGGAAAAAAGTTCAAATGAGGCAACTGCCAAAATGACATTTCTCATAAATGCGACGAAAGGAAATTTTGTAATCCGGTAGTTAAAAATTGTTTTTATAATCCAAAATATGAATTATTTACAATTATTAGCAATCTGGTAAGTAAAAATTGTGTTTACAGTTCAAAATTGGAATTCTTTACAACAATTTCGAACGTCAAATTAGCAGCTACCTCAGTTTAAAAATTTTCCACTAGGTGGAATCTGTGATGCTCCAATCGTCAATTGACGATTGGAACCGTGATTTTAGACAAAATATTTGTCGGCATTACAACTTCAAAAAATTTCCACTATACCATATTTCAGTCGTTCTGCGAGCGCTAATGCTGATTTTTGTTTGGTATTACAGCTTTATTTTATTCCGATAGGTAGTGCTTGCTCTCTATTTTGTTCTTATATTTTGTAGTGTACAAATAAATTGTACTAAACTGGGAGCAATTGTACATTATAAGAATCTTTAAAAATAAAAAACAATACTTTGAAATAATATTAAATAATATATAATATTTTTATTGGTACTTGATTAATTCAATACACAGCAACATTGCCAAATAAATTTTTTATTTCAATATCACATTTTTCATATTTTATATAAACAAAAAAAAAATATAAATATAAATTAACAAAAACAATACATCATTAATGTAATAATTATTATAATTACTCCAACAATTCCTCTTGTATCAGAGGAGCATTTTTCAAGTCTTTTCTTAACCAAATCTTGTGAAATTTTGTAGCCATAAAAATTATGAGATTTTATTAAGTTTCTGGTTTGGATTAATGCTGAACATGTTTTTAATTGACGTCGATAGCATAACTTTTTTTTATAATATTTTGTGTCGAAAATATTCGTTCTACATTTGCAGAGGAATGTGGAATAGATAAAATACCCCGTGCTATGTGACCTATGTTCTCAAACCTTTTCTCGTTTAGTTCGTTTTTGATTGTGTCTACTACAGACCAAAACTCTGTAATTGAACTATTTCTTAATTGTTTTAATTCCGGATAATCAGCTAAAACTCTAAATTCGTTATTTATTCTTTCAGCAATTTTTACATCATCTTCTGGAAAAATTTTCAATATCAAAGGCAAAATACTATTAGTCTTTCCTGAAATTACATGGCTAGGTGCAAATATAGGCATCAAATTTAAAATTTCATCTTTGAAATTGATTTTTTTTCTCAAATTATCACAGAAGCTTATATAAAAATGTTTAACGTTCGTTTTAAATAAAAATAAATCGTGTTCTGGCAAGTTTCCTTGCATACTTAAGAATTCGGCCTGCGTACCACAATAAACTCGATCTAAAGGAACATGATTTTCGTTTAAGTTTAACAAAGAATTGCAGGTTTTATCCAGGACATCTTTTTTAATAAAATTCCGACTGAATTGGTCGAATAAAAATTTCATTCGAGGAATTATAATATGCACTCTGGCATCCTCAGATTGCATTTCCACATTAACTCACTAATTGCTTATTTTAAAATAATATAAAAGTGCATCCCATTGCTCGATAATACGGTCAATTGCAGCCTAAAAATATTAAGAAAACAATTAAATAACAATACGTAAAGATAAAGTAGTAAAATTAAATTAATTTACCAGATATGATAGCCAACATGTTGAAGCATATTTAAGTAATTTGTGTATTTCACTGCCAAAATATTCCTGAAATTTTATGAAGTCCTTTTGCCTGCTAGTGCTGCTTGCTGCTTGTGCAAAAATGACGGTTGATTTCTCGTATAAGTTGTACAATTGAGTAAGGAAGCTGAGATGCCGCAGACAACGAAATTAAGTTAATGTTATGGCAAATACACCCGTTTACTACCAATTTCGGTACCAGCTCTTTTAATTTTGCTTGGACGCCGTTATTTTTACCCATCGTAACGTAGCCGTTGTCAGCTGTAAATCCAATAGGTTTTTCAACGGGATGCTATTTTCCTCTAAGACATTCAATAAAGCGATAAAAATACCCAAAACGGAGGAATCTTCAACAGGTACCAATGCCAAAAAATTATCATGATATTTTTCATCGAAATTTCGAATGATTATTGCCAAATTTTTTGATGATGTGATGTCGGTACACGGTCATACTATAAGCTATTGATATGATAATGTCAAATTAATGGCTAGTGGGGAACACTATGAATTGCCAAGCTTTGAAGTCCCAGATAGTCAAAATTCACATGTTTTTTGGCGAAAATGTTGTTCAATTAATTTTGTCAGGGAGATCCCAGAGTTTTCCGACATTTCACAACATATGCATTAAATAGCTCATACTATAAGCTATTGATATGATAAATTCAAATTAATGGCTAGTGGGGAACACTATAACTCTAGGATCGCCCTGACAAAATTAATTGAACAACATTTTCGCTAAAAAAACATGTGAATTTTGACTATCTTGGCACTTCAAAGCTTGGCAATTCATAGTGTTCCCCACTAGCCATTAATTTGACATTATCATATCGATAGCCTATAGTATGAGCTATTTAATGCATATGATGTGATATGTCGGAAAACTCTAGGATCGTCCTGACAAAGTTAATTGAACAACATTTTCGCCAAAAAACCTGTGAATTTTGCCAATCTTAACTTTTCAATTGATTTTATTTAAAATTTCTAGTTGCAACTTAAATTTTTGTGTTGTTTATTTTTATGTTATTAATTATTTAATTATTATCCAGGTTAATTTTTTTTTATTGAATTACACCGTAAAAAATATATGTACGCTTCCCAGTAAAAAATCGGGTAACGTGGAAATTAAAGAATATTTCATCTTGGTTTAAACGTACTGCTATTTATGCAAGGTAGAAAGAGAAAGCCCTATATGGTTTATACCAAATTCTATCCAAACGTTTATTTCACGTTACTTCAAAGAAGAATATAAATTTTACCGCGTGTATTTTTTATTCTTTTTGTGATCCTGTCAGTAGAAATACATAAAAAATGTACATATATTAAATTAAATTAATTAATTAAATAAAATAAAATATTTATTATAATAATACATATAATATTATTTTCCTAATCAAGTAAGTGTCGAGAAACAGTATTATAATAAAATATTTATTGTATTATGACTAGAAAACTACAACAGATCTCTAAACGCCATTTTAGGCGCTTAGTATCTAACCGCGTAAAGGAAATTTCATCATCAAACTGTGCAAAAAGATCATTATTATCCTTAGCCTCTACTACTATTCTATTGAACGAAGGCAGTAGTAATAATAAAAATGTGATAAATACTAAATGTGACGCCATGTCGAAAAGTGAGGTTAGAACTAAATGTGCCGAGAATAATTCGAATACTAAAATGAATGTCGATACATCTATAATTATTAATAATAAAAAGCACGATAATGATAAATTGGAAGTTTTAAAAAACGATTTAAAACAAATTGTGATCGTAAATAATTTGAGCACCACAGCTACTTCCAGCATTTTAACAGCTTTGAACGAATATGGGTTAAAACTGCCCCGTTCGAAAAGCACATTACTAAAAAATAATAAGAATAAAGATACCATAAGTGAAACAAGAATTGGTACCGGACATTTTACATATATTGGAATTCAAAAAAATGTTATAAACTGTAACTATGAGAAGGTCTTAAATGAATCTATAATAATTTTAGATATCAATGTAGATGGATTGCCACTATATAAAAGTTCAAAATTATGCGTTTGGCCCATTCTAGGGTGTTTTATTAACTGTCCCCATATATACCCCTTTGTAATAGCGGCGAACATCGGAAATGGACACCCTACGTCACATGAAACTTTTTTTGCGGAATTTGCCAAAGAATGTAAACAATTAAGTGAAGAGGGTATTTTTGTTTCACAAAGAATGGTTAAAAAACGATTTAATGTGCGACTAATTTGTTGCGATGCGCCTGCGAGATCTTTTGTGACTTGCACAAAATACCACAACGCTATAAACGGTTGCCATAAATGTGAACAAGCTGGATTTAGTTACAATAGCAGAACTGTTTTTAGTGTGACCGTTGCTAAGTTAAGGACTGATGAAAGTTTTTTTTTGAGACATGATGCTAAGCATCATAATGAAAACTATCAAAATAGAAAATCCATTCTCGAAGAATATAATTTTAAAATGGTAACTCAATTCCCGCTGGATTCGATGCACCTGGTGGATCTTGGCGTAGCCAAAAAAATACTTACTATGATATGCTCCAAAAACAAAAAACTCATTGATCAAATGTCCGAATTTAATAAAATAATTGCTAAAAACTTCATTCCAAATGAATTTAACAGAAAACCTCGTGAATTTAATGATTTGGCTCGATTTAAAGCAACTGAGTTTCATTTGTTTATTGCATATTATGGACCAGTTTTATTAAAACCGATGTTAAGTGAAGAAATGTATAATCATTTTATTTTGGTACACTGTGCTATTCGATTATTATGTGATTATAAAGCAGCCAAGAAAAACGCAGATTACGCAGAAAAATTATTAAAATTTTTTGTAAAACATTTTTCCACTTTTTATGGAAAAGAATATGTTAATTATAATGTTCACAACCTCCTGCATCTACCCGACTGTGTTAGACAATTTGGTCCGCTACAAAATTTTAACGGCTACAAATTCGAAAATTTTTTACAAATTTTGAAAAATAAAATTAAAAAACCCAGCAATATACTAAAACAAATTGTTAATAGGCAAAATGAATTATGGACTATTTCAAGTAATCGTAAACCCAAATCAATCACTGAGTTTCGTATTTCTGGATTTAAAAACTCGTTTTTTATGCTTGAAAATAACATATCATTTAGTATTGAATCCGTCAGAATTGATTCAAATGTAGAATATGCAATTGGAAAGCGCCTAATAAACTGTACAAATTTTTTTACAAAACCTTGCTCATCAAAAGATTTAAGTATATTCATAGCCGATATTTCTGAGGAAACTGAGGAATACCCAATAAACTCAATTATATGTAAATTAATGATTTTGCCATATAATAATAAATTCGTTTTTTTACCAATTTTATTTACATTAGATTAAAACGTCCAGATTAAAGTCCAAGATGACTGGTGAGTAAGGAAACTTACAACAGAAAAATGCGAAATTTTAACTGTTTTAATCAACTTTTTTACAGATAAGCAGAACGAGGGTTCACAATCCATTCTTTTCAACAAAAATCCCCAAAAAAAAAATATGTTGCTAATTGCTTAAAGAATCAACATTCATCATCATATGAAGACTTTAACTATGATACTACCAAGCAGATTTCAATCATTATAATTTAAAAAACAAAAATCAACTCAAATTCGAATGAAGAATCTGAAAATATTTTTTCTCAAGACTATGACGATGATAATTTAAACCCACAAAATTCAAAAATAGTTAAGCCACAACCAGTGTTAGATTTGCCCTCCAATGAAACTTACGACTTTTCAACTTCTGATGTTCGACAGTCTGAATTAAATACGACCAATTACGAATTAGTAAACGTTCATTCAGAAAGTATTATTGTAAATAGGATAGCAAAGTTAGAGGTAACAGTAGAAAATATGTTTAAGCTCCTACAAGAAATAAAACAGGATATCGGCGAGCTTAAAGAACAGAACAACGAGGACATACAAAATGCAATTTTGCTTCCAATCACTGGTGATTTGGACGGATTAGATCCCCGAATAAGAGATGATAATGCTTTTGCTCAACGTTTTGTACGTTTTATTAGTTGTTATATTATGTAATTAAATCTAACTGAGCAAATTTTCTCATTTACAGATTAAACACATTAGAATATTTAAACCGACGATGAATGCCTGCCCAAATTCTTTCGGTATCGCTAAGATATTTAATGATAGTTTACTCGCTATATACAATTGGGATGGATCGATCCCACAAAAGAAAATCGTTTCGCGACTTAAAATTATTAAATATGGCATTATTTAGTAAGTAAACAAAAATATAAAATTTAATGGTTAAACAATCGTTATTAAAAATAGTGGTTTTATTTTTTAGAAGCATGGCAAGGAGAATCCATTAAAGATTTTAATGAATACGGAAGTTCCATCAGAGCCCAAATGTATACAGCAAGAATGCGAAGGTTTAAACAACAAAACAAGAAAAAATTAGATGATAGCAATGTAAATAATAAAGAACTATAATTTTTTAATCTGACTTAATGTGTCTTTAGGCACATTGAAATACTTACTGTGACTTAATGAATTGAAATGTGATAATATTTTTATGTAACTACATACATATCCAATATTTTATTTAATTTTACCATTAACTAAGTTAATTAAGTTAGTTATACTAACTATATTAAATTGTTTCTAAGTAATTAACAATCTGTCTTATAATTAAATTTATTTTCTTTATTTATTAAATTATATAAATTAAATTCAATGTACATACATTAATGAATTATTTTTATAACAATGAAATGTGATGAATTTATGAATACGAACTATGAAATGTGATGAATATATTAATAAAAACAATTTTGTTAAATAATTAAAAATCTTGTACATATTTATTTCCGATTTATATTCATGAAAAATCAAACGATAAATTAACGTGCAGTTTAAATAACTATTCAACGAGTATTTCATTTGTTAAATTAAAGTTTATTAATATTCCTTAATTAAACGTTCAGATTTAACGTTTACTTATATTGGTGCACCATAGGACATCGTTCTTCTAAAGTAAATTAAGAGAGAACGAAATTTAAACGTTTATTATAAACGTATTTTTTACGTTAAATTAACTTAAGTTTTTTTGCTGGGTTTCTTCAATATTCTCTTTGACAAATTTTGTCAGAAAATTCACACCGATAATTATTTCCCAACAAACCATCAACTGCAATAATCATATTCTCGGTTCAACACAAAAAGAGCCTTAACTGCAATAATATTTTAATATTTTCGGTTCAACCCAAAGAAACCTAATTTAAGTAAAATGTACCAAAAAGATATCGAATGTATTATTGTATTCACAGAAAGTCAATTGTATCGAAAAAAGTACAATTGTACTAACAATTTCATCACTGATTTCCAATCGTCAATTGACGATTGTCATGATTTTGCATGCAGAGCCGTAGGGCTCAATTTAATTCCGGTAGTTTCATCCTCCATATGTTTTGTATGGAGAGAAATGTCATTTCATGCAGAGCGTAGGGTTAACATTATTTCCGATAGGTATCGCATTTTGCAGTTTTCCAATCGCCAATCACTTTCAATCGAATTCGATAGAGTTTATGTCTCTTGTTTCAAGAATAAAAATGTACTCTATTTCAATTAGTGTTTTATTTTTATGAGCCAATTAATATTTATAAATTAAACAATTTTTATTTGGTTTAGGGCTCTTTATATTTTTTTTTTTAATTAATTAAAGCTTTAGCTTTCGAACCCTATTCGTTGACTTTCTGACATCAAGGGCGCCAATTATTTTCTTTGGAAAGCAACTAAAGGTCTTAAAAGGCCTAAAGTACAAATAGCTCCTATCAAGAATGATGATGGAACTTGGGCTGGAAGTGCCAAAGAAAAGGCTGCATTGGTTGCAGTCCACCATTCCACGGTATAATTCCGGTAAATTAAAGTGGATAACCAAAACATAAGACCTGTAACACTACAAAGGCTAAAAGATGAAATGAATAACAACTTAAGCTGAAAAAATTCTCCTGGTTATGACATATACACTGGACTTATAGTTAATTACTGCAAGTAATCAAAGCAGCGTTCAAACTAAAATACGTTCCTTGCCAGTGGAAAGTGACAGAGGAGATAATGATTCTAGATAAAACCTAACAAGTCGCCAAACAAGAAAGCATCGATACAGGCCGATTTCCCTACTTCCTACAATTTCAAAATTATTTGAGAAGCTACTACTCAAGAGGTTAAAATCAGTAATAGAAGTACGAAAACTCATTCCTCCTCACCAAATTGGATTTGTAGAGAGACATTCTACCATATAGATCAAGTGCACAGAATCACAGATTTAATTGAAGATGCTCTGGAAAATATTAAAATCGACAAAGTATGACACCGATATCTATTCCGAACAAATTTTTAATAATTGACTACAAAACCTGCTTGTACGAGCCAAACAGTTCAGTTTGCTGTCTAAGACCAACCCAGACTTTTAACTAATTCGTAGAAATTAATTTTGGGATATTAATCATTATTAATTAGGTAATTAGTTGATCTAGTAACCCTAACAATAAAACTCGTATGACATAGTTTAGATTACAGCGTTGTTTGATTAACCTTTTGAAACGCTTTAGGAAATACTAAGAGAACTGGAATATCCATTCTTACATCTTTATTGTTAGAGACTTAACTGATGATTTATGTTATTATAGAGGATTCTTCCAAGATGTTTTTTAAACCAATGTACATAAGTCTAGTTAAATCATTCATAAAACAGTTATTTTTTTATTTATTAGAACAAAATTAGAACAAAATTTGATATATCGTGATGAAATATAGTGCATAGCTTCTTACATGTAACATTGGGCGGTTTGAGGTTCGCCAACTGTTGGCAGCTTGTTCACTAATATAAACATGTTGTTTCTGAATGCCTCCGATTTATTGAAAATTTTCAAATTCAACATACTGTGATGCCTGATAGCGCGCCCATTGAAGCAATAAATTCGTTAACAATATTGACAGAGGTGATATAAGTATAAAAGAACATGAAAATAAGCCACACTCGTTGAAGATCCAACGTTTTACGCGAGAAATTCTAGCATCATCATTACATATGAGTAGATTGTCTTTAAAATCTGGAAAGTAAAGAAAATTTAAAAGCGAGTTTCATTAAAAAAATGATAAATTCACTTACTTGCATACAGGTTGCTACATTCAATTTAGCAAAGTTGCCTACATTTAGCTCTGAAGGCGATTGTCCTCGTAGTATCATTAATACTACAAGTTTTTGAAGGTGGACCGGCAATAAGTACCAGGTCATGCCATAAATAATATCCGAAGCTTTATCGTTCTGAAATTTAATAAATAAAAACCTCATTAGCAACATAAATTGTACATTATTTAGTAACATACCTGCACGGTAACGACTGTTCCTAAAATACAATATTGGAGCAGCTGACAAAGAGCACAAATAGCAATAAATGGTCCTAAGACCCATCGACGCCATATTGCCAACAATAAAGCGAAGGTTACGCAAGTAGCGGTAGTAAACAGCTGTGTCACACATAATGGTGAATAAGTTGCATCCACCATTTCAATGTATGAAATATAATCTTGATGCGCTTGAATACATTCATTGAACTGTGTCTGAATTGTCAATAAATTTTGTGGTTCATTTTCTAGTGTTTCGTTCAATTTATCAACTTGGCATTTAAAAATATGAAGATAACCAATTGAGTGAAGTACAAAGTAAAGAAACATGACATCAGCTGTCATTAATGCTAATACACCAACAGATACGAAAAACAAATGATGTACGTTATTAATTATAAATCCGGCCGGTGACTGCCAATCAATAAACGGTACATGAATTGGAAATATAGTGGTCAGAATACCATATCGTTTCCATAAAAATATCGGTAATAAGGAATAAGTTATGGTTACACAATAAAACGCAATGACAAAACACTCAAATAAAATTGTGCTATAGAAAATAATTTTTTTAAGTACCGGGGCCACACTTGGATCATTCTGATATTTTGCATGTAAAATGCGTACCGAATTAAATATATCAGTAAAACTATCCGGATTTAAAATGGCGGCATATAATTTATGAGCTCCCTGTGGACAAAATTTAGAATATAATTAATAAAAAAAAAAAGAAAATGCAATTGCGGGATTCCTAAAAATACTCACTTGGAATACAGCACCCATAAGACAAGTAGCTTCCAACTTGACATATATTGGTAAATTCTTAAATAACATGATTAAATAGGATAAAATCAAAGTGTTTAATACAACAAGCGTCAAAACCAATTGCGGTGTAATTGTAAATCCAGGGTCTACAACATTGATTCCAATAAAATTGAGATTGTTTCTTAAAATCTTCCTAAAATAAGTGTTAGCTTCAACGTTTGAACCTTTTTTGGCTTTGTTATGTGGAATGTTGCTTATAAAATTCATTGCAGCGATTTATTTGAATAACTTTTGTCGACCTTTCTTGATCTACCTGAACTGTTACGTTTTAGTTTTGTATTTGGCTTTATAACAATAAGTGCAAATGTTATTTTCCTGAAATTAGCAACTGCTTTAAACGTAAATTTAAAAGGCGTAAATACTTCGTTTATAATTTAGCTGTCAGGTATGATGGATCATGTATAGCATTATACTGTGGTGTTATATTAATAATGTAACTGATTTACTCACGGAAATATCGATTTAAGTGTCAAATATGTTATAATAATATTTCACAACCCCCCTACCTACCGTCAACCATCATTTTATTGAGAAACAGCTACTGAACATCAATAAATGATGGGCAACATTTTTTACAGCGTAAATAAACGTCGTGATCTCCTAAATAAGTGAAATACTTTAATTGAGATGAGATGATGATTTTAATTAATCGGGGAATGCGAATGAATGTGGTTTTTGGATTTAGAGATATTTCTAACTGAAATCTACAGAAACCGAGCAACACATATCACGCAATATTCGCCAACTAAATTACATAAGCCAGTTTACAATTGGCTTTTATATGGCAAATCAAATTTACGCAATCTCCAATATTAGTTGTATTGCTTTCACCAAAAATAAAAAAATTACAACAATAATCGTACTAGATTGACCAAAAAAGCTAACCCAAAAAAATTTAGTAGTTAAACAAATCTTAACCAAATTTTTAGTTTTAATACCTGCCACAAGAATCGAATTGATAAGCAAATATAGGTACTTTTTGATCAAGGTAGTATATGTATATATATATATATAGATGAACGTATATCATCGAAAATAAATTGTATATGAGTTCTATTTCGTTTTTACTAAGCAATCTTTTTGAAATTATTCCTAATTTAGTAAAAGTTATTATGTTGTCTATTATGTCAATTTGTTCTTTTACTAATTCTATATTATATTCCATTTTTAATAAAATTGGTCAATTGGTTGGTATCTAGCAAATGTTACTATATGGGTTCCAAAGTTTTTTAATTCTTGCTCCAACAGTATTGCCTGGTTATTTACAAATTCCTGTATTTGATCAAACCTTTTCATCATTATATCGTTTATAGCTATTTGTTGTTTATTAACATTAGATATTGTGTTTTGATTAAATTGCAATGTTTCTATTGCTTTACTGATTTCAATGTAGTCACTATTGTCCATATTTTCTGATATTGATTTTATTATAGTTCCTAGTCCGTTTATTAAACCTCGTTTAGTGCGTTTTGGTGTTGTTTCTATATATGGGTAGATATGGGAAAAGAATTCTTTAAGTTTCAAAACTCTTTCTTTGATAATTCTAGTCCGTTCTACGAAAACAGTAGCTTCGTTGTTTTCGGTTATAATTTTATTCATTTCAAGAAGATTCTTCTCTATTGCTTTTATATTGTCGTTATATTTTTCTAGTTCGATGACATGCAACAATCTAAATGTTCCTGTAATTATATTTGCTTTGCCTATTTTAAATGATAGTATTCCTTTATTGTCGTCCAAATTATGGATTTCCATAGATTGTGATGTTACTGATTGGATACACCTGGGAAAGTTTTTAATTTTTTTATTTTCTTTTTATGAACTTTTCTTTTTGGGGTGTCTATTGTAATTTTATTATCTTTAGGTTAGGTTAGGTTAGGTTGGAGTGGCTGCTTACGCACACTTAGACCAGTGACGGTCCATTGTGATACCACAGGATGTATCCCCTTTTACCCCTATTGGAACCATTTCGTGCTACTTATGTAGCGTAAGACGTCCCGCACTTTAATGTTTTCGAGATCCGAGAAGCAGTCCATCCTGAACTTACCTAAGTGTTTGTGCCTTCTGAGAGCCAATGCTGGACACGAGCAAAGGAAGTGGACCAACGTCTCTTCCTCCTCTTCGTCCAAGCAGCTTCTGCAGAAGTCATTAGCCTCCAGACCCAGCCTTCTTGCATGTTCTCCAAAAAGGCAGTGTCCCGTGAGAATTCCTACGACCGTTCTTAATTCACGTCTGCGTAAGGATATTAATGCCCTAGTGCGCCTCAAGTCCAGCTTTGGCCAAACTTGTCTTGCAAATCTATAGGTGAGGGTGTTAGACCACCTTTCCCCCGCTGAGGATAGCGCCTGCTTCCCAAGTGCTTGCCTCAGCGCTGTGATAGGCCTCCCCAGATTTGCCCTTGCGGGCAGATATCTAGCTCTATCAGTAAAAGCAAGTCTCGTGCCATTTAAGGTAGGAGGGACAACTACCGGGATTTTGTATTTCTTAGTAAAGAGTACCAGCTCTGTCTTGGACGGGTTAATACCAAGTCCACATTTGCCAGCCCATTTCGTAACGATGGTAAGCGCATTCTGCATTACGTCTACAATCGTGCCCAGGAATTTCCCGGTAACAGCTACAGCTACGTCATCTGCGTACGCGATAACTTCAATACCCTCTCTCTCCAATTCAAGTAGTAACCCGTTTACCACTATTTTCCAGAGAAGAGGGGACATAACCCCCCCTCCCCCTCCCCCTCCTGCGGAGTTCCCCTAGTTACTCGCCTCTTGATGGTGGAGTCCCCCAACTTCGAGCTAACAATCCTGCTTCCAAGCATATAATTGATTAACCCTATCAGAGGAACGTCCACCTCCAAAAATGACAATCACTCCTTGATTGCCTCCGCTTTCACATTATTAAAGGCGCCTTCTATATCCAGGAAGGCCACCAAACAGAATTCCTTCGAATTAATCGATTTATCAATCGTAACACCAAGGCGTGCAGAGCGGTGTCCACAGATCTACCCTTTGTGTACGAATGCTGAGACGATGCCCACTTCCTGGCACCTATTTTATCTCTGATGTATACATCCAGCAGCCTTTCCAAGGTTTTCAAAAGAAAGGATGATAGAGTTATTGGTCTTAGGTCCTTAGGATATACATGTGAGCTTTTCCCCGCTTTCGGTATGAACACCACATTGACCTCCGTCCAGTACCTAGGAATATAGCCCAGCTTCAAACACCCTTTGAATATAGCTTCCAGGTAGGGAAGAATAATTACTGAGTTGTTTTGAAGTTCCGCTGGTATAATTTGATCCGGACCAGCCGATTTAAATGGTTTAAAACCCCTCAGTGCCCATAGGATCCGTTTCCTGGTTACGATATCCTCTGTGGTTACTGACAGTGATTGCTGATGATTGCTACGCACCAACAGGTCTTCAAAGCTCCCTGGGAAGTGTGTCTCGAAGAGAAGCTCCAGAGATTCTCTACTAGAAGCTGTCCAAGATCCGTCCGTTTTTATCAAAAAACTGGGACTAGATGTACGAGTACTTTTGGAAAGAATCTTCCTAAGGCGGGAGGTTTCGGATACCTCTTCCTTATTATCACAGAAGATTCTCCAAGACCTTATAACCCCCTGTCGTATTAGGTTATTGATGTGGGATTATTTGTTGTGCCTTATAAATAATACACCGCACTTCAATTTATTAATTTTTATTGCGCACAAACTACTTTACAATAATTGTTTTTGTAAAATGGGGATTTTATACCACCTATTGTTTTTTTAACATGCACGTTTAATTCACACTCGCGGAATTTATAAGGAAAATAATTTTTGATTGAATTGTTACTATATATATGTATATCAATCACTTGAAAAAATGAAATAATAATTTTGATTTATAATAATTGATAAATTTGTTAAACGACTGTGTCACACCGTGTTCTTAACTTTTGTGTAATGATAAACGATATGCCTGTATGTGTGTCTGTGTTTTTTGAGACGATGAACTAATAAAATAATGAATTATTTTGATGAGTGGTGCTCTCCATTGAAAAATATAAAAGGTTGAAATTTAGGTTAAATATCGATGATCAGAAAAGGAGTGTTCCTTATCCACCCTCCAATTTTTAACCATATGAAGAATATTATTTGAGGCAAGGGTCACGTCTAGAACCTCCTGCCTGTTACTAGTAATAAATGTGGGTTCCCGCCCAATATTACACACTGAAAGGTTAGTACTCATCAAATAATCAAAAAGCGACTCACCCCTTTCATTAATGTCCGTGCTTCCCCAGATAGTGTGATGCGCATTAGCATCAACTCCCAGTACCACACCTACCTTTGATTGTTCCGCTTTACGGATCAGCTCCTCCAGGTTATCCGGAGGAACCTCCTTCTCCCGGTCCATGTAGGCTGAAACTAGCCAGAATCTACAAGTGCCTACTTCCAGGCTAACTGCAGTAGTGTCACCATTGCTGTATTGAGAGAGAAGGAAAGATTAATATTATTTTTCCCAAGAATACAAGATCTGATTTCCCCAGACTTACTAGAGGATATAATTTTATACCCCTTGGTTCTGAGGCCACAGATCCTGTTGTTGTTAATCCAAGGTTCTTGGATTAGTATCACATCCTCACCCGAACTAGTCAGCCTGAGGAGTAGAGCTGCCGAAGCAAAGCCTTAGAATGGTGAAGATTAATT
The DNA here is from genome assembly GCA_958295665.1 of Tipula vernalis. Lineage (NCBI taxonomy): Eukaryota > Metazoa > Arthropoda > Insecta > Diptera > Tipulidae > Tipula > Tipula vernalis. The sequence continues at coordinate 374,636,656 of OY282559.1, forward strand.
TGTGTTATCTTAATCATAACCATTTAATCTCTACCTATCTCTATGGCATATTCCTGCTACCGCAGGAATATTATTTCTCGGTATTTTGGGGTGCGCCGGATCCGCCCATCTCGCCACCCCTGATACCCTCTGTAGAGGACTGCCCCCCCGTCTGGCCGGGCTGCCGACAGCCTCCTCCATGGGTACACCAGCTCCTTCGCTTATGTGCCCCTCCTTAACCTTCAAGGGAGGCCTTGCCCGACCGAGGTCGCCGGCTTCACTCTCCCCCATACCCTCAGTTTCTCCCCCATGCTGCTGGTACCCCCTTCAGGCCTGGGCGGGTTACCACCATCCTTTTTATAAACGTTGAGAGTAATTGACCCGAAACCGAAGTCAATTACTCCTTTCGTTTTGTGAAGGAGGGCAAGGGACTCCTTGTTTATTACCATAATTGATAATTTCGAGCCCCCCTTCGCCTCCTCCTGCTTGACGATCTTCCAATTTCCGGTCGGAAGACTCGGGTTACTGGCCTGAATGATTTCCAAAGCCTCGTCAGGGCTAGCCGGTTCGGATGGCGGCCTTGTTGCAAGCTTTGCGCCTGGCCACACTTCCCCTACTTTGGCTATAGCCTTTTTATATAGATCCACAGATCTAGAGTCCAAGCATGCAGTCATCTTCACACGCCCTTGATACCATCCCGCATCTCTGCAGGATGGGGGTGGTCCCGGATTTTCACCTAGGACCTTTAAAAAGACGAGGTTGAGTGCATTATACACCAACCTCCATTTTTCGGCCGTGATGCTCCCATCTTCTTGACTTTCGTCAATGACGGCTAGCATCAACACATGCTCCCTCAGGACATCGCTGAACAGCTTTGTCCCTGAGTTGGAGCTCGGCTTCTTTTCAGTCACCAACTTGGCCCGATTGCTGTTGACTACTTCCACCTCGTCCTGGGGCCGCTGTCTTTTCGACACATGGTCCCTTTCCGAGCCTCCGCAGCCCACAGTGCTCCTTGCCCAAGCTACTGATGTTATTTGCTCTTCCGTAAGCTGCCCCTCGGGGGTCACAGCCCACTTCTCGAGAATTCGGAATGCCGAGCGGCGATTCCTGTATCGCCTTTTCGCCGGAGGAATGTCTCTCGTCCCACTCCCCTGTGCTGCGTTGGTACCGCTAACTCCCGGGACTTTTGCCCTAGAGCCAACCCCCTTTGCAACCTTAGAGGCCCCACCCGTCTGGTTCGAGGTACCTCCCTTCGCTGATACCGGCTTTTGAGGAGAGCCTGTGCCCTTTGTTTTTTTCGTTGTTCGATCTTTCCATCTGATTCCCACGAGTATTGGAGAAATAAAGGTCCGCCTGCGCAGAGATCCGTATACGCAGGTAAGGCTAAATAGAACTGGAGGTCGCCAGGTATCCAGAGGGCTCCGTTAGCGACTGGGCTTTGCTAAATGGGCCCCAAGCCTAGTTGATCATCAGCACGGGTCGCTTAACACCTTAATCCAGCCCATTCGGCTCGCTAGCATCGCGGCCTCCCAGCACCCCCTTCCCTCCGCCCACATTCTCTCCCCCTTTCACCTATTCACATGGAGAGCCCAATCTAATGGGATCCATTCCATTCCCCGGGTCACCCGTTTATAGGGTACCCCCACTCATCACCCGCGGAGACTCCGGAGGTGCAGAGATGACGCGACGCCCAGTCCGCCGTTGTTATTGGTCGATGGTTTTCTGGCGCCATCTGTTCGCCTTTCCATGCTGGGCATCATAGGCACTCAGAATTTAATGAACTGAGGTTAACCACTCCCCAGTTCCCTGAGACTCTCCCACCAGCTGGACTGCGGTTGAGGGCGGCTTATTTAATTCACCGCTAACCTACCTATCGATAGGTCGTCCACTATCCACCACCTGTGACCCCCCCGATAGCTGCAGTACGCCACGGGCATAACGGAATAAGTAATTCCCGATATTATCTGATCTTGATATTGAACAGTTATTATTCGCTTGATTAATTAAATCAATTAAAATGGATGATTAAGCGGCACTTTGATATTCGATGAAATGGGTTATTGTACTGGATAATTACCGTAAATGTCGACCACGTTATAACCTTTGAAGTACAGTAAACTTTTTTGACGATATAGCCCTTGCAGATATATGTAGCTGCTATAATCCAAATTAGCTTCAACCATCCGGCTCGAAGGAACAAAAATGTGCGTAAAGAGCTACTATACGCTATTTATAAAGTTTCCTCCCTTAACAGCGGAGCCCAATTACAATTTACAATTTCGCCATAACGTCATCCTTTACATTATGCAGCTCTTGATGCGTCATTGAGATTGAGATCGAGGCAAATTGCTGGTCCAATTACCAATGCTGGCCTAAGCCCTCTTCAAACAATTGTGTTTGCGAAGCGCATTCTTCTAAATACTCTCTCGCCTCCGTCAGGTTAATCCAAACAAATTCTGGATTTATCACAGAAATTTATTTTAGATAGTACAGAGAAGTATATAGTTTGGCGTTCAAAATGGTGAACGCTACAGACTGAGACAACAACTTTAATCTTTTAAAGTTTACAGTAAAGTTTAATTCTATTTGTGTGTTGTTACAAAATAGTGATTAGCCAATTTAAATGGTTTAGCTTGTTAAAATTTGAATAAAGGCTTTTCAGATTAAAAATGATGGGATAATTCAGATAAATTATCTATAGTCTCTCCAATGTAATAAAAAAAAAATAGGCCAAAAGTCATTGTTGGTCGTATGAGGTTTTAGTTTTCCACTAATGTACTTTGCAAAGTTGAATATTTTCAGCGAATTTTTAAAAAAAATTATTGAAACATAGATGCCGTAATCGATGATTGTATTCGACATTTAAAAATGAAGTCTTTGTTTTGTAGGTATTTTGTTCTGTAGTACGTAGTTTTGTAAATTTTCGTTTGGAAATTTGCTCTGATCAAGGGGGGTAAGTGACCAATATAAATTATTTTATCGTAACATTAAATTGGATTACTATTTTCATTAATGACTTTTTATTTCAATATGTTTGGGATGTATGATGATCACATTTTTCGATTTCAGGCTTATACTAGATTCTCCCTCCCAGAATACAATTGTTAGCTTTTGAAAAGTAACTTCAAATTGTCCTCATTCATTATTCATTTATGTCATACAGAAATGTATTTGAATAAATATTATATTTCTATTTGGCGTGTAATAGCAAATTCAGTGAAAGGGGCAATAAATGTTCGACACCACATCGGATTCACTTCGTTCCAACCACACCCAAAATGTTTGATTTTGGTTAGCAAATCTATGCGGTTGCTCCAAGTAATACATCCTTTTTGCGTTGAGAAATAATCTTATAAGATTTGGTTTGTGTTTCTAAATGCCACGCGGCCATAGGTTATACTTTCCCGCAGTTTTACTGTGGCAACCTCTTACTGTGACACTGTGTGTAAACAACTGTTGGTTGTTTTCATTTTTATTTACAAAATATATTTTTGGGTTAAAGGACTTTTGACCTTTATCCTGTTTTAAGAGAAGAGACAAATGTACCCTTTTGCGGCTTATAGTAGATTGTTTAATTTGTATGCAAGATCTTAAAAAATATTATTCTATATTACAGCGTAATCCATCAGCAGCATCGTCGACTTCACCATCAAGGCCGAATATGAATAGCCCTCGTAGTCCGCCTAGTGAGCCGTCCGGTAGTGTGGTCAATTTTTCGTCTAGTAGCCCGCCCGGTAGTCGGCCCAGGAACCCGTTCGGTGGCCCGTTAGGCTCCCCGACCGATAGCTTGCCTGGTGGGACGCAAAAAATAATTAAAAGAAAAATTGGCCCCTCATGGCACTGGGAATTATCTCTAACGCAAATGAAATTGGCCGATGGTTTACAAAATGGATTACGCGACGATCTAGAACAATTCTCAACCACTAAAACACGTGCAATACTCTCTGGTATGGGAATAACACCATTACCAAGTAATAAAAATTTGGCTTTGGCAATTGACATGAGCCGTGGCAATGATTTAGCGTTTTTATGGTTCCTCAACGAAACATTTTACATTAACCAGAATTTGCTAGATAGCAAGATAAACAAGTATAGCATAAATCAAAAACTTATTCTATCGACAATTGCTCATTTGGACATGGTGACAACTTTGCAAGAATTGGATCGTCTGCTACCGAAACCACAAAAGAAAAAATCACGTTCTTCAAAACCCGAAAAACGTAAACGCCGTACAAAGAAAATAATATATGCATCACCATATCTTGAACCACTCCCACGACCTAAAATACCCGTATCGAGGGTGTATTTGCCACCAAAACCACTATACTCACCATTTTCTCCATACGAGATGTATAAAGATCGAACTTATAAGTCACCAAACGAAGAGAATCGATGGTATGCGATTAAAGAACGAAAAAAATCGGATAGCGCAAAACAAATCGACAGGGAAGAGCTTCTAAAAGGAGTTTGGAGTAATTTGCCGATAAGTACCGAACAACGCAAGGAACAAATATTCGATCAATTTTTAAAATTAACAAAATGCGAACAACACAAACAAACACGTGTTGTGTATCAAGTCGATCTGAATAATGCCAAAACGGCGGATGAATTTGTCGAGTTGGCGAAACAATATCAAAATCAAATGATTGTTAAGACAATAGTTCGAGATTTGATGAAAAATTCTTTGAATGTGAAACAATTGCGAGCTTGCTGTAAAACAAGCGAGTGTGTAATGGATTTTATGAGATATTTGAACGTTCTAGTAAGAAATATGGACAAGTTAAAGTGGAACGACATGGATGAAAATTGTTTCAATAAAAATCTATCTCAATTCGATTACGATAAAATATTTAATGGTGCAACTTTTGAAGATGAGGAAATGAAAAGCGGTTACATTTCAAGTGAAATCGATAAGTAATTGGCATTCATATTTTGTTTAATTAGCCATTTTTATTACACATTTTAATTTTATTTAGGATCTGCAAAAAGTCCACAATTTGTATGAGAAATTTATTTGCCCTGGAAATTCCATTGTGGTCCGACCCTTCGTATGGAAACAAGATCAACTGTGGAGTAAAGAATTTGGATGAAGACGCAGGTGAACTAGAATCAGACTTATTAACAGAAGTTGACACAAATCAAGAGATTAACGGAAACAATCCGGATAAAGTGATGGATGCCTTAGAGGTATGTAAATAAAATATTTAAGTGAACTAGAATATAATAGTAAAACAACAGAAAATTAAATATTATGCAGGTTGCCTTGAATAAAATGAAGAAAAATCCCAAATTTGTTTTAGCGTCTCTTCCGCATGCGGCTGATCTTCCATTATTGATTGCATTTGCTTTTAAACGATATCGTGGATTACTTCCCAAACAAAAACGTCTCAAATTATTAAAAAAACGTGACAAAAAAATTGAAAAACTTCAGCGAAAACACAAAATTAAATTCAGACCACCAACAACTCTTCAACTTACTACCAGAAAAAAAGCAACATGGGATCATGTACGCTGGTTAAAGCGTCGAACAAATCTAGCGCTGAAATATTATTTTCGACATGTGAAAACACATTTTCTTAATCAATCAAATTTACTTTGGCCAGCTTTATTACCCTTCTTATGTACCGATGGTCTTCCAAGAGAGGTGTTTTTTACATATTTTCCAACGATCGAACAAAATTTTTTATTATTTAGGCCATGGCATAAATCTGAATGATGTAAATAATATTTGTTTGGAAATTGAGGAAAATAAATTTTTTTTTTTTTTTGCCAGGATTTTGATTTGAAGTACTGTGTTGTGTTTATTGGCAATTTTCTTAGTTTATATTGGCTGGGGCATATTATGAAAAATAGGGCCTCTGGGGCCCTATTATAACAAAAATGTGATTTCGCATTTTAATGCGATATCGAATTTCGGTATTATACAACGACATTTCCACAAAAATGCGCTCTTGGTCGAATGATTTACCTTATTGACGATTGGAGCATCACAGATTCCACCTAGTGGACAATTTTTAAACTGAGGTAGCTGCTAATTTGATGTTCGAAATTGTTGTAAACAATTCCAATTTTGAACTGTAAACACAATTTTTACCTATCAGATTGATAATAATTGTAAATAATTCCAATTTTGGATTATAAAAACCATTTTTAATTACCGGATTGCAAAAATTTCTTTCGTCGCATTTATGAGAAATGTCATTTTGCCTGTAGCCTCATTTTAACTTTTTTCCTCGAGAGGCGCTTTTTCTACTTTTACAATCGTCAATAATAAAATGCAGCGGATTTTTGCGTAATAAAAATTGACTTATGCCCCTAAGGACTGATTTACATTCAACGACAATCGACGTCTGCAAAAAAATTGAAATACAACATAGGAAAAAGTATAAAGACAAAAAGAGAAAAAACAATCATCTGCTTAAAAAAGTCAATTGAAACCCGAGAAACAAACCCAAAAAACCTCGTCTGCTTTTTTTGCAGATGTCGAGTTTCATCTTTTTTCTGTAAAATCGGCGATGCTTGGAAAAATAACTGTAATAAGGTTACATAAATAAGAAACGTATTGGTTAATGACATTTTTTGTTTAAATTTATTTCTTATGTGTAAAGAAAATGAATTTTTGATTTGACATCTGCATCTGCTAAAATTTTTGAATGTAAATCAGTCTTAACTTGAAATTGAAAGAAGACAAACAAAAAACAAATCTATCAGAGGGTCTATTTTTTTTTGTAACCGGGGCGTGCAGGGCGCTGTCAAAATGTACACTATGTTTTTTTATTCGGTCCGAGTAATTTTACACTGTCCATTGCATTTTTTTTTTGTGCACTGTACTCTACACCAATTACCCACTAGGCACAAATATTTGCTCTGAAATAAAGCGAAGGGTAAAGGCTTTGCCACAGCTATTTTCGTGCGATGCGATTCGCGTCAAATTTCGCACTGGATGCCACACTTAAGTGCGACGCGATTTTTTTCGTAACAACTGTCATAGTCATTGATTGAAATTATTTTGTAGTTTTTTCCCGAAATTTTAATTATTTTTATTTATTTAATAATTGTGTATTGCACAAACATCAAAATATTTAATTATTGCGAATTTTTCGATCATTTTCTATTGTAAAGTTCCATGTCTTCTCAAAAAAGTGAGGTTAAAACATGCGATAAAAAAATTCGTATGTATGCGGAAAGTCTCCAAACGCGAAAAAAGTTTTTTCTCCAATTGCGAAATTTCAAACTTCGCACGATAAAATATAAAATGAATTATATATGAATAAAAATTAATATTTCAAAAGACAAATTTATAGGATTTAAAGATTATAATGATATTTGATAGTTTTTTCATATATTTAGTATCAAATCTATTCTAATTGCAGTAGAATTTGAAAAGAAAAAATAAATCGCATCGCACGAAAATTAGCTGTGGCAAAGCCTTAATGAAAGCAAAATATAACCTAAAATATTTATGTTATACAATGCAAAGGGGGAACAACATTAAAAAGCAAATAATTGTATTTCGTGACAGTATAACCACAGAAGAAAGATTAACCAGAATAGACATTGCGTGGATCAAATTTTTTTTTCATCTTACCTTCTTTTTTGGATATTGAAATATAATTATTTTCGAATATTATGAATTTTTTGAATATTTAATACAAATTATGCTGTCAAAACAAAACTTGTCATATATAATTTCACTAACTATACTGTTAAGGATTCTCGATTTTTATTATTTCAAATAAAACCAGTAAACCAAAGAATACATAACCCAACTTTCTCTTACCTTCGGCAAATCAAGGTCAAAAAAATGACTCCAAATTTTTCCATACAAAAACAGCGTTATGACTGTTCTGGTTAATCTTTCTTCTGTGGTATAACCTAAATATAACAATAAATTGATTAATTAAATAATGGAGATAATGGAGGAACCACCAACGATTGTGAGTATTACATTTATTTATGTAGTTATAATATGTTATAATTTTTGATTTTGTGTGTTTTAGCTTTTAAATGGCCCCATGATCTGACCAAAGCATTTATATATTTAATGGAGGTTTATTATGCCGAGTTGACATCAACTGTTAAAAAAAATGTTTTTAAAAAAATAGCGGCCGAAATGAATAAAAAATGGAACATAAATTTGACATGGGACCAGTGCGACAATAAATGGAAAGGACTAGTCAGGCAGTACAAGAAAACAAAATTGCACAACGAAACAAGTGGCAATAACATCAAACATTGAACCTATTACGATTCAGTAGATGACATAATTAAATCTTCACCAGAAATAACAGCTGTCGCGTTATTCTCGAGTACTAGTGAGCTTATAGAGACGGCAGATCCGAAAGTGCATGATGAGGTCAATGTAATCGAGTCAACTAGCTACACGACTAAAGTCTTAGATCGTAGTAATAGAAAACGAAAAAATTCAGGTGAAGCGCAATTAAATATAAACCATTATAGAAGCCAAAAACTCGAATTAATGGGAAGATACACAACGGCTATAGAGAAAATTGCTGAGCAAATGACGGCAGGACGTCCAAATTAACTAAAATATTATCCGGATTATCGAGAAACGTTGAATGAATAAATTATCTGTAAATAAATGAAAAATGAAATAAAACGCTTATTTTTTCCAATTTAAAAATTAATTTTATTAAATCGTTGAACTAAAATAGGTCATTTACAATAGCCATCCTTTTTATGAAGGCAATATCAGAAGATAAATCATCGTCAGTATCTGTATCGACATCATCCAGATATCTTAGTTGGTCAGAATCGTCATCTTCAATTTCTTCGATAAATTCGTCAGTAGATCCAGGATTATTTTTTAGAATATAATTATGAAGAATGCATGAAGCTCCTATATATAATGGGGCTAAAACAGGATCCCTAGTATCTAAATATTTTAATCGCCTAAATCGCCCTTTCAAGAGCCCAAATGCCCTTTCGATCATGACTCGATACTTTGAATGTACGATATTGTAGGTTGTTTGCCCATCAGTCAACTGTCCATTATTTTTGAATGGCGGTAGGAGCCACGTCTTTAATGGGTATGCTGAATCCCCAAGTAGATGTTCATTAGCATTAACGGCAGCTTCACCTGTAATTATAATTTTATGTAAGTAACTGTGACCATTTACTCAATAAATTTTATTCTTTACCGGATGCGATTTGCCTTACTAAATTAGACTTAGTCAGAAGACGTGAGTCGTGGATTGAACCGCATTCACCAGCATAACTATGAATAAACTCCAACCTTTCGTTACATACCGCTTGCAAAAGGATCGAGTGAAACCCCTTTCTACAAACGTAGGAGTTGGGTTGATTTATTGGTGCAATTATTGGAATGTGACTCCCATCAATGGCTCCAATTATGCCTGCAAAATAATATTGTATTAGTCAATTAATTCGGTAGCAAATAATTTGAAATGCCATTGTCACCTCCAAACCTATATTTTTGTTTTAAATAATGAATGGTTCTCTTTTTTCCCCCGTCTGTCGGCCAATGAATAATTTCCCTGGAAACATTAAGACGCAAAAGTTTTTGTGAAAAGTTTTTTATCACCACCCAAGCTGTAGAATTAGCACACCCAAATCGTCCAGCTATTGATCTACAAAAACAATAATTGTAAAACCAACTAATGGTTGAAGGTTCTAAATTAAATACCTAATTGTTTCTCTGTTTCCAAGAAACCATAATCCGATCATTACTTATTTTTTCATATTTAACTCACTTCTTCCCGGATGGCAAATATGAATATCCAAATCATGGATGTCCTTACATAATTTTTGAAATGTCGAGATCGGCATTCTAAAATTCTCTCGGAATTGTGAATCACTGAAAGTTGGCACTATTTCTTCATAGAAATTCTCAATTCTCTCAGCATTGCCTTTAAGAATTTCGTCATCACTGGAATCTGATTCGAAAACAATGTTTCCATAATTAAGTAATAAATTCAATACGATTTCATCCATATTATTTATTTTTTTAATTTCAAATGTAATCTTCACACCGTACACACAAAACCAATTTCTAACCTCAATTATTCTTCTAAACGTCAAAATAAAACGTTTGTAACAAAATTTACACTGTACTGCGTTCGGAATAATATAGCTCTGGGCTGGGATTTTGCACAAAAAGCGAGAAGCTAGTTTTGTGTCTCTTTTAGTTAAACTGAATATGAACACTATTTCGCTCAGTAGAAATGTGTTTTATTATTGCGATCTCAACTAGTAAAAATAAAATGATATTCTATTTCAACTATCATTCGTCTGTGTCTCTCACCAACGAAGGTACGTGGTCGAAGCGGAGAAAAGGAGATAGCTCTTATACATAATATAATTGACTGAGATCGCAATAGAAAAAGTGACATAGACCGAATGAAATGGAGTAAAATTTATTCTTTTAAAAAGAGAAATAAACTCTCTTCTCGCCTTTTGTGCAAAATCTCACTTCTGTACACATCGGGTAAATTTGCCCTATGTTAACTGACTCGGTGTATTTCTGCCCTGTGAACACCGAGCAACACTGCACGCCCCGATTAAAAAAAAAAATAGACCCAGAGTGACAAAGACAAAGTATTTTGTTATTGTTTTTTTATAGCAAAATTTTATGGATACATTTTGACAGCAAATAAAAACATAACCACCCTCTAAACAATTTTGCGAATTCGCAAAATAAGTAACATAAACGAACTATAAATGAACCATATTTTCAACGGAAATATTCTTCTTTGCTCTTATTGACGATTGTAAAAGTAGAGAACTGCCAAAATGACATTTCTCATAAATGCGACGAAAGGAAATTTTGCAATCCGGTAGTTAAAAATTGTTTTTATAATCCAAAATATGAATTATTTACAATTATTAGCAATCTGGTAAGTAAAAATTGTGTTTACAGTTCAAAATTGAAATTCTTTACAACAATTTCGAACGTCAAATTAGCAGCTACCTCAGTTTAAAAATTTTCCACTAGGTGGAATCTGTGATGCTCCAATCGTCAATAAGAGAACATATTATGTTCCTACAGAAAGAAAAAAAACAAAAATCATTTGGTGTATCGTTTGGGACAAAAACTGACGCCATATTGTGTTTTTAATAATTAAAAAAATTATGTTTATAATTCTTTCAGTTTTATATTTAATTTTTTGATTTAATTAAAATTTTAATTAAATAGTGTACATGAATATTAATATTTCCAAAATAAATACATACGAATATATAATTATAGAATTTTCTAAAGTAAGTATATTAGGTATCTTAAAATATCTATAAGAGTGTTTTTCTACGAATAATTTGTTGGAGATTGCGACAGAAATTATAATCTGATTTAACCAAACTTAATTCAGGTGATATCTAGTTTTAAAATTAGATAAGCGTTAACGCTAATTCTACCGAATTTATATGTATCAAATTTTATTACGCATTTAGAATCTGTGTGATGAAAAACGCATGTTTAAGATGGCGAAACGACGGTACTATGAAATAAATAGGGAGTTGAAGAAAATCTGTGCCGAAAATCCAACGAACGATCGAATTGAGGTCTACACGAATAATAAGGTGATGGACTTATCCAATGTAGTAAATGCTGTTACTGAAGAACCAGAAGAAGTTAGCTTCGATCTGCAATCCGGTCCGTTTCAATTCAACATTTCTGTGCAATGAACAAATTCCATTTAAATCTTCCACAAGACGTAAGAACTTTAAAATGAAATTCTGAAAAACCATGTGAGATAATTAATGTGGGAAAGGGAAATTATACCCACATTGGATTAAAGCATAATACAGAGAATTTTCTGAAAACTAATCGATTTAATGGAGATGAAGTAAATGTCAATATTGGAATAGATGGAGTCCCTTTGGCTAAAAGTTGTAATAGTCAACTTTGGCCAATTCTTGGGAACATTCAACCATACAAAACGGTTTTTGTTATCGGAATATACCATGGCGATAAAAAACCATCATGTGCTAATGCTTTCTTGGAAAAATTCGTTGGCGAAGTGAAATGTTTGTATCTAAATGGGATACAATACGAAGATAAGATAATCAAATTTTCTTTTAGGGCATTTCTTTGTGATGCTGTTATTTTACTTTATTTAAAATAGTTGTAGTTACAAATCTAATTAATTCTTTCAGGGGTAAAATCGCATTCGGGCTATAACAGCTGCACAAAATGCCAAATTAAGGGACTATATATGGACCATAAAGTATGTTTTCCAAGGATTGAAAACGCTCCAAGAACCAATAGCCAGTTTAAAGATAAAAGGGAGAAAGAACACCATTATTGGATTCGTTGAATATTGGGTGTGTCACAAAATTCCCAATAGATTACATGCATTGTGCATTATTGGGTGTGACAAGGCAGCTACTAAATTTACTAAAAAAAGTTAAACGGAAAGAGTTTTCATTGAAGAGAAATGCGTTGCAAGCCATAAACGATAATTTAAGAGCAATAAAACCTTGTGTTCCTTGCGAATTCACTAGAAAGTAAAGAACACTTGAGGAACTGGAACATTGGAAGGCGACCGAATTCCGAATGTTTCTCATGTATACTGGAATTGTAGCATTTAAGGGTATATTGCCAGAAAAATATTATTCACACTTTCTGCTTCTCGCATGTGCAATAAGAATATTATGCCATCCTGAAAACTCGATATCTAATAATGAATGCGCAGCCGAAATGTTATCCGATTATGTAAGGAATTTATTTGGAATTGAAAATACGTCCTATAATGTACACAATCTGCTTCATTTATCGGATGATGTAAAATTATACGGCAACATAGACAGCTATAGTAGTTTCCGATTCGAGAATTTTCTCCAAAAAATAAAAAAAATTGTCAAGAAGGGATTTTTTCCTCTGCAGCAGATTGTAAATAAACTTAGGGAAATTGACGAGTTCCAATCAAGCCCAGAAGAACAAATGTATACTACATTCAAATTGGCTGCTACATTCCCAAACAATTATTGTATGATACAAAAGAATATAATGAAGATCCATGCTATAGAGGCAGATAAAATGCATGGGACTTTTCTAAAAAATATTTGCAATTATTTTAATTACCCAATAGACTCTGCTAATGTGGGAATTTATTGCATAAATTCTACAGATGAAAATTACACGGAACTAAAAATGTTTAGAATTTCCGACATTCAAAACAAAATCATGAAGATAAAAACTAAATCAAACTTCGTGTATATAGCATTGCAACATTTAGATTAAGAATAATTTATTTTCTTTTCAGACATGTCGCAACAATATAACCAATACGACACAGAATTATTAGCAGATTCGGACGATGAAACCAACTATGCACAATTCTTGTGCATAAATGAAAATATTCAGCCTTCAACTAGCACACAAATACCGTCAGGGCAGAAGCGGTATCAATTCAGATCAAATGGTAATACCAATAATTTATCTACTGGAGTACAACCAGCAATAAACCCAGCAACAATACCACAACAGACTCCGACACTCACAGATGTACTTCAAATATTGGACGTCCAAGGGCTAAAACAGCGCAAAAGGGAGTAGATGAGTTAATACAAAAACTTAAAATGTTAAATCTGAGAGTGAATCATAATAGGTGTGCACACATGTATATGAGTTTTAGAAAATATTCCGCAAATGTTAACATTAGGGTTGATAGTTACAGAATTGAACAAGTAAATGCGTACATGTATTTAGGTATTTGGATTGACAGACGTATGAATCTTGGGAAACATGAAAGTTTTTGGCAGATAACTGCAAGGGACGTTTAAATATGGTTAAGCGGATGAGAAAACCTAAGTGGTGAGCCCTGACATGTTAAGGAAGGCCCTGATATCCTCCAAAAATTGCGTATGGTATTAGTTTGTACGGGAATGGTTCAAAAGAGGTTTTTAGCCAATTAATGAACTCAACCCCAATAGACACTCTGTAGTCTGAAATGGGTGGATCACAGAGTTAGTGAGAATGAGAACTAAGAAAAATGAGTTTTGGGTATGAAATGATAGTAGGATTACAAAGTAAGGTGGTTTACAAACCAACATACAGAACTAGCGTTCCCCCTGAAAATTTGAACATATTTCTGAGTATAGGCAATGCTGGTCCGCAACCCATTCCTAATAATCTTACTGAATGCTCGAATATGTAGGACTATAACAAGGAAATTAATTAAATTATTGCCAAAAGGGTTAGCCCCTTAATCTTGCATTACAAAATCTTGCATTACAAAATCTTGCATTACAAAATCTTGCATTACAAAATCTTGCATTACAAAATCTTGCATTACAAAATCTTGCATTACAAAATCTTGTATTACAAAATCTTGCATAACAATTTCCCGTACATTTATAGAATCGCGCGCGCGATTCTATAAATGTACGGGAAATTGTTATGCAAGATAACAAATTGCTGAAAAATTGGACGGTGGTTCCACAAAAATTATATTGGGGGCCTCAATCATACACCAATATATATGCCACAATTCTGGTCTATTGCCGATGCAGATGTAGGATCAGAAAACTTCGCGAGATTATATAAATGTACGGGAAATTGTTATGCAAGATAACAAATCGCATTGACAAAATTCTACTGTATAATGATAATTGCAATCATATAGTAACAATAATAAAATGAAATTAAAGTTGCATTTTTTTATTGCAATCATCGTTAGCGTTACTAGCGGAATCGAGTTGCTGGATCATGGATGGAATTATCGACGTAGTTCCATCCATCATGCGGCAACTCTTTTCAATTCACGGGTGTGTTTAGGGGCAAATTGTACCTTTAATATTTTGCTTAATGAGCAAAAAATTTCTGAAGGTTTATGACAGATTTTTTTTTAACTTAAAGAAAGTCAGCTTGGAACTGGGTATTAATTGAAATCCAAGAAGAGTCATAACAGATTTCGAAAAGCCAATTGTGTCATCAGCTTCAACATTTTTCCCCGAAGCAACGATTAAAGGTTGCCTTTTCCACTTCGGGCAAATAATTTGGCGAAGAATACAAAAGCAACGGTTTGTGGCTAGATACGCCAGTTCTGAGGATTTTTCAATCCAAATTCGGATGCTGAAAAGTTTGGCTTTCGTTCCACCAAACGAAATACCTGGATATTATCAACATTTATATGAACAATTTGATGAAAACAGTGGAGCGAAATTAATTGGACGGTGGTTCCACAAAAATTGTATTGGGGGCCTCCATCATACACCAAGATATATACTACAATTCTGGTCTATTGCCGATGCAGATATAAGATCAGAAAACTTCCCACGGACCGAAAACAGTGTCGAAGCTTGGCACCGACGCCTTAAAGTTGTGGTTGGACAACGGCATGCTGGAGTATACCGAATCATTGAAAATTTATCAAAGGAACTAATTGTGGCAAAAGCTCAAATTGATAAGGTGAAATCCAGAGAACGCCTTTCAAAGAAAAAAAAGGCAATAATCAAAAATAGAAAAATAAACGTATCATTAAAAAAAGGGAAAGACTCAGTAAAACTGATTTTTTAAAAAGAATCGGGCATAATATTATCCTTTTTTAATTGCTGTACAATTTATTTTATTTAATTTCTTTTTAATTATATTATACAATTATAACTTTTCTCCTGTTTTTTTTTGTGAATAAAATTGCTATAATTAAATAAAAACTCAAAACTGACTTATTTCGATTTTCAATTGACTTTTATGAATACGCAATATTATGTTAGATACTAAAGACAGGTACAGATACTAAAACTGCAAAATTTTAAAATGCAAGATTTTGTACTTGCAAGATTTTATAACTGCCAGATTTTGGTTTGGCAAGATTTTGATTTGCATGATTTTTAAAAAATGCAAGATTTTGTACTTGCAAGATTTTGTAATGCAAGGTTTCGGGGTGCTCCCGATACCAAACCCTCTCCCTCTGGGAGTGGGATGTCAAAAATAACAATTAATAATGTTTCAAACTTTTGCTTAGAGCAAAAGAGTGGTTCTTCTAAGAAACATAAAAGTGCTATGAGTGATCTACCCACTATTTCAGTGCAAGTGCTATTTCAGAAATTGCAGGGGCAGTCATATGGCCAACTAAATCAAGTGCCAATAAAGGGAAGATTATATTGCTTACAGACAAACTTTGAGGAATCCTGTAAAACCCAATGTAAGGAGTAATCATTTTATTCTCAATCAACAACATTTTCCGGAAATTAAGCCTCCACCACCTATAATACCACAATTATCGAATAAAACATCAGTTCGAGATCATCTAAATAAGCCACTTTAAAACACCGTAGCTACTTCTGCAAAATTGTCGGAGTAAGTTCGACCAAATAGGCATTATTTTTGAAATAGTTGGTAAATATTTGTATTTTGTACCCCAATGCACCATGAACCAACAACATAAGCTCAGTATATTATATTGGAATACTCGTGGCATATAAAAAAAATCAATTGAATTTTTTAAACCTGCTTGTGTGAAGATGATAGCTTTTATAATCCGAATTTTATATGTTATCGTTTAGATCATTATATCGTTTAGATCGTCATTCGCAAAGATATTATTCACCAACAGGTATCATATATAAATACAGAGATAATTGAGTCAATTGGTGTACGTATTAAAACGGACAAATGTTACATTAATCTCACAGCAATTTATTTTCCTGGGTTAAAGTCAAAACAAATTATGAATAGACACTTAAAGAAGATTATTTCTTATGTGGTGACTTCAATTCCAGACATCGATCATTTGTAATTTTCCATCCACGAACCAACAAATATTATCCTGCTTCATAATCATCTACGTTAGACATTGTGGTAACTAACAGTGCTCTTCAAGTTTATCAACTATCAACTGTTGTCGCGCTGTCGTCTGACCATCTGTCAGTAACTTTTGACATTTTTCAGTCAACATCTAACTATTCGCATCATATCCATAATAATATTAATACCGGTAACTTAAATATTGGAATAATTTTAGATAATAGCAACATTGATGAGATGGTAGATTATATAAATAATTTAATTCATGAGGCCAGAAACCTAGCAATCCCAATTGTCTTTCCTAATAAATTTCAATACAGAAATTTCATCCGAAGAAAACGGCGACGAACCAGAGACATTGCACTAAAATCCATTGTTAACTCTTTAACACGGCAAGTTAGTGCAGCTGTTAACATTTTACGGAATAATAGCTGGAATAAAATATTAAATTTCTTTAATAAGTCGAACAACAAGTTTTGGAAAATCACAAAACTGACAAAGAATAAGTCTCAATATATACCAGTGTCGCGTCATAACAACGTGAAACTACTTACAGTCCATGAAAAGTTTAATGTAATTACCTAATAATTATGATTGCCTATATGACACTGCTCAATATACGAAACCTAAAGAAATATCGTCCCTTATCAAATGTTTAAGAAACTCAAAATCTCCGGGTATAGATAGTTTTGATAATAAGCTTTTAAAAAATATTCCGCGGAATGCACTGATATATTTAACCATTCTTTTAATGGATGGAAATCAATGGAAAAGGCAGTTGTTATACCAATCGCAAAACCGAACAAAATTAAGTCTTCCTCATTAAGTTACCGACCTATCTCGTTAATTAGTTGTTTGGGTAAACTTTTCGAGAGAGTCATTTTAAAGCGTCTAATCAAGCAACATGGAGTTCTGCAAATTGTTCCCAATGAACATATGGATTTCGACCTGGTTACATCACTAGTATCGTTAATTAAGTAAAATTTTTGTCAAAATCTGTCAACATGCATGTTATCTATGGATATTGAGAAAGCATTTGACTCGGTCTGGCATAATGCCCTTTCACAAACTATTAAAGTTTGTCTTTCCAAATTCCATCTTACTCTAAAGAGGTAAGTACTCTTATCCTAGAAGAAATTAAAGATACTCTAAAAAATCATTTTTCTCCCAAACCATCTGAAATTGCGGTGTTCTTCATATTTTTTAAACGGGACCAATTACCGGACAAACTGTTCGCTTCGTATGATGCTGAATTACGTCGATTGGCTGCGGATTGTAACTTTGGTACTTCAATGGATAAGATGTTGTGGAATCGATTAGTTTATGGCCTTTGAGATGAAGGATTGCAACGAAATCTCCTAGCCGAGGTAGAGCTGAATCTGATCCAGGTTATCAATCGAGCTCAAACAGCTGAAGCAATAATAAAAAATATTCATGATATTTATCATCCGGAAAAAAAGTTCAGCAAATTTCGAGACCGCCATTTCTACAAAAGCAACAGAATCAACCACAATCTACAATTCGACCTTGTAATGGATGTGGTGCATCACATGCCGTATGCAATTCTTGCATTTCTGCTAAAACAACACCGATCAACAAAAGGGACAAGCACAATCGTAACCAATCGAAATCGAGAGTTAACCAAATATTGCCATTGGTTGATTGGAAAAAGAGGACAACCATTATCATCGATAAACGATAAGCCATGTGGCTTCGAAGTCGATTCAGGGTCAAATTATACGATATATCGTACACCTTTAAGTCGATTTGGCCGTCCTCTCATCCTGAGATTTCAAAATGTGGGTTGAATTTAATGGATCGAGGATATCGATGTAACCATCAGAATCTGCCGATTGTCATTGTGGGAGGCACGCGACCAACGTTTTGGGTTGTAACTGGTTTTCACCGTTAGGGATCAGTTTACTAGGAGTCAACCGTGTCGATACCAACCAACCAGTAGAAGACGTTGTGAAAAAGTTCAAGCATCTATTCAGTAATAAGCGGGCTGACCATTCATTCAATTCGATTACCTCCGCGACGAATTCCAATCGCCATCATGAGCCAAGTCGAAGCTGAATTAAATCGATTAATCGAGCAAGGCATTTTGGAATCGATAGAATACTCAGACTGGACCACACCCATCGTTCCAGTACCGAAGAGCGATGGCACCATACGAACTTGTGGAGACTATAAATCAACGCTGAACAAGGCGTTGAAACCACACTGTTTCCAGATACCAGCAATTAGCACAATATTGTCGCAAATTGATGGAAGAATAATTTTTGCTAAATTGGATTTAGCACAGGCGTATCAACAATTATCTGTTGATCAGCAATCGTCTATGCTCCAGACGATAGTGACACAAGGGAGCTTTCCGAATTACCAAATTAAAATTCGGAATCTCATGTGCTTCTGGGATATTTCAAAATTTCATCGAGTTACTGTTCAGAGGTATTGAAAACGTTCTTCCGTACACTTCGATGATATCGTCGTCACCGCGAACCATTGCATTGTCTTCTAGATCAGAACCAAAAGTGGGAATGGGCCAAAATTCACCAAGAGGCATTCGATGATCTAAAAAATCATGGTAGCGTACACTATAACGAGAAACTGCCTCTCTTGTTAGTGTGTAATGCCTCGCTGTATGGTCTGGGTGTCGTACTCTGTCACCGTATGACCGGCGGAGCTGCGAAATCGATATCGTTTTATTCGAAAACACTGTCGAAAGCTCAGCGAAACTACGCACAGATAGATCGAGAATCTGTTGCCATCGTAGAAGGAGTTAAAAAATTCCACGAATTTTTATTTGGTCGACATTTCGACATTGTTAGCGATCACAGACCGCTCTTGGGAGTATTTGATACAGACAAACAAACTTCGAATATCATCTCAACCACAATGCTACGCCGTCTAATATTTCTAAGTGCCTATGATTACAATAAGGTAAATAGTAATATTTTCCGATTCCCAGAGTGGTTTATGTTTGCTAAAATATGGAGGTGGAAGGGAAGGCAATGTGTATGTTGATTAGATTTTTGAATGCGTTTGAGACTGTCAACGTGATGTGACCATACAATGAATCACATCACATAGACAGATCGAAGGGAATGAAAGAGCCAATATGTTAGCTAAAAAGGGTACATTGAATGACATGTTTCAGGAGTATGGAAGGAATGTTGCAAGAGATGTACTTCGAATACTTCAAATGAATCTGTGGAGAAAATGGGAGAGTGAATTTAACGAGAAAAAATCGAACGAAAGGAATGAAGTGCAGAGTGCTCCGTGGTACTACTTTAAAAATTTCGTTCTTTAAGGAGCTCAAAGAAGATGCGCGAATGTTGCAAACGGTTGAGAGAATCAGGCTGAACCACGGAAACTGGAAGTAATGTTTATAGAAACGTCGTTTGAGTGAGGACAAAGATTGTGAGTTGTGTGGAAGTGTGGAGGATGTTGAACATCTCATATAGAAATTTTTAAATTTGGATTTTTGGAAACATGGCTCTTTTTAATGAAGAAGCCAATCCTAATCATTGTATTTTGTGGTCCGGGATCAATGATATACATAATTGGTACAAACCTTTTACTTACCGGTAATTACTGCGAAATGCAGCCCGAGATTTCAAGCTCAAATCTAAACATTTTCCTCTAATACATTAAATTTTTTATTTTTTTTTTAAAAAAATAATTATTTTTACATAATTAAGATAAAATTTAACAATAATTTTTTCTTTTTTCTTAAACGAAAAAAATTAATTTCTTTACAATCAATCTTATCGATCCTCCTCTAAAACACGTACTAAGGTTTTATTTTATATTCAGTACTTTTCTTTCGATTTGACCACAACCAATTCTTACCAGCAAAATAGTCTTCAATTTCATGTAGTGATTTACCTTTTGTCTCGGGCAATAGGAAATAGAAAAGTGCCGTCGCACCAAATGCTGCAATACCAAAAATTAAAAATAGCCCATGTATCCGTAAACTGTAATGCACTAGGGGAAATATTTTAGCGACAAAGAATACGGCAAAATTAAATAGTGAAAAAATATAACCAGCATATTGACCACGTATTTTAGCCGGCAGTAATTCACCGACGAGACAGCCGGGCATAGCTAAAAATGCTGTATTCGAACCAATATACAGAATAATACAAATGGCTGAAAAATATAAATCGAATGATGTTTTTGGTTGTCCCAAGCGAAGGTACATAAATGCGGCAAAGACAAGGGCACTTAAACCGCATATTACACCCGAGGTGATAACCATTTTACGGCGTGGACAAGCAAAAAGTAAATAACAGTAGAATGATGCGAACACTAAACGAACTAGGGCGGTTAAAACTGCAGCACTTTTAGCATTTATATCATTGCCGCCAAATTCTGATATTAAATCAACCGCATAAAATACAACTATATACGTGCCGGACAAAATTTGCAGCATATGAAATCCATTAATTATGATCATCGGTTTTAAGACCGCCCGCTGTTTCATCAGCTTAATAAAACTTTCCTTTTTGTTATCGTTCAATTGGTTCGTTAGTTTTTCATTTTCAATGCGTTCCTGTAGTTGCTGAATTTCTCGTTTCGCATATTGTTCACCGCCGCGCAACCAAATTAATGCCTTTTCTGCTAGATCCATTTTATGATTTCGTGCCAGCCAAACTGGTGTTTCATAGGCCAAAAATAGGGCAGAGACAGCAAATATTGGCAGTATTGTACCACCCCAAGCCGCATGTCGCCAATGAAATATTGAGCCCAGTGTGTACACAAGTAATATACCGAATGAGTATGAAACAAATGGTGCTGCGATTAGTATTCCGCGTAATCGTGGTTCGGCACATTCTGCTATGAAAATCTAATAAAAATAAGAAAAAAGAAATTAGTAACATTTTTTTTTTTTTGGTCTTGACATTGATTATGCGAGTAGACCCTAAGTTTTCTTATAAACACAAAAAATACAAAAAAATTATGGTGTCTATCGTACACAATTATATGTACATACGAATACATACAATACAATTAAGATTAGGTAAGTCATCATTTAAGAGTTAATATTGTATGTAAGCAAATACAAAACAACAATTTAATTTTATATAATAAATTTTCCTGTTTAAATATAAATAAAATAAATTATTGACCCTGACACAGTTTTAGGTTAAAAAGAAGTGCGTATATGACGGCAGTCATTATGTAAATCGTTTTAATTTTTTTTTTTATTATAACTGAATTTAAAGAAGAGTCGCGATTTTATTGCACATTTTTTTTAGCGCGCGCACTTATGGTTTTGTATTTATTTATTTTGATTGATTGCCTTGATGGAGTGTGCATTATGTACTGAACTAAAAACAAAAAAAAAAAAAAATTGTCATCATAATAATTTTATTTCACTGTCATCAGGTCATTCAATTTTCTTTACGATTTATGTTTATGCTTTTGTTAGTTATGCTATGGTATATCGTTACAAACTAGGTTACCTTTATAATATCAATAAAGTTTGGTTTAGCGCACGTTGAAGTGTTGTGATTGATCTGCGTGGCGCTACGAATAATCGCTCAAAATCAAAAACCAAAAATATCTCGGCGATACTTCCTTTTAGATTGTTCATTAGCCAAAATTGTCAAAAATAACAAAAATGACGAAAAATAAATGTGCAATTGCCGTAACAAAGAATTCAAAGTCGCCTGAATATAAAGGGCTGAAACCTCATGAGGTGGTCAGAACTTCGGTCTTGATTAATTCAACTCCCACATTAATCCCGAAATGAATCTCTTAAGTCAATCTTCAGCTCAGCCTTCAACTCAATATATAAATCAACCTCCATCTCAATCGCAACATAATTCTAACCGCAATCTCCAAATTAACCGCCAAACAAACCTTCAAATCAATCATCAAATCAACTCCAAATCAAATTTCAAATTAACCCTTAACCTACAGTCATAGAAATAAATATATTTCCACAAACATAAAATGAAATGCACACAAACTCATACCCAAAAAAACAAAATGGCGAATTTTGTTTTGTTTATTATAATACCGTAAGCACATACTTCGTTTCATTTGTTGCAGTTGCAGTTTGTTTTCTTGTTGGAAAGGAAATAAATATACTTCCATTGGTGCATTAAATGAAAATTCTTAAGATTACTCGATATTATTGGAAATAAGTATTGAACGCATTCGAATCATTTCATATGTTTCACTGTATTTAACTATTGTAGCTAACTTCACTTGAGTCAATAATATCTTCTTCAAGTGACACAACCTAAAAGAAGCAAAATAAAAGGTTTTTTAAAATAAAAATTAATCTGGAATCATTGGTTTTTTATTTTCAAGTTTCCAGCTCTGCTTATTTAAATTCCATTAGGTTATTGGCCCAGTGGATGAAGAATAAGGATATTTTGAAAAATTAAGGCAAATTAATTGGATAAAGTGAAATTGATTTTTCGGTGTTGTGAAATTCACATACGGAAAAGGGTGGTGTCAGCTGAATCAAAGATACAGCATTTCAAAGCTAAACGGAACAAATTATTTTGTATGGAAATACAAAATGGAAATGCTTCTTAAGGAAAAAGGTTTTTGGGCAGTTATCAATGAGGTACAACCATCACCAGTTACAGCAGCGTGGACAGCAAATGATGAAAAGGCACATTCAACAATTGCCAATTGAAGAAATACATGGAGAATCCTTAAGGAAACGTATGAATCAAACACATCAAGCAATCGTGTGCACGGCTTGATTAAGGCGGAGATGCCGAAAAACACGTGAATTCCATGAATGAGCTGTTTCGAAAATTATTGGCGCTTGGTGCAGATTTTGGTCCGGAATTTTTTATGAGTGCTACATTGTTGGCTTCTTTGCCACCAAGCTACGACGGTTTGGTAACAGCGCTCGAAGGTAAAGAAGAGAGTGAATTGACACTCACGTTGGTTAAATCAAAGGTTCTCGCGGAATTCAAAAGAAGAATGGATCGAGGCGGAACAACGGATGACACTGCATTGAAAGTTGGACACATCAAGAGCAACGAAAGGTCAAAAAGGTGAAAATAAAAAGTTTGAGTGCTATTTTTGCAAAAGAAGCGGTCAACATCAAAAAGGATTTTCCAAAATACAAAGCCTGGCTCAACAAAAAGGAAGGAAGTAATCAGAAGGCGAATCTAGCGAAAGATGAAACAGAAAAACTGTTTGTGACACATCAAGTAGGTGATGGCTGGATTGTCGATTCAGGTGCCACATGTCACATTGCCAGTTCTAAGGATATTTTCGTCAATATCGACATGAATTGTAGTGATAAAGTAAGCGTTGCAAGTGGTCAACAATTAACAGCTGCGGGTAAAGGCACAATTAAAGTTGATTATCTGAATGAGGAAATTCAAAGTGCTTCAGTAAGAATCACAGACGTGTTGGTAATGCCAGATATCAAGGGAAATTTACTTTCAGTCAAAAAGCTAACGGAAAAAGGTTTTCAAGTAAATTTCAAGGGCAACAAGTGTGAAATAAGGGAAAACAGTCGGCAAATTGCAGTTGGCGAAATCAGCGGTTAACTTTACAGACTAAAGGAACCTCACAAAGTTTACTCGATTGAAAAGGAATCCAATGGCTGCATACATTATTAGCATAACGTTCTAGGCCATAGAGACATCAAAGTTGTGAAATCATTGGCGAAACGAAATTTGGTTAAAGGTATCAACTTTAGCGAGTGTACAGCGGATTGCGAAATCAACTCCAAGTGCAGAGTGTGTCTCGAAGGAAAAATTACTCGAATCAATTTTCCGGTCAAGTCGAGTATTAAAGCAGTTGCAGTCATGGATCGGATTCATTCGGATGTTTGTGGTCCGATGCAAACGACCACACCATCAGGTAATCGTTACATTGTGACATTCATAGATGTTTACTTAAAATTTACAGTCAGCTACCTAATCGCAAATAAATCATCAGTTTAAAAAGTGTAAAGGATCAATTCGGAAAGAAACCTAAATGCATCCGTACAGATCGAGGAGGAGAGTACATTAGTATTGAATTCGTGAATTATTTAAAGTCGACCGGAGTTCAAATCCAGAGAACTACTGCGTATACACCTCAACAAAACGGAACAGCGGAACACAAAAACAGAACGTTGGTAGAAATGGCTCACTGCATGCTAATTGACGCAGGTCTAGAGAAAAAGTTTTCGGGCGAAGCTGTAATGATGGCTAACTATGTCCAGAATCGTTTGCCAACAAAGGGCACAAAAATAACGCCGTATGAAGGCTGGTTCCAGAAAAGTCCGAATGTGCAATACTTCAGAAAATTCGGATCAGAATGTTATATGCATGTACCAAAACAAACAAGGCGCAAAATTCGATTCAAAGGGTGTGAAAGCAGTGCTGGTCGGTTATGATTACGAATCAAAGGCATATCGTTGTTACAGTCCGGAAACCGATCGAGTCACAGTTAGTCGAGATGTTCAGTTCGTCGAAAGGGGCCATTTGTTACCTATCAAGTCCAGCGAAGATTATCAACAGGAACAAATTATCGACAATTCAGAGTTGAACAACTTTGAAGATGCAGAAAACGATCAGGTGCAAAAGGAATTAGTCGATGAGGAAGTTCAGGAAGAGAATCCAATATACAAGATCACGTTCAGAATGAAGATGAAGAGCAAACTGTTAGACGATCACAACGTGCTAACAAAGGAATTCCACCAAAGAAACTTATTGAAGAAATGAACGTGGTGAGTTCAGTCATTCAAGAACCAAAGTGCTACGTAGAAGCTATCAAGGGTGCTCAAAAGAGGCTGTGGATTTAAGCAATGACAGATGAGATGAAGTCATTGATGGAGAATTAGACATGGGAGCTTGTGAAAATTCCAGAAGGTGCAAATCTACTTGGCTGCAAGTGGATTTACAAACTAAAGTGCAATTCAGATGGTAAAGTAGTCAGACACAAGGCAAGGCTTGTTGGCTGTGTTTGCTCCAGTTGTTCGTCAAACTACGTCTCGAACATTGCTTACAGTGGCAGCAAACAAGGACATGAAGATTTATCATCTAGATGCGAAAACGGCTTTTCTCACCAGTGAATTGTCTGACACAATTTACATGAGACAACCTCCAGGATTCAAAGTTGAAGGCGGCGAAGATTTAGTGTGCCTACTAAAACGGAGTTTATATGGTCTAAAGCAATCAGCGCCCAATTGGAACAAAACAATTCATCAAATTCTCGTCGATTTGGGTTTTGTTCAAAGCAAGAATGACCAATGCTTGTACACCTACAAACATGATGGAAAAATATGCTACGTATTAATCTACGTTAACGATGTGGTCATTGCTGGTGAAAACAACGAGATAATCTCCAAGTGCGAAACGTTTTTAAGTTCGAAATTCAAGATTAAGAACTTGGGAGAGATTAAGGATTTCTTGAGTCTTCAAATCAAGAAGGAAGCAGATGGCTATTACATGTTGAATCAGACTGCTTACATTGGAAAATTACTAAAGAATTTCCAAATGTCTGATGCAAAGGAGTCCTCAGTTCCATTATCAGTTGGATATGGTAAAGGAGGAGATACGGATTTGTTGTTAGGCAACGGCAAATATCAAAAGTTACTCGGTTGCTTACTGTACATATCAGTCAACACGAGACCTGACATATCGGCAGCAGTTTCAATTCTAGCACAAAAGATGTCCAGTCCAAACCAGGAGGATTGGAACGAATTGAAACGAGTATTAAAGTATCTCAAGGGTACTGTCGGTTTGCAATTGTCACTTGGCAAGAGTGATGGTACGGATCAGTTAATCGGATATGCAGATGCAAGTTGGGCTGATGATCGTGCAAGCAGAAAGTCACAATCTGGTTACATATTCAAGTATTATAACGGTATTCTCAGTTGGTGCAGTCGAAGACAGGATTGTATTGCGTTATCATCAACGGAAGCAGAATTTATTGCGTTGTCTGAAGCATGTCAAGAGGCGAATTGGATTCGTCGTTTACTCAATGATTTCGATCAACGCATTGAAAAACCGACAACAATTTTCGAAGACAATCAAAGTTGTTTGAAATTCATTAAGGAGGAGAAATTGTCGTCACGTACCAAACATATTGATGTTCGAGAGGCATTTGTCAAGAATTACATCGACAAATATATTGTTACATGCCAATATTGCCCTACGGAAACTATGGTGGCAGATTTGTTGACAAAACCATTGGCGGGACCTTGTGTCAATGTTCTTCGGGATGCACGTGGAGTTAACTGATGATTCAAATGTGGAGGAGTATTAGAAATAAGCATTAAACGCATTCGAATCATTTCATATGTTTCACTGTATTTAACTATTGTAGCTAACTTCACTTGAGTCAATAATATCTTGTTCAAGTGACACAACCTAAAAGAAGCAAAATAAAAGGTTTTTAAAATAAAAATTAATCTGGAATCATCCGTGTTTTATTTTCAAGTTTCCAGCTCTGCTTAGTTAAATTCCATATCCTTTGTGAATTTTTAAGCAGATCTTCAGTAAGCATTCTTATAGTATCTTATTATTAACTTAATTAGTAATTTTGATTATAATTCTTTTTTATAGAAATGGCACGTGGGAAAACATTTTCAAGTGAAGAAATGGGACAAATCATGGCCTATAAAGAACGTGGATGGTCTAATCGAGCTATATGCCACTAAAATCACCAGATCTCATGTTGGTGTTGAAAATGTTATTAAACTAGGGCCACTTTATGGAAAAACAACTAGACCGGTACGACTTCCGATTATAACTGTTCGCCAAAAACGAGAAATAATTAGAGAAGCAAGCTCAAAAAAACTGGGTGCCTCCGAAATTCGGCGTAAATTAGAATTGAATGTTATCACGAGACGTGTTGGGTAAATTCTACACAACTCAGGTACCCTTACATGGATCAAAAATAAAAGTAAACCTGAATTAAAAAAACAACACAAAGATGCACGATTTGAATTTGCGATGTCACATTTATCTTGGGCCAACCAATGGAAAAAACTTATTTTCAATGATGAAAAGAAATTCATATTGGATGGCCCAGATGGTTATAAACGATATTGGCATGATAATAGGACGAAGAAAGAGGTCGGTTTGCATAGAAACTTTCAGGGAAGAAATATCATGGTTTGGGCTGGTTTCTGTTATACAGACAGAACACCAATTTGCTTTATCACAAATAAAATGAATGGTGCTGGACATATTAAACTTTTGGATGAAGTGCTTCTTAATTTTTTGGACGAAATTGATGATGATCATCTAATTTTTCAACAAGATAATGCATCCGTTCATCGTGCTCGTGTCGTTTCAAATTGGTTTGATGAAAAGAATATTGAAGTATTGCAATGGCCTGCGCTAAGTCCAGATCTAAACCCAATCGAAAATCTTTGGGGGATTATCTCGGATCGGATTTATTCAAATGAATGACAGTATACTAGTTTAAAAAAGCTTAGATCTGAAATAAATAAAGCTTGGAGGGAAATACCTTTTTCTGAGCTTCAGAATCTAACTGATTCAATGCCTAATCGAATGGAAGAAGTCATAACAAACTCTGGTGGCCATACTCACACAAAATTCTATATTCTCTATCGTTAAAATTTAAAGTATTGTGACGGTGACATCTAGTGTGTAATAGAATAAGTTAAAATTAATAGCTCAATGTTAAACTGTTCTAAATGGAATTTTCCATGATAAAATTGTTCTACACTATTCTAACTAGAAAAATCATGAGCTTTCTAGAAGTTTGGTTTGTGTATATAAAAAGGCGAACGAAGTCGAATTGGATGAGTAATATTTGGAAAGCGATAGTATAAAGATTAAAAAGGAATTAAAAAGTGATTTAAAAAGTGTTGTAGTGTGATAAATAAAGTAAAAGTGATTAGTAAAATTTGAGAATAATTTATATAAAGTGATTTTGTGAATTTTGATTGATAAACTGTGTTGTAAAAAATTTTGTGAAATAAATAAATTCGTTGGAGATAAATTAAATTGATTTTGTATTATTCACAATCCAGTGATACGGACCTTGATTGTCAAGGCAAAAACGTAACAGTATAATGTTAAATTTTTTATTTCAACGCCTGTCATTTAACTGGAAGTATAATTATTTATTTTGAAATATTTTTTATTTTATTAAATTGAAATACTGATATATCACATTCAACCATGTTAATTTATCATTACTAACACATAAGCATAAAACAAAAAAAATTATTATAAAATCAATTAATAAAACTTGAAACGAAACTTAAAAACGAAGTTTTTCACTGTGGAAGTATATATACTTATTTCTATGAGTGTATCTCCAAATCAACTCTTAAATAATTCCCCAGCCGAACAAATCACTTAACCCCAATGCAGGCTAACTAAATCCTAACTCAACTTCAACTCAACTTAGGTCGAACCAAATCTCAACCCTCCGCTCAACTCATACCATCATACAAACATACCATCATAACATCATCATCATCTTACCACCATCACCATTACCATCAACATTATACAATTCTTATATACAAACCATCATACCATTATACCATCATAACATCATACCTTATACCATCATACCGTCATCAAAAATCGACTCAATTTTTCAGTTTTAGAAATTCCTCTGTAGTAACTTTAGACCTGATTATCATCTCTCAAGGTGGAGATGAATGTATGAGATATTAACATTCACTTTGACACTCAATTTAGCGGAATCCTCACTTCCACGGACAAACTTTTAAGTCACATGCATTAGAAGTTTTCCAATGAAAACCTCCGTTAGATAAGCTGACACCTGACACTTTATTAGAGCGGACACGGACAGATCTTACTGCGACGATACAGGTTTTACGAGTACAATTCAAATTGAAACTTTACCACTTTAACCCTTATGTCTATTTTGGATTACCCGGGTAACCTTTTCGACTTTAATCGATAAAATTTCTATTTTATCAGTGAAATTTTGGCTCTAGGGCATAGGAATGCTAAAATCATTTAATTGTGATAGTTACATTTTTAAGTGATATTCAAATAAATCTGATAAGTTTACTGGGTAGCCCTTAATTGATTAGCGTAAGAAAAAAGATGTATAGACATAAGGGTTAATTTGTTCCTTTTACACTTCCAATTGAACCTTTAACATTTAACAGCCTTTAGTAAATTACATGTATGACCTATTTGGGTGAAACTTATCAATTTTTTAGCCGGTTTTAGTGAAATTTCATATCCATGATTAAAATGCGATTCTTAAATGAATTTTAGATCTAAAACTTAGTTTAGAACCAAATTTCCATCGCACATGTCAATTTCATCACAATAGCCAAGTTCCATCTTACTTTGCCATACCATGTGGTATTCCAGAACTATATCCAAAAATCACTTTAGAATCACATCTCCGTGGCAGATGTCAAATTTCACTAAAATCTGGCCATATTCCAGAGCTTTATTCCAACATCATTTTAGGATCACATTTCCAACGCATACCATATGTCAAATTTCATAATAATCGGTTAAGAAATAGTCAAGTTCCATCGTACTTGGTCATATTCCAGAACATCGACTACAAATCATTTGAATATCTCATTTCCATTGAAAATGCTGGATTTCATCAAAATCAGATAAGATATAGAATCACAATAAAATTTTTATAAAAAACCACAAGTCCTCAGTTTAACGGACAACGTTTTTGGTGCCGTCGATTTCCGGTGAAGTGAGATTTCCCTATATATATATGTATATATAGATTGCTCAACTGCTCACTAAACCCTAATCCAACCCCAACTAAACCGCAACTCAATCCTAATTTAACTAGCAAACGGATCTTCGAACGAACCGGAAACTTTACGCCAAACTCACTCCTTAAACCAACATAAATAAAAAATTGGTCAACAACTCACTAAATACTATCCAGCCCCAACTCAACTCCAACTCAACTTCAACTCAAACCGCAAATTGACCCCTAACTTAACCTTCAACTCAACCCCAAACTCAATACCCAACTCAATATTCAAACCAGCATATATAAAAAATTGGTAAATATTTCAATAACCAGGTATTTTGGGTCAATTCGTATGGCAGGTACCCAACCCTCTTAACGCACAAGTTCCAAAAGCTTTACTATGGGTACACAGACATACAGACATCCAGACAGACGGACGGACATTTTTTTTTTTTTGATTTTTAGACTCCGGGACTCAAAAGGTCGAGAAAGGTGGTTTTGGACGAACCAAACTTGTGATCATTTTTGCCAGGATTTCAATACTTCGGTCTTTTTATACCGAAGTAAAACCAAAAATAAATATTCACCGAGCATTTTGATTAAATTTTGATATTTACCAACCATTGATTTGGCGTAAACGTACCTTAGGAAAATAAAGTTTAATTCTAACATTAAGTTATTCCGGTTAATTCCAGTTATATAAATATTTTACGAAGAGAAAAAATTGTTAAGAGTTTGCAATTCAGTTTCGATCTGTAGGATATATATAGGAAAAAGTCAGCCTGATAAGATGATTGAAAAATGATTTATTTTTCACAATTCTCACAGATCGAAACTGAATTGCAAACTCTTAACAATTTCTCCTCTTTGATAAAGTTTAATATTTATTAATATTTTTCAGCTTGAAATTTTAGGATTTAACCGTTTGTGGGTCTCCTGAATCCAAAAAATTGGGTTTCAAAGTGTAATCAGTTTATAACCCCTATATATATACAGCTCAGATGGTTTAACCAATCGAACTGAAAATACATACATAAATTAGGAGGTCTCAGGTGAATTTTAGTGGAAATTGGCCAACCAAAAGTGGAAGAGCTGACCTATGGAGCAAAAGCATCGCTTTTCTATCCCACACACTTACATAATGAATACAAAAAAATAAAAATAAAATTTACAATTTATTGTTAACAAACTCAAATAATAAAACTTTAAATCTAGCAAAAGTTTTAACACTTCTAATCTCCACCGGAACCTGATTCCAACTTGTAAACATAGTAAACATATTGTAAACATTAGAATGGTTAACTGGCAGTGTTGTATTGCGGAGTAATAATGATCTATAATAAAAAAAATGAGTCATTGTGCAACCAAATAATTCTCTAAACTTGGCAGAGATATTGACGTATCTGGCTATGTTGTTCAAAGTTACTTGTAAAATTTCCCTCGAGTTACAATCACAGCTCGTGTAAAGAAATTCACAATACAATACATGGGGGATTACCAGCGTTCTAGCAAGCAAAATCCTGACGGTTTTAGGACAAATGTTCTTATGGAGTTTCAATCCATATACTAATGTAGAGTTGATTTTACCACAAACCACCTTGATAATCTGCGAATCACATGTGAATCTATTGGTAATACAAGGGCCTAAGTTATTAACGCGATTTTGAAATGGGATTATTTTATTATCAATTTATATATCTGGGATGACTAAAAAATCACGCTTAGAAATGAGGATTGTCTGCGTCTTTAAAATATTCAATGCGACTCCATTAGAAAAAGACCAGTCTAGGTTTCAGAGATATTATCCTTAACGTCCCTGAGGTAAATTTGGCAATCATCTTGCGGTAGATCATTGATAAATAGGGAGAATAATACCGGCCCAAGGATAGTTCCCTGAAAAACACCAGAAGGAATTCGTTGCGAGTCCGACCACTGATTTTTTATTATCACCCTTTGATATCTGTCCGATAAATAGCTATACATAAGCTTAAGCGCAGTTTTATCAAAGTTAAAATAAAGCATCAACTTTTGCAACATTAACTTATGATTTAAACAGTCAAAAGCTTTGGAAAAATCGAGCAATACTTACTTGAAGAAGAACGGTGCTTGTGTACTATGATTGTTACGGAAACGTGATTGAAACTGTGTTAAATATGTATATTTTTTTATATGGTCGTTAATTTGATTACGGATAAAAATCTCGAAAACTTTAGATAATACCGATACTGATTGGTCTAGGATTATCCAGCGAGTCATTATTTTGTTTCTTTTTAACCGGAATCACTAAATTTGTTTTCCATATATCTGGAAATTCAGACCGCATGATACAATTATTTATTAAGTATGTTAATGGTGATATAACAAAAGGTAATATCTTCTTTAAAAAAATTAGATTCATTGCATCATGACCAGCTGCGTTAGATTTTATGCTGCAAATACTTTTCAAAATATCTAATTCCATTACACTGCTAACTGAAAACAATTTAGAAGTAAAACTACTTGTAGTATTAAAATCTGGAAGTGAAAGAAAACCAACTTGTTAGGGTAGGTATGTTGCAAAAATAAGAATATTTCCCCAAATTCTTGCCATAATTAGCTTATGGTTACGAAAGTAATAATTTTGTTTAGCGACTCTAATCAAATCAGTAACACAATTTCGTTCGTTCTGATATATTTTGCGGTACTTCAAATCGGATGTTTTCTGAAATTTAGCAAAGGCCTGATCCCAAAGTAACATTCTATTAGCAATTTGAAAATTAAACCAAGGAGCTGCAAATTGGCCGTCCAGTGCTCGTTTTACCGGGACACAGTTGTCATGAACAGAGTATAACCACTCATAAAATAAGTGAAACATACATCCGACCCCAATCAGCGCCCAAAGGGCAAGAAGAAATTGCTGGATTACCTATGTTACTATAGTCGTAAATAAGCTTGTTGTGAATTTTGACCCGTTTAGACTTGACTTTAAAGGAGATGAGTAGAAAATCATGATCGGATATATGTGGCATAGTGTATTGATTGAACCCCAATATTTTGGCCTGCCCCGGATTAGGAACAATAAACTGATCTAGTCACGATGGGCCACGAGTTGGTGAAAAAGGAACTGAGAAAAGGTTATTGGAATTTAAAAGATCATGGAATATATGCGGCTTGTCAAGGATATTAAAATTAAAGTCACCACTTATTTCGAAATGACTATATCGTAATACAAAGGAAGATAGTATTTTCTGGAAATCATCCATGTCAGTTTTTATAGCAGGTGGGTGATTGTAACAAACTACCATTAGAATTGTCATGGAAGGAAGTTTCATTTCATCCATTATAACTTTAGTTTTACCTGAATAAATTCTCTTGAATTTGTAACGTTTTCTCTAGTATATACAGACCCCACCACCATTTTTGTGTATTCTGTCGTACCGTAGAATATTCTAGCCATTTATGGCAACAGATTGATCATTGATCTTACACGTAAGCCAGGTTTCCGCCACGTAAAATGATCAATGTTGTTAAAATTAATAAAAATTCGAATTTGATCCATATAGCAAAAACTCAACTCTTAAGATCTCTTAACTTCGGTGAAACATTTTATGGTTTTACTTAGCTGACATAATATCTTACGACGGAAGGGATTTTAAACTTTTACTTATATGACACGGAATAATGTTCGATAAGATTTTAATATGCGCCTCCATGTGGCAGAGATGGAAACAGGAGTTTCCCAGGATTTTTTTTCCCCGAAAAATGTTATGGTAACACTAAATAGTCCTAAAGTACAAACTACAAATTTCGGGCCCCCCCGCATCATTTTTTGGGCCCCTAAAATGCTTCCTGTACCTATGAACAAGTAAATCTCTTAGTGAAAAACTTATTTCTTCCTATCGTCTAGTCTCGCATTAATTAAAAGTATCTGATTTTGAGAGTAGATCACACGAAGCATCTTGCAACTCAATGCTCTGACGATTTCTAAGAATATCGATAAAGCATCACCAATTTCGAATATAATTTGAAAATATCAAGAATTTCGAAATACAATCAAAAATGTCGAATTTTTAAAGTATCTTGAATATTCTTGAAAGTTCTCAAATAGTATATCGAATTATTCGTAAGTTTTGTTAAAAAATTGTATAAGCATAAAATATGTATTTGCAAAAATTGTTAACTACTTTTAAGTTTGATAATTAATTTAAACAAGTTTGGGTTTTAACTTAACTTTTAACGTTGAGCCTTTTCCTTACTTTCATATGTAATTGCAAAAAAATTATGAACTTTTAATTTTATAAGCTTTCAATTTTCAAAGCTTTTTTAATCAAACTATTTTACTCAGAAATATGATTTTGCAAAAGGTGACGGAATTTTGGCTAATATTTAGAATATTTGTTCTCAAAGTTAATCATCAATCATCAAAAGCTTTTAGTTTCAAGAGGTTTTCAAACCAAACTATTTAACTCTAAAATTTGATTTTATAAAGGAAGGTGGTATGAGCTTTAAGCTTGATAATTAAATTATACTTTTTGGATGTGATTTTTTTCATAATTTCAGGTTTTTGTTAAACTGTCTTATGAGCAAACATTATGTTTTGCAAAAAATCTCAAGAAGTATTAGTTTTAAGAGCTTTCAATTAGAAAAGCTTTCTAAACCAAACCATTTTACTAGGAAACTTGGTATTATAATACAAGCTAGTTAATATAAGCTTTCGTTTATCGAACTTTTTGAATCAAATCATTTTACTCCGAAAATTGTTTTTAAAATGGGCAAAGGAATTTTGGGATAAATTTCGAATATTTGTTAACA
The DNA here is from genome assembly GCA_958295665.1 of Tipula vernalis. Classification (NCBI taxonomy): domain Eukaryota; kingdom Metazoa; phylum Arthropoda; class Insecta; order Diptera; family Tipulidae; genus Tipula; species Tipula vernalis. Next base: position 374,671,829 of record OY282559.1, read on the forward strand.
ACGTACTTTAAGCTTGATAATTAATTTATAATATGTATTTGAGTTTAAACTTAACATTTCTGCGCCTTTTAATAATTTATGTTTTTTGTTATAATGTTTATGTGCAAAAACTTTGAAGAGCTTTTGGTTTTAAAAGCTTCCACTGATCGAAACTTTTTAAACAATTTATCCCGAAATTCCATTACCCTTTGTAACGGAATTTTGGGATAGATTTAGAATGTTTGTTTCCAATAAGCTTTGAGTTTGAACTTAACATTTTTGAGCTTCCAATGAGTTTGAACTTAACATTTTTGAGCCTTTTCATAATTTCAGGTTTTTGTTAAAATGTTTTATGAACATAAATTATCTATTTGCAAAAAATGTCGAATCTTTAGCTTTAGGAGCTTTCATGTATCGAAGCTTTTAAACCCAAAACATTTACTTTTTATTCTGAAATTTAATATTTTAAACTAAGGTAGAATTTTGGAATACATTTGGAATATTTATTCTCAATAAGCTTTAAGCTTGACGATGAATGCCTACCTTTTGCGGTTTGAACTTAACATTTTTACCTTTTTAATAATTTCAGGGTTTTAATCAAATTTGTGATGAACATAAATTATGTATTTGAAAAAATTGTCAAGAGCTTTAGTTTTCAGAGCTTTTACTTACCTAAGCTTTTTAAACAAACCATTTTACTTCGAAATTTGATATTGCAAGGGATGATGGAATTTTGGCTAGGATTTAGAATATTTGTGCTCAATGATTTTAAACTATTAAGAGCTTTTAGTTTTAAGAGCTTTTCCAATCAAACCATTTGACTTTCAAATTTGATATTATAAAGGAAGGTAGTATTTTGGGATTAATTTAGAGTATTTGTTTCCAATGAGCTTTAAGCTTGATAATCTAAAGATATAAAATCGAATCCCTATTTTCCTTGGTCACGCTATAACTTGAGAACGACTTTACCGATTTCATTCATCTTTTTTTTCAAAGTTTCCTAATACTTTGTAGAAGGTTCTTACGGAATGAAAAATTAAGAAAATGGCGCAGAAAATTGCAAAATTTCAGAAAACTTAAGTAGCCTGTGGTTTACAATTTATTATGTATGAAAGCGCAGCAACTATAAAAAACAGTCAGTTTTTTGCTTACTTCAAAAAAAGGAAAAAAATCTTATGTTTAAGATATATACGAGCAAGTAAACCGAATCGATGGAATCGAAATCAACAACTTAGAAATGTTGCGTTTAATCCCCATCGAGCTGCATTCAATTATAACGTGACAATCGATTACAGTCCACTACAAATAGTTGCTGTTGGACCAATGAACGTTGTGTGTTCGCATTGCAAGGCATTTAAGTTTAAAAATGAAACCCCTGGATTGTGTTGCGCCAGTGGTAAAGTCAAATTGACGCCATATTTGGTACCGTCACCAGAGCCAATACATTCATTGGTTTCCGAAAATGGGCCAGACTCTATACATTTTTTGATTTAAATCCAGCAATACAATAATTGCTTTCAAATGATGTCATTTCGCACAACAATAGGTATTCGAGATAATTTTATGCCTATTTTCAAGGTAAGTGTACGTACTACCTCCCCGTGGCGACCACCGGTAACTGTTGTTTTGTTTACCAGAACAACAGGCTAACGGAAGAAATAACCTTGTACGACGCTAAAGGAAGAAATAACCTTGATAAAAAAACCCAAATCCAAGGTGAGACACGTGCGCCGAGGGATGAATGATCATGGGTTAGTTGGTCTCTAGCACGGAACTCCGGATACCTGACGACCTCCGGTTTCAATTTAGCCTTACCACAGTAAGAGCCGCTGCTATGGTGGACCTTCCTTCCTCAAACAAGATCTAATGTATGGATAGAAATAAAATAAAAAACTATGAGGGCGGTGCTCCTCTAAACGCACCAGTCTCGGTAGATGATAAGGACCTACAAGGCCCTGCTACCGAAATAACTTTTTCAGATAACGAGAGCAACTGCTCTAGCATGGACACCGTGGTTGGCTCACCGACTCATGGCACTCATTTGCCAGTACAAGTTGAGACCAAATCAACATCAACAACAACAGAGGTTAGAGAGAATCTCGCGGGCCTTGAGCTTGAAAACAAAAAAAGGATACGCCTTAGCGGTGCCGCAAGGAAGCGCCTGGCCCACTTAAAACAGTCAGGTGTGCCTCACGATGTCGCCGTAAGCTGGGTATCGCCCAGATCTTGCAAATTCAGGATGCCATCATGGAAACGGTGACAGATTTGCCGCTAGACGGAGTCAGCCCCAACTTCCTGGGCTGCCGTACTACGAACGGATGGCTAACTGTCAACTGTGCGGACGAGGACACGGCGGCGTGGCTTACAGCCGTCATACCCAAATTAAAACTATGGGAGGGGGCAACCATCAAAGTGGTCAAGGAAGACGAGCTTCCTCGCCCCAAGATATTCTTCGTATACTTGCCACGTTGCGGCAAGGAGACGGATGAAAAGATACTTCGCCGATTGGCAATTCAAAATAAAGAATTGAGAGGAGCGGACTGGAGGGTTGTGGCGAGGAAGGAGCGGGAGGGCGGCCTGCTCCAGGTGACCATGTCCGTTTCTCACAAAATAACGGAGATCCTCAAAAGCTCCAACTATTGAGTAAATTGGATGTTCGGCGCCGTACACTTTCGCCCTAAGAAGGAAAAAACTAGGGATGGGTATACCACAAGGGGGGTCGAGCGGAGGGGACCGGAACCACCAAAGATGGCAGCGGCGAAAGACGTGGTACGCGCTAGAGATAACTCAGAGCATGGCGGGACAAATAGGCCTAGCACATCAGGTGTGGCAAGGCCAAGACCGAGCCAAGGTAAAAAGGGGAAAAGCCACGGCTTAAGCCCAAGGGGCAGGGTGGCACAATCACACAGTAAAAAGGGAGAACAAGGCTTTTCAGAGCCCAAGGATAAGGTATAGTAAGATGGTGCATGGTTCAACACACCACACATCCTTGAGATTTGTGCAGATAAATCTCCATAGATCCAAGGCGGCCACTTGTAATCTAAGCCGCCTTTTCTTAACAAAGAACTGGGACATAGCGCTCATTCAGGAGCCGTGGGCTCACAATGGAAAACTCAAAGGTTCCCGAGTAAAACAGGTAAGCTAATTTACAACACGGAAGAGGATAGGCCGAGGACAGCAATTCTCTGTCGCTCGACACTTAACATATTCTCCATTAATGAATTTATTTCCAGGGACATAACAGCGATCTCGATAGAGACGCTTCTACCCAAAGGAGGCCGAAGCACGCTCAACTGTGCCTCGGCATATTTTCCCGGGGACGAAAACGACCCACCTCCAGAACCGGTACAGAGATTCGTTAATTATTGCACGACTCATCACCAAAAATTCATCATCGGCTGCGATGCAAATTCACACCACACAGTCTGGGGAAGCAGCGACAATAACATCAGAGGTGAGCAACTTTTTGAATTTTGTTTAACAAATAATATTATCATTAATAATAAAGGGAACGACGCGACCTTTGTGAATGCAGTCAGGAAGGAGTTACTAGATCTTACCCTGTCTGACATGGGTACCTCTAGTACAATTCTGGAGTGGCATGTATCAAAGGAAGCATCCTTCTCGGATCACATGTATATCAGGTTTGATATTAAAACCCCTTCAAAAAACGGGTCGGTGGTAAGAATACCAAAACGTACTAATTGGCCAGTCTACAATGAAAGACTTTGTGATAACTTAACCGGTCTACAGACCAATATCAATTCTATTGAGGATCTTGATAGAGTTTCAAGCAATGTAACCGAGGCAATCATTGATGCTTACCACTCAAGTTTACCCCTGGTTCGTATCAGGGGGACAAGGGACGTTCCTTGGTGGAACCATACCCTGGAAACCAAAAGACGTGAGGTTCGAAAACTCTTCAACAGGGCTAAGAGGACAAACGATTGGACAACCTATCGAATGTCTCTTACCCAGTATAATGTCGCTCTTAGGAAAACCAAGAGGTCGAGCTGGAGAGACTTTTGTGGGAAAATAGATAGGCTGCCTGCGGCTTGTCGACTCCAGAAGGCACTCTCCTTGGACCACAGAAATCCGTTGGGATCCGTAGGGAAATCGAATGGAGAGACAACCACATCCAGGGAGGAAACTCTCGAATGCCTGGTGAGAGGCCACTTCCCAGAGTGTACGGTCCTTGAAGGCCAGGTAGACCTCGATGCAGACAGCGTGCATCCCTACTTGGTTCCAAGGGAAGCTTACAAGCTTTCAAAAGATATATTCACTCCCGGAAAAATAAGATGGGCCGTTAACTCCTTTGGTCCCTTTAAATCGCCGGGAGGGGATTTTATATATCCTGCATTCTTACAGTAAGGCCTAGAAATTTTGTTGCCTTATTTAATTAGACTCCTTAGAGAAAGCTACAGCTTGCAATATGTTCCAAGAAGCTGGAGGGAGGTGCGGGTGATTTTTATCCCGAAAACTGGAAGAAGATCTGCAGAGGACGTCAGGCCTTATAGACCCATTAGCCTCACATCATTTATTCTGAAAACCATGGAGAAGATACTGGGCCTACATATTAGATCCAATGCCCTCCTAAGGCATCCCTTAGACCCCAGCCAACATGCATATCAGACTGGGAGATCGACAGAAACAGCGCTTCACGAGCTGACAACAAACATCGAAGATACATTTCGGAATAAAGAGGTCTTGTTATGCTCCTTCATTGATATTCAAGGGGCTTTTGACAATACCAGGTTCGAAATGATTCAAGAACAAGCACAGGCAAGGGGAATAGACTCCTCCACCATAGGGTGGATAATTAATATGCTTAGGAACAGGAGGATAACGGCCTCTTTCGGTAATAAAACCATCACGATTGCGGCTACTAGGGGCTGTCCCCATGGGGAGTTCTCTCACCCCTTTTGTGGCTACTCGTGATGGATGAACTACTTAGAAGATTAAGAAACTCTCACTTCTCGAATATCACCTATGCGGACGATTTAGTCTTAATGGTCGGGGGGAAATTCGAGAGTACAATAGCCGAACGTATGCAATATGCCCTCGAGTTGGTAAGCGACTGGTGGATTGAGACGGGCCTTAGAGTTAACCCCAGCAAAATTATTTGTACTTTCTTTACAAATCGGAGGAAAACAATTCTCCCACCTCTGTCTCTAAATGGGGAAATTCTCCAGATGGCGACAGAGGTTAAGTACCTGGGAGTGATACTTGATCAGAAACTGACATGGAACCCGTTTCTAAAATATATCACAAACAAGGCAAATAGGGCGCATTTCTCTTGCCAAAGGATGATTGGCAAAACGTGGGGTCTGAATCCCCAAATGGCGCTTTGGTTATACTTAACCATCGTAAGACCAATAATCTCTTATGCGCCGTTTGTGTGGTGGCCTAAGACAGAGCAAAATGGTGCCTGCTCTATATTGGATAGGATTCAGAGATTAGTTTGTTTAAGTGTAACGGGAGCAATGAAAACCTGCCCTACAGCTGCTCTTGAGAAGCTACTAGGGCTCTCACCACTACACTTGCAACTTAAAAAAGTAGCTGGTTCAAGAGCAGTCAATCTAAAAATAACGTCTCAAATTAAAACCATTAAACCAGGACATAATAGTATCCTACAGAAATTGGATTCGAACGAGGAAATAAATCAAATATCAGACGTGATGGTTAAAACTATTGACTGCCGGAGGAATTTCACGATAGAGATACCCGACAGAGAACAAGCGGGGAGTATCATCTCCTCCTTACCCCGTCACGCCTCCATATGGTACACTGACGGTTCGAAATCAGGGGTGGGCACAGGTGCGGGTATAATCGGGCCGGGTCTCGAACTCTGTATCTCATTGGGTAAAACCCCCACAGCTTTCCAACCAAAGATTTTTGCGATCGGGGTATGTGTGCTTCGATGTCTCACAAAAAAAGATAGGAAAACCGAGATTTACGTGATCTCGGACAGCCAGGCGGCATTGCTTGCCATAGGAGCATCTGTCTTCTACTCAAAGATTATCTGGAGTTGCTATCGCAACCTTCTAGAACTCAGCAGGGAGAATAAAGTAACCCTTTTGTGGTCCCCTGGCCATTCTGATATACAGGGAAACGAGGCGGCAGACCGCTGTGCAAAGGAGGCAGCGGAGTGCTCTTTCCTTGGCCCCGAGCCTAGTATTGGTTACTGCAAGAACCATCTGGCAAATGGCATAAGGAATTGGGAACTGAGACAAATGAAGATATACTGGAGTCCTCCACTGGAATGAGACAGACCAAGAAACTACTAAGCTATGATATTAGACGTCTAGATCAGGCAACCAAGATGGACAGACAGTCTTTGAAGTCCCTCATTTGGTATTTTACAGGACATGGCCCTTTTAATGGACATCTGGAGAAAATCGGAAAGTCCTCTACAGACCGTTGTAGATTCTGCAACCTGGAAAGGGAAACATCCGAACATCTACTATTTACGTGTGATGCTATAATCGATAAAAGACTTAAATTCCTCCATGCATACACAATACAGTGGCCTAACGCCGGCCCGTTGGATATGCATGAGATGGTTGCGTTTATCAAGGACTTGAACCTCCACTTTATCTAAAACCATCTGGGGATGCACAATAGACCTTAATGGTCGCGGTGCACAGGGTTAGTAATAGCTTCCCCACTATAAAAAAAAAAAAAAAAAAAAAAAAAAGGTAAGTATAATGGGGAAAAATAAACTTCAAATGTATCATTGAACAGGTTCCTTATTGCCAACGCCGAATAGTGACTATAATTTTTTAATTTTTTGCAAATCTATTTTATGGGCGATTCTGCAAGACAAGTCGATCAGCATTGTGCACACAACAATTCGGTGAAAAGACCAATTGTGGAACAACTCCAAACACTTTTCCATCAACATAACGAATTGGTTGCATTATTCAAGACCGCATTAGACCGCATGCCATATGATAACCACAAAATTGTCCTCAGAGCCGATAAGACGTCTGCAGGACAACACGCAAAACGTTTTAATGCGCCAACAATTGATGAAGTCGCTATTGTCATCGTGGGTGAAAATTTAGAAAACCGAGATATTGTTTTACATCGGCGGAACGATCAACTGTAGCGTGTGTCCGAAACACATCGATCATATGATGCGTTACAGGTAAATAACCAATCTACTTTTACTACCATAATCACAACGTTACTTTATCTTATTAACACAAACATTATTTTACAGGCGCCGAAACTAACAAAAAAGTTAGTTCAATGAATTATTATTCATACAGACTGATGGTTCGGGAAAATGAGGACAATCACATCTTCAAATGTCGGCGTCTATTTCACCAATATATGCTGTGGATATGTACGTCAAAGTTGAAACTGAGTGATTGTCATTTATCAGGTTGAACCAGGCAAAACTCCGTTCCGAGGAATGGATGTACGTCATTATGCCACATCAGATTTGTTTATCACGTTCACGTGTAATTCACAGTGAACAGAAATTCGACAAGAATAATTTCCTGGCCAATCACCTATTGATCGCCATGACATCACCGTAAGGGTGTTCAAAAAAAAAAATTCAAATCACTCATGGATGTATTCAGTCGAGTGGCAATGCATTTGTTTGGTTGAGAGGATAAGACCGAATGAAATCGATGATGTGATATCAGCGGAAATTCCCGCTAATGAAGAAGTTCCACTGTTACATAGGTTGTTACAAAAAATATGATTCATGGTCTATGTGTATGGCTGACGGAAAATGTTCAAAACGCTATCCAAGTTATCCACTTTATCGCCACCGATCCACTGATAACAATGGAAGGTCAACAATAGTCAAAGTGAATCAACAGTAAATTGAAGTTGATAATCGTTGGGTTGTTCCGTTTTCGCCATTACTCTCCAAGCCATTTAAAGCACACATATATGTCGAATTTTGCCATTCTGTAAAATCTATTAAATACATTTGCCAATAAGTGAACAAAGGTAGTGACATGGCTGATGTGTTCGGAGTTGCTGCCGAAAATTCAAAAGATGAAATCACTCAATTTCAAATGGACCGCTATGTTAGCAGTAACGAAGCGATGTGGCGTATTTTTTCATTCGCTATACATGAAAGATATCCGACTATTGTTCACTTGGCCGTACATTTGGAAAATGGTCAAAGAGTGTATTTTACAGCGGAGAACGTATTACAACGAGCAGACAGGCCGCCATTCGACAACATTGACCAGCTTCTTTGAAATGTGCCAGAATGATGACTTTGACCGAACGCTGCTTTACTCCGAAATGCCAAGATATTATACCTTTAATCAATCGTCAAAGAAATTTCATCGACGGAAACAAGGACAGCCAGTTCCAGGTTACCCACAAGTATTTTCCACTGATGCACTAGGTGTTTTTGTTTGCTTTTACTGTTAGTACTGCGCGGCACATACAGAGAAGCCTGTCAACATATGAGATTGCTAGAGAATGACATTCATTGGGACCACACTCTCGAAGCTGCTGTGATTTCGTCAAATGCTAAACAAATACGAACATTGTTTTCTATAATTTTGTCTACATGTTTCCCATCAACACCGATTGATTTATGGAACAAATATAAAGACCGAAGATATATTGCATCAGAAGATGGAACTGGCGGAATTTTTTTTCTTAGATGCACCCGATGGAACTGGAAAAACGTTTTTAATATTATTGATTTTGGCAACGATTCGATTGCAAAATGGACTTGCACTTGCACTTACTCCATTAGGTATTGCAGCTACGTTGTTGAAAGGCGGTCGAACAGCTCATTCAGCATTCAAGTTGCCGTTGAACATGCTAATGCATGCCGTTGAAACTAATGAAACTCCAACTAGCAACTTTTCGAGGAATCCTGGGATGGACAAAGTGTTGCAGCAAAGCAAATTGATCATTTGCGATGAATGCACGATTTCACACAAAAATTTTTTGGAGACATTAGATCGCACGATGCAAGATTTAGGAAACAACCAAAACCGATTTGGTGGTGCGATGATTCTATTGGCAGGTGATTTTTGATAAACATTGCCAGTGATTCCACGATCAATGCCAGCCGACGAACTTAATGCATGTTTGAAGTCATCCATTTTATGGAAATACGTCAAAGCACTCAAATTAAATATGAACATACAAGCAATAATATTCTTCCATCGGGTATCGCTGTGCGGCATATAATACGGATCAGCTACATTTATCTTTCCATTGTCATCCTTTAACAGCTGTTTGCATTCCAATAGCTCATTAACAAGCTAGCGATGTTATAAAATTGTTTTTTAAATTAAAATTAACGAAGCTAAGTCATTTAAAAATATAAAGCAATAAGAGCGAGGTGCGATAAAAGAAGATTGAAGCCACTGAAGGGAACATTAAGAAAGAATATTTATAGATTGAATGAGCAAGAATTTGGAAGCAAGCTCTAAATGAGATTATTTTCAAAATTTTCTGAAGGAACTCCCCACAAGTGCTTTTTGTGGCCAAGCTTTCAAAATTGACATGTCGCGTAGCGATATCAGATGTTGTACTGTAGTAAAAATTCAGTATCATGTAAACCTGTTAAACAAGATTGTAATTGTAACTTGAATAGGTTGATCGGACATCGGAGTACTAATATAAATGTTTTAGCATTAAAGAAAGTCAGTTCGTGTTTGGCAACTTCCCAAATACATACATTGTTTTAATTCAATCCGGCATCGTACATATTAAAAATGTTTCCAGAAATGTTAAATGCTTTGTAATATCGAATCATTTAAAAATTTCCCTAAATAAATTCTATTTTGTCTCATATGAGTTTAAACGATTTACAAAATACATTAAATATATTTCAAAAGGGAAACATTATTACAGCCAGCAATTACAACAATAAATCGTTTTCAAAGGAAAAAAAAAACTAAAACGTTAAAGCTATTTATGCAATATGCATCTGTTGTTGTTAGAGGGTATATAATAATATCATTGATAACTTTACTTACAGATATATGACTTTTCATACTGTATATTCAAAAATCCGTTAATACTTTCCCTTTTCTGTAAAATGAAATCCCTTTTTTTAACACTAGCCAGGTACCTACATATGTGTTATACATAAACAGTTTTTTTGCTACTTATAGAGACCCTTTTATCGTTTTTATGCATTACGATATTTTTCATGGGAACTCCATTGTTGCTGTATAGTTTACACGAAAACATAAATCAAACAAAAAAAAAAAATATTTAAAAATATTACCTGAGCTGGAGCTGCCATTAATCCAACCGCTATACCAGCCAACACCCTACCAACTAAGATTAATGCATGGGAATTTGCTGTTGCTATAACCATCCATCCTAGTACTATCGGAAACATGGATAACATTAATGCTGGCCTTCGTCCCCATCGATCCATTATTGGGCCAGATACAAATGAACCTACTGGTGTTGCGGCACTGTGAACACTGGCTATAAATAAAAAAAAAACAAAAAAGTAGTTTCAGAAATATTTTATGGAATTAATAAAATTTGATGGTGATAGTTCATTGTGCTAAAAATTTAATTGCACGTGTGCTAAACTGTTTTGTTTGCAAACGGATATAATTTATACAATAAGTAATTTACTTTAAACAGTTACAGATTTTATTTTAGCTACTCCATATACATACATACGTCTTAATTATGCCCCAAAATATTAAAACAATGAAAATTGACCTTTTATGAGGTGAAATTTATTACGTGCAGATTGGATAACCGTATTCGCGTACATTCTTCTAAATTAAATAGGAAGATAAACGTGATGTTGAAAAATCATTCAGGGGCAGCTCCTATTTTTATAGACCAACGTGATTAAACTCTCGATAAACATATCTAGATGTACTGGGGTTTAACTGTCTAACACAAAAAAAAAAAAAAAAAAATATTTCGATCATATTATGCAAATTATACTTTCCCCTAAATATCCGGAAAGTAAATTATCGCAACTGCACGCGATCATATCATAATCTACATATATGACAAACTATTTTATTACAGTTATTAAATCCGTTACTAACAATTACCAGTACAAAACGATTTTTTAGGGGTTCCTCTCGCACATATCTACAAACACATAATTTCAATTCAATATATCCGACCTAAATAAAAAGTCGCTTCTCGTCGCTTTGTATAAGTTTGTACATTGTTTTTGCCTTATTTTAGTTGGCAGTATTTTGATTTATGATCATTTGATAATGTAATTTTTGCAAAAAAAAGATTTACTGTGCTGATAAATTTTATTATCAACTTTCAGTGTTCTACTTCAAATTGAATTAAATTTTTTAAAGTCATTTATCTAAATTATAATGTGTATTTTTCGATTTTTTTTTACCTATCCATGAACCCATTTCAATGTCCATTGCTAGTGGGTCAGTTGTATTGTAGAGTTGAGGTAATATAACAACTGAATATCCTATTGGCATACCAGCTGCTGCGGCTGTTATTAATACTGAACTGGTGAGAAGAATCTGAAATTGGAAAATTTTTGGTTAAGCGATTATTAATTTTTCTTTGTGTGCACGCTTTCCTTTAAATTGGTACAGCGAGAGACCTCTAGTTATAAGTAGAAACACTTGGTTTTTAAAGAAACTAACAACATTTTCTTTGCCATCTACGAATGAAACGTTGAACCAATTTATCTAATAGAAATAAAGTTGTTTATTTTGGGGGAATTTTCCAATTTGAAATAATTGAGTATTTTGTTACGTTATAAATCGTTTAGTAACCGTTCTATGAGAAAGTCAATAAGTCAAAAATTTTGTGCTTGTGTAGTATTGATTATTTCTAAAAAAACAAAATTGTTGTGTTAACACAGTTTTTCATCAGTTGCAAGTTCGAAATTTATTACAAAAAAATTATATTTATAGATCAAGTTTTCCGAAAAGGGGCATTTTGAGCGAAAGTAGTACAATGATAAGTAAATATGCCGCTAGTTGTCACTACTAAAGTAAAACGAAAGTACTTCACGTTTTCCAAAAGGTGGCAGCTCCACCCGACACTCGATGGTAAAGTCTTCTCTCATTTATCACTACGTAACGAACCTTTCTTTTTTAAATACATACAAAAATGGATACAACCGATAAACCAGGGATGGGTAGCGTCGAAAACTAGTATTTATGACAGTTTTCGACACTTTTTGACACGACTTCTTGACAAACTTTCAAAACCTGTGGTTTCGACACTTTTTGACAGTACTTTTCGACATCTAAAAAAAAAAAACTGAAAAATGTAAAATTTTAGCTTCATTTTGAACAGTTTCAAAATTTACCAGTATACCATATTTAAAAAACTTGTTGACGAAACAATAAGAATATTTTGCTGCCTCTTTTTCGCTTTACAGCAGTTTTTGACCGTAATTAAAGGTTTTCGACCTATTTTTAGCAAATTTGTCGAAAAATCAGATTTTTTAGCGTTTAACCCACCTCTGCGATAAACTAGTTATATAAATAATTTAAACTAAATAAAAACAACTGAACCAAAATATTATTAACTTTTATAAAATTATTTCACAGCACTATTTTTAGCGTTCGGTCGGGCAAAAGTGATAATTTTTTTTTATCACATTTTGCCATAATACGTACATCACAAAAAAATCCAATTTTTTTTTTTGGTTTCAGCATATTTAGCCAAATACATATTTGGCTCTGGATTCTAAAGTGATATTTTGAATATTATTTAGGAAGAGCATTATTTATTATTTTATAAAAAGTCGCGATAAATTGGTTTTAATATTGCTCAAATACATAAAGATAATCTACAGAATTTTGACGTTTAAAATCATTTTTTTGATTTTGGTTGTTCAGTCGGGTATGACATAAAAACCAACGAATTGAAGTTAGGCTAATAAAAATATCATGACATCCCAGCAAATTTTTTGTATTTAGTAACATGTCTTGACGTTGTCTGGGAGCAAGCGAAACATACGATTTTTCGAATGTGGAAAAGGGACCCACGACATTGGTAACATGAAGGCAACATGAACTTAGGTTGTCTTTGGTAACAATCTAGCAACATGTCCTACCATGACATACATCGTTCCTATCGGTGGAATTTTAAAAGAAATTTAACATGTCTTGTGGATGTCTTCTGTGTGTTACTAACAACACCTACATGACATAATGTAAACCGCACCTATTGGTTGAATTTTAAAATATATACATGTGGGGTAAGTAATGCCACTGTCGCATTTAACCCATACTAAATTACGCCGCCACTGCGAAAAACAGAGATGCCATATAAAAAGGAGAACAAAAGGGGGTCGAAAGAAAAACGTTGAAGTGAGGAGAATTAAAAATAAAGAGATTATTTTCGGTATAAACGTGTTACTTTCTTTTACTCTAGTAAAATAAAGTAAAGTAATCATGAAAATTTTGGACCTTGAGATTTTTAGAGATTTATTTGTTTTGAGGTCCCCTGAGTCCGAAAAAGTGGGTTTCGAAATGGTGTCTGTCTGTCAGTCTGTCAGTCTGTCAGTCTGTCAGTCTGTCAGTCTGTCAGTCTGTCAGTCTGTCAGTCTGTCAGTCTGTCAGTCTGTCAGTCTGTCAGTCTGTCAGTCTGTCAGTCTGTCAGTTTGTCAGTCTGTCAGTCTGTCAGTCTGTCAGTCTGTCAGTCTGTCAGTCTGTCAGTCTGTCAGTCTGTCAGTCTGTCAGTCTGTCAGTCTGTCAGTCTGTCAGTCTGTCAGTCTGTCAGTCTGTCAGTCTGTCAGTCTGTCAGTCTGTCAGTCTGTCAGTCTGTCAGTCTGTCAGTCTGTCAGTCTGTCAGTCTGTCAGTCTGTCAGTCTGTCAGTCTGTCAGTCTGTCTGTGTCCTCTCTACAGCCCAGATGGTTTAACCAATCGAACTGAAACTTCAGATTTAAGCTTTTTTGATAAATTGGGAGGTCCCAGTGAAATTTACTCCAAATCGGCTAACCGGAAGTGGCCACTCCCTTGGTCCAGAAAATTTATTTTGCAAATATATTAAAAAGTATAAGGTCTACAAAAAACTGCCAAATACAAAATATTTCCAAAAATTAAAAACAAATAAAAATAAAAAATTAAAAAAAAAATTTAAAAAAAAATAAAATTTCTCAAAATTCTCTGTTCGTAAAAGAAAGTCGTGTGTTGGCCACACCTCAATTTTTTTTATTGTGATCAGTTTGAATATAACAAAACCAAGTATAGCGATCCTACAATTTGGGGGCTCAACCTAAACGATGGCCAATATTGGCCATTGCCAACAATGATGACAAAGGTTTGGATAGCACATAGAATAGGTCCCTCAAATACCTAGTTAGAAAACCCTAATCCATCTGAATCGTTCGTTTAGTAAAAGTTCTACGAAATTATTTTTTGGAAATTGCACTCAACAATGATGATAAAGATTTCGCTAGCACATGGAATAGGTCCCTTAATTTCCTAGTTAAAATTGAGGTGTGGCCAACACACGACTTTCTTTTACGAACAGAGAATTTTTAGAAATTTTATTTTTTTCCTAATTTTTTTTTTTTTAATTTTTAAATTTTTAAATTTTTTTTTTAATTTTTAATTTTTTATTTTTATTTGTTTTTAATTTTTGGAAACAATTTGCATTAATTAGTTTTTTGTAAACCTTATACTTTTTAAGATATTTGCAAAACAAATTTTCTGGACCAAGGGAGTGGCCACTTCCGGTTAGCCGATTTGGAGTAAAATTCACTGGGATCTTCCAATTTATCAAAAAAGCTTAAATCTGAAGTTTTAGTTCGATTGATTAAACCGTATGGACTGTAGAGAGGACACAGACAGACTGACAGACTGACAGACTGACAGACAGACACCATTTCGAAACCCACTTTTTCGGACTCAGGGGACCTCAAAACAATTAAATCTCTAAAAATCTCAAGGTCCAAAATTTTCATGATTACTATACTTTATTTTACTAGAGTAAAAGAAAGTAAAAGTAGCGAACAATTTAATAGATGAAAAGTCCCTTGTGTCATATATTATTGCAGGAATACCAGATTCAAGCTCAAATAAAATGGTGTTATATGATGCAAAAAACATACGTGAGTTAAGAGGACAGCTAGATGTGTATAAAGAATTTATTGAGGCCAAAAGACTGGAAAATAAACTCGATTTCCAAAGAACAAAAAATTTCAATTTTGTAAAATCCAAAGTCAATATCGGGGGAACTCGTTGCCTTAATTGCGAAGCTATTGGCCATATTACGCAAAGCTGTCCTAATAAAAGTAAAGGAACCAGGTGCTTCAAGTGTAATAACTTTGGGTACATTGCCAAGAATTGTTTAGACTTAGTTCCCACTACTTCTAAAGACGTAGGTCATGTGGCAGTAACTAATATGCAGGTCAGTGTTGAAATGTTTGGCATTTCTATCATAGGGCTAATTGATACTGGTAGCGATGTAAACCTAATCAGAAAATCAATCTTAGGTAAATTAAATAATTTTCGTAAATTGGATATATCCAATATAACATTAACCGGATTGGGTAAGAAAATTACATACACGTATGGCTGTTTAAGTTTACCGATAAAAATCGACCGCAAGTCGTTCGACCTGTATTGCTATGTTGTGGATGATTTTATTATGAACCACGATTTAATTATTGGTAAGGATTTACTAATCACAGTTGAAGTAAACATATTCAATGGAGAAGTCACATTACGGAAAGTTAAAAAAAGTCATGACATTCCAGAGAACGATATTAATGTCGTTGAGGCGTCAGTTTTTACCATTGAAAATAAAATGGAATGCATAGCAGATATTCAAAATCCTAGCATTAAACAAAGAATTACAACATAATAAATAATTATACACTGAAAAAAACAGCAAAGTCGTGCGTACAACTTGAAATTACGCTCAAAGACGAAGCACCAGTATATCAAAATCCGAGAAGGTTGCCTCAAGTAGAAAAAGATGAGGTTAACAAGCAAATAAATCAGTGGCTGGAAGAAGGTATAATTAGACATTCAAATTCCGAGTATGCAAGCCCTATTGTTTTAGTGCGAAAGAAGAATGGTTCGAAAAGGATATGCATCGATTACCGGAAGATTAATTCAAAAATAATTAAAGATAGATATCCATTGCCGTTAATAGAGGATATAATTGAAAATCTATACGACGCGAAGATATTTTCTACATTAGACTTAAAAAACGGATTTTTTCATGTAGATGTTAAGAATAGTAGCCAAAAATATACAGCATTTGTTACGCCGGACGGGCATTATGAATTTTTAAAAGTACCTTTTGGGCTCTGTAATGCTCCGTCAGTTTTCCAAAGGTACATAAACACAATATTTCAACCATTGATAAGGGATAAGATTATGCTTCTATATATGGATGATATCATGGTTGCGGCTAACAGTGAAGCTTAAAATTTAAAAAAATTAGAAATAATATTTAAGAATGCAGAAGACAATGGCTTAGAAATAAATTTTGGAAAATCAAAATTTGTTCGATCTTCGATTGATTTCTTGGGCCATATCATTTCAAATGGGTCAATCAAGCCGTCAGTTAAAAAAACCAAAAGCATTAGAAATTTTCCAGAGCCAAAAACGTGCAAACAAGTTCAAAGTTTTCTCGGTTTAGCTGGATATTTCAGAAAGTTTATAGGAAACTTTTCTGCTATCGCGAAGCTTTTAAGTGATTTAACACGAAAGCATACTAAATTTGAATTTCGTACCTGTCAAAAGCAGGCGTTTGAAACATTGAAGTTAAGGTTATGTGATGAACCAATTTTAAAGATGTACAACCCAAAACTGGAAACTGAATTGCATTCGGATGCAAGCAAAGAAGGATATGGAGGTGTACTTCTACAAAAACACCCAGACGATCGGAAATTTCATCCGGTGTACTATGTAAGTTTCAAAACCACAGAAGCAGAGGCGAAACGGTGCATTTGCGAATTAGAAGTTCTGGCAATTATAAAATGTTTGGAGAAACTACGGGTTTATTTGTTAGGACTGAAATTTAAAATTTATACAGATTGTAAAGCTTTTCCGTTAACGATGAAAAAGAAAGATTTATGTGCCAAAATAGCCAGGTGGGCAATGTACTTAGAAGAGTACGACTGTGAAGTTCTACATAGGTCTGGGAGTGCAATGCGTCACGACATCGACGCACTGAGTAGGAATCCGAGCATTTTTATAATTAAGGAAGGGATTTTACAAAAAATCAGAAATGCCCAAAGCCAAGACAAGGAATGCCAGTTAATTGCAGAAATCCTGAAAGAACGGGAATATAATGGATATTTATTGAGAAACGGGATCGTGTTTAAATTTGTCAACGGAAGTCATGTAGTCACAGTGCCTAGAATTATGCAACATGAAATACTAAAAAACATTCATGAAAACGGGCATATCAGTAGACGGAAAGTGGAAGCTGTAGCGAAGCAGGACTATGACATACCAAAGTTGAGTAAGAGAATCAATGAAACAATTTCTAATTGTGTACATTGCATATTAGCAACAAAAAAATACGGAAAACAGGAAGGTTACCTTAATCCCATCGAGAAATTTGATGTTCCACTTTACACATACCATGTGGATCATCTAGGGGCCTTTTACCATCCACCGCAAAGAATTACAAATATTTGTTTGTCGTTGTTGATGGATTTGCAAAGTTCACGTGGATATATCCAGTTAAAACGGCGTCAACAGAAGAACTGTTAAAAAAACTTGATCAGCAATAAGCCATATTTGGAAATCCAAAAATAATTATTTCGGATCGGGGAACGGCTTTTACCTCGCATAATTTTGAGGAGTATTGCACTCAACAAAAGATACAGCATGTAAAAATCACAACAGGTGTTCCCAGGGAAAATGGACAGGTCGAGCATATTAATGGAATAATTATACCAATCTTGACCAAATTGTCTTTGGCGGAACCTTTAAAATGGTATAAGCAAATCACAACTCTATAGAAGCAGATAAATTCCACGGTTGGCCGAAGTACCAACAACACACCTTTTAAGCTTATGTTTGGAGTTGATATGTTTAGGTCAGAAAATTATGATTTGACTAAAATAATCGAGGAAGAGCTGATTAATGAGTTCAGTGACAAGAGGGTAGAGTTACGTGAAAACGCTAGGCAGCAGATAAAAAATCTACAAGACGAGAATAGAAAATCTTTTAACCAGAAAAGGAAGATGGCTACACAGTATAATATAGGTGATTTAGTAGCAATAAGTCGTTCACAGTTTGGGACAGGATTGAAAATTCGAGCGAAGTATTTGGGACCATACGAAGTAACAGCCCTTGGTGGGAACGATAGATACGATGTTAGGAAGGTAGGCGATGGCGAAGGACCAATAAAAATTGTGGCATCTGCCGATTTAATGAAGCCTTGGGTATCGTATGATAGTGGAGGTACCGAATCTTCCGGGACGGAAGATTTTGAAGGATGGCCGAGTGTGGGGTAAGTAATGCCACTGTCGCATTTAACCCATACTAAATTACGCCGCCACTGCGAAAAACAGAGATGCCATATAAAAAGGAGAACAAAAGGAGGTCGAAAGAAAAACGTTGAAGTGAGAAGAATTAAAAATAAAGAGATTATTTTCGGTATAAACGTGTTTTTATTGTGATCAGTTTGAATATAACAAAACCAAGTATAGAGATCCTACATACATATAAAGTCTTGTGGTTGTCATGTAAGTGTACTGGGGTGCTGATTCTCTAAAAAATAAGATAATGTGTAGACGTGCAAATTTGTAAAAAGCAAAGCCTACTTTTATGAGTTTGAAATTTTTCAATATTATTTTAGTAGTAAGTCAAATCGAGAAATTCCAGACTCATAAAAGTAAGCTTTGCTTTTCACAAGTTAACCCGTTTAAACATTATCTTATTTTTTAGAGAATCAGCAAACTGGGCGACATTCATTTAAAATAAAATCTTTGATTGTAATGTTCATTTGAAGAGGGCGCTTCAAACACAAACCACCATTTTGGATTTTTTTTTGTGCGTTCATTTCAATTTTTCAAGTGAATATCGGTGAAAAAAGTTTTAAATAATTTATAAAATATTTGTTAAAAACAACTATAAAAATCGTAAGTGTTTTATTACAACATATGATAGATTTTTATTGCTATTGTTACGTTTTTGCCTTGTCACTCAAGGTTCGTATCACTGGATTGTGAATACAAAATCAATTTAATTTATCTCCAACGAATTTATTTATTTCACAAAATTTATTACAACACAGTTTATCAATAAAAATTCAAAAATCACTTTATATAAATTATTCTCAAATTTTACGGTTCACTTAAAATTTTTATTTCGCACTACAACACTTTTTAAATCACTTTTTAATTCCTTTTTAATCTTTACTCTATCGCTTACCAAATATTAATAATAATCTTACAAGTTTACTCTATCGCGTTCCAAATACTAATAATCCAATTCGATCTTGTTCGCCTTTTTATATACACAAACCAAACTTCTCGAAAGCTCATGATTTTTCTAGTTAGAATAGCGTAGAAACATTAAATAACAATTTTTATCATGGAAAAATTCCATTTAGTACAGTAAAACATTGAGATATTAGTTTTACTTATTCTATTACACACTAGGTGTCACCGTCACACTACCCCTCACCTAAGCCTGTTTGTCCCGAACAGGACCCAAGTCACTTCCTCTGTACAGGGCCAAACCTGTCTAAAAGCACCACCTTCGATTTACCTCCTTGTCCTTTTCTTGTCCTGTAGGGTGCCGTCCATGTAGGCTGCTCTTTCGACGACGAATCCTCCTTTTGTTGGGAGTTGTAAAGCCACACCAATTGCCTTTTGTGGAATCCTTGGCCATTTGCCCGTATGTCATATCGAGTTTTCATCCAGTCGCCCGACACTCGCACTTCGCTTCGCACAACTCGGCCATTCTTATCCAATATCTGCTTAACCTGGTGTTCATTGGTTTCCTCAACAATTGTGTCAGATTTCAATGGCAGCTCCTCGCAATGGATGATTGTTACTCGCCTTACTGTCGCATCCGTACCGTTAAATTTAAGTTTCAGCTTGATGTTATCGCTACTCAATATTCCTCGTCCAAAATCCAACACGAAGCCATTCACCCTCATGAAGTCCGATCCCAAATTGACTTCGTCCACGATATCTGCGACCAGAACTTCGTGTGGGCAAAGAGTTTCACTGATCCTTATGCTCACGATCTTTTTCCCTTTAATCATTGCACTCTCCCCATGTGCCATTCTTAATTTTAACCCATCAACCAGCTGCACTGCTCCTGCGATCAAATCTTTCCGAACAATTGTGTGGGTTGCTCCGGTATCCAGCGTAATAATACACCTCCTCCCATCAACACCACCCCTAACTGTGACACTGCTTCCGCCTCGTGCTTCACTCGTAACAGGGATGAATGTTATGGGGCAACCAGACGGCGAAGCCAGCTTCTGTTACTTCAAACTGACTTCTAACCTTTCCACTTTACCGACTGTTACCATCCGCTCATCCGATTCCTGCTCTCCTCTTCGTGCTCTTTCCACAGAAGATGGTGATCCGTGCCGCTTTCCTCTTGCTTCCAAACAATCTCGTGAGATGTGGCCAATCCTGTTACATACCCAACATCTTAGCTCGCTACTTCTGGACGCCCTTTGTCCAAACCGTTCGGCGTTTGCCCGCATAAAAGGTGGCGATCTTCTTTCTCCCTGTATTACACTCCGACAGTCCATTGAGATGTGACCCAACTTGTCACATTTCCAACACCTAAGCCTGCCTCTTCCGACTATCGGTACCATTCGCTCTATGCTGCCGTTCTTGTCTGAGTTCATTTGGCGCCTAAATAATGACGGTCTTGTAAAGTTCTGCACAGCCTCGATCGTTAAAGCAAACGCAACGGTTTCCGCGAAGGTCGCTTTAGGTGACAACATCACCGCCTTGCGTGTCTCTGGATCTCGAATGCCGTCAATGAATGCGTCAATTTTCAGCCATTCCATATAATCGGCCGATGTACTGGTATGTGCTAGATATACTAATCGCTCGATTGCCGATGAAAATTCCTGTAGCGATTCTCCTCCCTTTTGATAGCGGCTTTTCAATTCCATACGATAGATTTCCCGCTTGTGGTCACTGCCGTACTTCCGATCCAGCGCCTTCATAATTTCGAGATAACTGTTGCGATCTTTTTCCGGAATTGTTTGTAAGGCCTGCGCAGCTTCACCTTTAAGGGCCACTATTAACGCTGCAACAAGATGTTCATCATTCCAACGGTTTTGATTGGCTGCCGTTTCAAATTGAAATTTGAAAATGCCGAAAGATGTTGTTCCGTCGAAGTTTGGTGGTTTTAACTTAACTGATTGAACGGTTTGAATCACTTGCGTCGTTGTTCCACTTGCTTTGACGTCAATCAGCTCTTTCTGGAGACGTTTAAACTCCGTTTGAAATTCAGCTTGTAATTTATGTTCCACATAAATTACAAGCTGACACACTTGAATCTCCATTTTAAATTCCGTTTTAGCGTGTTGAATTTCAGTTTGCAATTCCGTTTGCAATTTTTCTACTTCTTCACGTAGCGAAGTGGATAACTCGATAAATTTCTCGTCCATTCTCTTTTGCCCATCTGCAATTTCCTGGATTGGTTGTTCAATTTTCTCTATTTGTTGTTTCATTTCTTAGTTAGACTGATTTTGTTGTTCCAACTGTCGTTTTATTTCTTCGTTTGACTGGTTTATAGTCTCCAACTGCCGCACATTTTGTTGTTCCATTTCATTTTTAATTTCTTGGTTTGACTGCATTGCTTGTTGCGCCATCATCTGCTTCATAGCAGCCATTAACTGTTACAAATCGAAACTTCCAGATGGTGTTTGTGTTGTTTTGGCTGACGGTTGTTTATCTCTTTCTTTCTGCTCTACGGTTGCCGCATCCGTTACTTTCTCTCCAAAATCATGTTGATCCGCGTCTAACCCTTCTTTCCCCATGGTATCACGTAGTCGCGCTTGTAAAGCTGCTTTACTACCATCAGTAGCCAAACCCCGTTTCTCAAGTTCCCTCTTTAATTTTGGAACTTTTAATTCGTTGAGAATCATTTTCTTTATCTAATTATTCACAATTCCACCGCTGTTACCAAATTGTTACGTTTTTGCCTTGTCACTCAAGGTTCGTATCACTGGATTGTGAATAATACAAAATCAATTTAATTTATCTCCAACGAATTTATTTATTTCACAAAATTTATTACAACACAGTTTATCAATAAAAATTCAAAAATCACTTTATATAAATTATTCTCAAATTTTACGGTTCACTTAAAATTTTTATTTCGCACTACAACACTTTTTAAATCACTTTTTAATCTTTACTCTATCGCGTTCCAAATACTAATAATCCAATTCGATCTTGTTCGCCTTTTTATATACACAAACCAAACTTCTCGAAAGCTTGTTACGATACATCGTAACCGATTTTTTGTGTCCGGTTGTGTCGGTTTTGATTGTTCACCCGTGCGGAGTGCAGTTCCTTGGGAGTCACCCGCTTGTATTTGACTTGTTTTAATTTGGCCTGAATGACGATTATGTGTTTGGCGTGTTGTGTGTGGTGGCCGTTTCGGTTGATGGCGATGAGGCGTTTTTTTTTGTGGTGAGTGTGGAGATTGTTTTTTTGGTGTAATGGCGAACGATTTTTGTTTTGGATGTTTTTTTTGTTTTTGTGACAGAAGAAAAAGAAATTTTTGTTTGGTTTTTTGGTCATTCTGTGAATTATTGTTGAGAGAAAAAGTTTGAAAGCAACAATAAAGAAACAAAAATAAAAAGTACAAGTGATAATTGGAAAAATCCGGATAAAAATTAACCCGGTGGATAGTATTGAATATTGGGTGGCCAAATCATCGAGTTTATACCACGCCAGTGCAAGCGATTAGTACAGCATCATTAAAAGATAAAATTGAGGCAGCTGGTTTTTGTTTTTCGTGATAATTTTTATCAAACTGAGCCCAAAATATTTTCAATCATATCCAATAAACGCTACAACTATAATCAATTGAAGTAATCAGGTGATTCAAATTGGTTGCAGCGAGCTGGCGATTTCGTTATCTGTTCCGGGTTCCGGTTGGCGGTGACGGGTTGAGGTGTGGCTTGACTCGGTGGCGGTAACGCATGGTCAACGTTGGATCATATTCACATATTCATTTGTTGGTGGTACTGAATTTTTTTTTATTAATATTTGGATTATTGATTGATTGTTTTGTGTGAATATTGTTTCCATAACTAACTCCCTTTGGGAATTTTTTTTTTTTGTGGTTCGTTTTTTTTTGCTTTTTTTATTTCTAGGAAATACCCGAGCTCGTGTATTGGTCCAATATTCACAAAAGAACAACCGGTATCGCCCTCTTGGCGAGGTCAGCATTTTTTTTAAGTTTTTGTGTTTGCTTATGGAAAGAATCTTCATCCATTAATGTTTGTATTAACGTAGCTTTTCATTGTTTTTATATTAATATTTTAATATTCAATTTATTATGTTTTTTCTTACAATACCACTAAAACCAAATGAATAAAATTTAGTTGTTAAAATGCTCATTGTTAAAGAAAGTATGATTGTTTAACTTTTTGGAGGATCAGGGATGCGAGTGTTGGATATGCGTGGACGGTTATCTTGATTTTTTTTTTTGCAGCCCCTAAGTCCCAGCAAGGCTCCATCTTCATCGACCCCTCCCCCCCCCCAGACCGTGCATTAGCCGGCATGTGCTGCGGATGGAGATTGCGGGATATCTGATTGCGGTAGGTGTTCGTACGATCACATAACGTAACTGTCTGATTGCGGTGTGTGGTCGTGCGGTCGGTTATCGTAACAAGCTCATGATTTTTCTAGTTAGAATAGCGTAGAAAGATTAAATAACAATTTTTATCATGGAAAACTCCATTTTAGTACAGTTAAACATTGAGCTATTAGTTTTACTTATTCTATTACACACTAGGTGTCACCGTAAGACTATTAAATAATGTGACGGTGACACCTAGTGTGTAATAGAAGAAGTTAATTGAATAGCTCAATGTTTAACTGTACTAAAATGGAATTTTCCATGATAAAATTGTTAAGTATTGCTTCTACGCTATTCTAACTGGAAAAGTCATGAGCTTTCTAGAAGTTTGGTTTGTGTATATAAAAAGGAGAACGAAGTCGAATTGGATTAGTAATATTTGGTAGGCGATAGTGTAAAGATTAAAAGAATTAAAGTGATTTAAAAAGTGTTTTTGTAGTAAAGTAAAAGTGATCAGTAAAATTTGAGAATAATTTAATATAAAGTGATTTTGTGAGTTTTATTGATAAACTGTGTTGTAATAAATTTTGTGAAAAAAAATAAATAATAAACTCGTTGGGATAAATTAAATTGATTTTGTATTATTCACAATCCAGTGATACGAATCTTGAGTGACAAGGCAAAAACGTAACAATACTTTCCTTGTGGTAATTATTCTATTTCAATTTAATAATTTTTATATAAGTGATGCATAACACATCGAGAGCGAAACGTTATAGAATGGTTTCAGAAATCGCAGAAAATATTCTCAATCTAGAATTAGATAGTATTTTAAATCACGGTGTAATTTCACAAAAAATTGCTTCCGAACATTTTGAAGTTAATATTGAAAATACTGATCTTATTTTAGATGATAATTTTTTGTTTGAGGATAAGTCAATTTCTTCGGATTCATCGGCTGATGATTCATCACATAGTACTGAGTATTTAGATCCTTCGAGTAATATTACCAATTTAAAAACAAACTTAATCCAATATCCGTAAATCCAATTAGAATAGAATTTGGCATTAATCTTCCTAAAACGAGAGACACTTTGTTTAGAAGCACTAACAGTTCTCCTGATTGTTTTGTCCCGCGAGAAGTTCCGCCAGGAAAATATGTCCATTTTGGAATCGAAAAGTCTATCAATTGGTATAATTTAGATTTTTTATCTAACTTAGAAAATATTCTATGTGATCAACATGTGGATGGATTACCATTATACAAAAGATCTAGAAAAACATTGTGGCCTATTCTTCTTGGATCGTTCGCTAACTACCGGGAACGACCTCCATTTGTTGTGGGTTGGAGAAGGGCATCATTTATCAGTTGATATTTTATTTTGTTGAAGAGTTTATGAAGTTAAAAAATGAAGGTGTTTTAATTGCAAAAAAGTCTATTAAAAAACTTTTTGTTTTACGAGCGTTTACTTTCGATGCTCTAGCAAAATCTTTTTGTAAGTCGGTTTTGAACCACAACGCGATAAAAGGCTGCCACGAATGTGATAAAACTGGGTTTGGCATCTCTAACACTCCCATTTATAATGTGGTATCCGGAAATTTAAGAACTGACTACTCTTTTATTAATCGGTTAGATGCTAGACATCATCATAAAGCCGAGCCAAATATATTAGAGATAGCTGGCGGAATTAACATGGTTACTCAATTTTCAGTACACGTAATACATTTAGTCGATTTAGGAATTGCAAAAAAATGTTAATTCTTTTGTTGGATAAACTTAAGCCGGATACACAAATATTAATGTCGAACTTGTACGCGTCTTATGCTAGACATGTTCCTTCAGAATTTTCTCGGAAACCAAGGAGTTTTAATGAGGTTCACAGATTAGAAGGCTACGGAATTCAGATTTTTTATATTGTATGGAGTAATTCCGCTTTTAAAAAAATTTGTTGATTATAATATATATTATCATGTTTTGATTTTAGTAGTCAGTCTTCGTCTTATATCAGATAAAAATACTTGTAAAGAAAATAGTCATAATGCGCAAATACTTATAAATGAATTTGTATCGCTTTATCCTCAAATTTATGCCAAATAGCTCCATTTTTCAAGCGATTATGGTAAAAGTGCTTTTGGGGTCAACGGACAGGACGCACAAGAACAGAACATTTAGAGAATTGAAGAAAAGTTTTGGACAAATTACATAGAGCGGGATTTAAAGTTAATAAAACCAAATGCACATTTTTTCAAGACAAAATAAAATACCTAGGATTTGTAATAGATGCGGAACTTCATAAAGATACAGAAAAAGTTGCTGCTATAGTAAAAATGCCGAATCCGGAAACGAAAACCCAGATTAAGGCTGTTTGTGGATTAATTAATTACTATGGTCGGTTTATTCAAAATGTTTCGTTTGTTTAGACATTTTGTAATTAAGACCTACCATGTCAGCTAGCAGATTGCAAAGATGGGCGATTTATTTAAGAAGCTTCGAATTTGACATAAAATATATGAATTCGGGAGGCCATTACTGGTGGTATTACAAGCCAAATTAAGTTAGATGCAACGCTCAAAACAGTTTTTCAGTTCATTAAGGAAGGGTAGCCCGTAAACGAAAAATGGGAGGGTGAGGCTTACATTAGAGCAGGATGTCATAATGTGGGGATACCGTATAGTTATACCGGAAAAGTTTAGAAACATCTTGTTAGATGAAATGCATACATCTCACATAGGTATTGTTAAGTTAAAAGGGATTCGGAGATTGAATTAATTTTCCGCATAAAGTACCATATATCTCAAGGCCTAATGGTTAGGATGAAACAGATGGCCAGGCGATATTGTTGGTTTCCTGGAATAGACAATAGCATACGTGAAAAAGCAATTACGTGTGACATCTGCAACAAATTAAACGTCGATCCGGTAAAGGAGCTCAGCGATTGGCCGAAACCGAATAAACTATGGGAACGCATAAATGTCGATTTTGCCGGCCCATTCTGGGGGTGTTACTGGCTTGCGTGTGTGGATGCATTTTCTCGCTTTCCTTACCTGGTTAGCTTGAAAAGCATTACTGCTGAAGCTACCATCCGATGTCTCAGGTCAATTTTTGCATTGGAAGGGTTTCCTGATACTATCGTATCCGACAACGGGGCTTAATTCACATTAAAAGAGTTCAAAGATTTTATCGCAGAGGGAAACATTAAGCATTTGACGACGGCACCTTTCTATCCAGCATCAAACGGTGAAGCAGGACGGTTTGTAGGGACATGTAAAACCACTTTGTCCAAAGTTGCGCGGGAAGGCAAGGCAGAGATAAGGCTATCTTAACGTTTTTGAGTGTTTTTGAGTACATACCGAACTACACCGTTGCTGAAGATTAATAAATCGCCGGCGGAGTTGCTTCATGGGCGTCAATCAACAAATCTTCTGCTACCAAAGATGTACGTCCAGACAGAATCTACTGGCGAACCAACTCCGAAATTTCAACCTGATGACACTGTTTGGGTAAGAAATTTTTCCCGAGGTAACAAATGAGTTCGAGGTGAAATAATTAGTTTTCAGGGCAAGATGATGTACGTGGTGCAAACGAATCGAGGTAGATGGCGCACGCACCAAAACCAACTTCGAAAGCAATGAGAAACATCGACGCGTCATAAGAATACTGAGATACACCAACCAATTGGTGAAAATGAGCAAACTACATCCGTTGCTCCTTTGTAAACAACTGAAGATCCATTAGTAATTGATAAATGGAGCGAGCAATCTAGGCGAACAGCGTTAGTTCAAACGGAACCAACTGAATCACCAAGAAGATCAGCTAGAGACAAACGTCCGGTTGCACGTTTTGTTCCGGGATTATGAAAGTAAAAGGGGAGGAAATGTTATATCTATAAAATTCAACGCTATTTCTGGTTTATACCGTTTATTTTGCTAATAAATTCAATTCTTTTTGGTGGTCGTCTGTTTATTGTGAAATGTGGTGCAATACGCAACTAATAATAATGTTTGTAATAATTAAATATTTGGTGCGTGTGATTTTATTAAAAGTTCTCGTGGTGGTTTAGCAGAGTTTTATCTGCTATTACTTTCTTTTACTCTAGTAAAATAAAGTATAGTAATCATGAAAATTTTGGACCTTGAGATTTTTAGAGATTTATTTGTTTTTAGGTCCCCTGAGTCCGAAAAAGTGGGTTTCGAAATGGTGTCTGTCTGTCTGTCAGTCGGTCAGTCGGTCAGTCGGTCAGTCTGTCAATCTGTCAGTCTGTCAGTCTGTCAGTCTGTCAGTCTGTCAGTCTGTCAGTCTGTCAGTCTGTCAGTCTGTCAGTCTGTCAGTCTGTCAGTCTGTCAGTCTGTCAGTCTGTCAGTCTGTCAGTCTGTCAGTCTGTCAGTCTGTCAGTCTGTCAGTCTGTCAGTCTGTCAGTCTGTCAGTCTGTCAGTCTGTCAGTCTGTCAGTCTGTCAGTCTGTCAGTCTGTCAGTCTGTCAGTCTGTCAGTCTGTCAGTCTGTCAGTCTGTCAGTCTGTCAGTCTGTCAGTCTGTCAGTCTGTCAGTCTGTCAGTCTGTCAGTCTGTCAGTCTGTCAGTCTGTCAGTCTGTCAGTCTGTCAGTCTGTCAGTCTGTCAGTCTGTCAGTCTGTCAGTCTGTCAGTCTGTCAGTCTGTCAGTCTGTCAGTCTGTCAGTCTGTCAGTCTGTCAGTCTGTCAGTCTGTCAGTCTGTCAGTCTGTCAGTCGGTCAGTCTGTCAGTCTGTCAGTCTGTCAGTCTGTCAGTCTGTCAGTCTGTCAGTTTGTCAGTCTGTCAGTCTGTCTGTGTCCTCTCTACAGCCCATGTGGTTTAATCAATCGAACTGAAACATCAGATTTAAGCTTTTTTGATAAATTGCAAGGTCCCAGTGAATTTTACTCCAAATCAGGTAACCGGAAGTGGCCACTTCCTTGGTCCAGAAAATTTGTTTTGCAAATATCTTAAAAAGTATAAGGTTTACAAAAAACTACTTAATACAAAATGTTTCCAAAAATTAAGAGAAAAATAAAATTTCTCAAAATTCTCTGTTCATAAAAGAAAGTCGTGTGTTGGCCACACCTCAATTTTTTATATTTGTATTTATAACATAAATACATAGATATGTCCATACAAAGCGTCTAAAAAGTTGATAAAATCTTAAAAGAGTTATTTTTCCTGATACCCACTTATTGTGCTAGTGCGTAACTAACAAACATTGTGAATGATTTTGAATTGTTTGCGAGAAATGAATGATAAAGTATCAAAATATTTATGAAGGTTGGTTCCCGAGCTCTATCAAATATCTGATCTCTGTCAAAACCAACCTAATCAGCCTAATAACCACAAAACTTTGATTTGATTCTATTAGAGCCTGAATTTAAACAGAAACTGGATAATAAATCCTTTCTTGTAAGTCCACCTTAATTCGTTCAATTTGTAGTGGACATTAAATTCGATCTAAATTAGTTTACCCGATACTTTGGGATTTCTTATTCAAATAAATTATAATATTAAAAATTTGCAAATTTCGAAAAAAGGATCTCGGTTTTTTGTAAAAGGAGGCTTAATGTGGTCATCGGAACGAGAATTATTTTTGGAATTTGCTTCCACTTAACGATAATCTAACTTTAATTCTCCTGAAGAATTCTTAAATAATGTATAAAACCATCGTACTCACTTTTTAAATTTCCTAGAGTAGATTTTTCGTTGATTTTGAATTAAAAGTTGCCCAAACACAAATTATTTTAGATTCTAAAAAGTAACTGAAACATTTAACGTGACACATCTTTAAAATTTAAAATCGAAATAGAAACACATATTTGGTACATGACCTTTCATAAGAACTAATCTGTTGGTAAACTACATATTTAGATATATTCTACATATTTCAGTAATCATTCTTGTATACGAACAAATTTTATCATTCATCGCTCACTAGAAATCGCAAAATATGGTGTATAATAATGATACTTCATTATCAGATGAACCAGAATCACATCCTAGTGGAATAAAGCATGCATAATTTTGTAGATGGGAATGAAAAGATTTTTAAACTTTTCAAATTATCACTGAACCAGAATCGCACCCCTGGGGGTCAATGA
This sequence comes from Tipula vernalis, assembly GCA_958295665.1. Lineage (NCBI taxonomy): Eukaryota > Metazoa > Arthropoda > Insecta > Diptera > Tipulidae > Tipula > Tipula vernalis. Next base: position 374,701,589 of record OY282559.1, read on the forward strand.
AAAAACATAATGAAAAAAATGTTTCCATTTTGTTTCCATCTCTTTTTCATTTATAAAATATTTCACACAATAACAATACGTGATTTCAGCAAATACACATTTTATCGTGTTTCATATATATTTCCGCTATATGATTCAGCAAATGGTTTAAATATTAGCTAAATAAATGATAAATTAGATTTAGTTAATCAGTTTTCGTCATTGCCTGTCAAAATATAAAATAAATTATAAAGATGACCAAATTATTTTTAAAATTTAGCTAAATTAATTATTTGGAGGCTTTTCATAAATAAACGGAATAATTTTTATGTATGTGAAGTTGGCCCAAAATTCATCCCAAAAAAAAACGCAGCGGTAACACTAAAATAAAAATGTTCTTCACATTTATGTATCAGCCCAAAAAAAGGTATATCGTGATACAATTTAATATGTCTGCTCAAATAAAATAAATTACTATAGGAAAATTTATCAAGACAGACTCTCAGCCAAAAATCAAACTAACAGGGATTAAAAAAAAAAAAAAACTGAAAACATTGCAAAAGTGCTATGGTTATCATAGTAAAGCATTGCAATGAATCATCTTGGTCAATATGGCCGCAAAGCGTCATGGGTCATATTCAGCTAGTCTTCGCAAATCAACTGAGTATCCTCCCAAGTACTGTATCGTTGGCACCAATCTACTCTGGAACTTTTTCAGAATTTTCTGATGGGGATAGCATGGTCAAATATGGGCGCAAAGTCTTGTGAGTTGTATTTAATTAAATAACAGGTAAGTCGTGTTTAATTGAATAACAATAGACAGGCCTAATAAAAAAGCATCGGGAAATTGGTACTAACAATATAAAAATCAAATTAAATACGACTAACACGATTTTTCGGTTTAACTTGACCATACTATCCCCATCACAAAATTCTGTAAAAGTTCCAGAGTACTCACAATTGATAGGCCTAATAAAAAATTATCGGGAGATTGGTGCCAACAATACAGTACTTGAGAAAATATTCAGTTGAATTGCAAAATTTCTTTCCGGCCATACTTGACGATGCTATCCCCATCACAAAATTTTGAAAAAGTTCCAGATTAGGGGGCTAACATTATTAGTTGACAGGGCTGACATTATAAGTTGTTTTATCATTATTTGCTTTTTTTCAATTTAAATTCAAATAGGAAGCGGTGAAATAAAATAACTTGATATGGATTGTATGGTGCCATAATATGGAGCATTCTGTAAAATATTTTTGCCTATTCGTAGTTTTCATATTCATCGTTTTTCAACTCAACAAATAGTTGAGAAAGAAATTTATTATAGAAATCTATAGTGACATTGCATGGTCTATAATTTTTCTCTCATGATAGTTTACTTTGTATCATATGATTTGAGGTGGTGTTGCCAACGTTAACTATCATCATTTTTTGGGATAGTATTTTGGGCCCACTTTACAAAGCTATAATTTTTAATATATTTACTTATAAATTACATTTTAAAGTAAATCATAATAAAGTTTCAATGCACTTTTAATGCTACAAATACAAATTTAGTTTTTATAACCTTTTATTTCCATATTTGTGATGTTCTCACGGCCAAAATGGTCGGTGAGAAAGTTTTTTTTTCTTATGGAAAGATTTTGACGTCACTTTTTTCCTTCTCAAGGAACATGAATCGGAAATGTGTATTTCTCACTGAAAATATTTTTCATTATACTTTTCACGCCCCCACGGGGTCAATTGTCATTTCATGAAAAGTATTATTTAAAGTATCATCATGTCAAATGCGTTCCCTTTTATATGATGAAAAAAGATTTTCCAAATCCACTTGAACGCTGTTAGAAGTAACACGAAACAGAAAAATCATCCATAAAAGTGGTTTTTATTTATTCTTCCTTCCGCTTGCGTTATCTCATGACTGCCATGATTTGCGCGCCTCAACGATGCCCCTCCAAATATTTGATGCCAACTCCAACGCATATTTGGTACATCATACCACCATACAAACATATATCAAATTATACCACCATATCGTCTTATTATCATAACATTATACCACTATTCCAGCAGATTGTACCATTATACATGTATAACATTAATCCATTACACCGTGATACCATCATACCATCATATCAGCACAGCAACATACGATCTTACCAACAAACAGTCATACCATCATAACATCTTACCATCACATCATCTTATCGTTAAACCATCATACAATCATACCATTATCGTACCATCATATCATCGTACCGCCATACCATCACACGATCAAACCATCATTTCGTCATACCATCATTCCATCATATCAGCATACCGCCTTACTGCCATGCCATCATACCATCACAGCATCAAACCATCAAACACCACCATACAGTCATACTATCATAGCATCATACCATAATACCACCACACCATCACACCATCATACCATCATACCATTATACCATCATATGATCATATCATCTTACCATGATACCATCACCATCACAATCACCACCAATCTGTCTATTTGGCAAAATTCAAATAATTTAAATTTGTGTTGTTTGAAATTTCGGCGTTGTCGGATATCATGAAATCGATTTCTTTGATGTCACGATATCAACTATCGTTTGCATTAACTTTTATGTATCATCATACCACATCTATTCAAGGAAATTAAAACATGGCCTTCTCAAAACCTGTTTCGTATGTAAAGGGGAAAGAAACGAGGAATGAAATCGATTCCATGATATCAAGTGTAAACAGGCTGATACAAACGATGGTAATTATTATTCCATTTGCTGTATCATCTAGCAGAAATAAGTATAAAACTCGATAAAATGTGTATATGCACTGTGGCTTACACATAGTACGGACACTGAGAATCGCATATTGTTGTTGTGTGAAATGTTATAAATGATAATGACTTAATGGAACCAAAATGGAAACATTTTTTTCATTATGTTTTTTCATAGAACGAATTCCGGTTTGATGGGGAAATTGGTCATGTGGGTTTTATTCGACTAAAAATTCTAGTTGGTTTAAAAACTGAGAAATTGCGATTCCGGTTCTATGAGTGGTAATTAAAAACTCATAATTAGAACTATGAGAAAAGCCGCTTCAGCTTTCGTTCTCTGCCTATAATTCCTCTTAGAGGTAATTTGGAGTTACTCGAATTGCGAGAACCTTTCTCTCAAGCGTATGCACTTATTATGGGTTATTGAACTTTTCTGCCTAGATATCGGTACAAATTTTGTTAAGTCGGCTAAGCGAATTAAAGAATACATCAAAGCGGCCATAATATCACTATTCGGAGCTGTACTAATTTTAGAATGCGAGACAGTTGAAGTCACTCAAAATTAATCATCTTCCAGAAAATTGATATCCAAATTCTTTTTGGTCTACAAAATTACTGTCTGAATAGATTTTATAATAGTTTAACGTTGTCAAATTGGCTTTTATGGTAAATGAATTCATTCAGATCTAAATTGAATAGTTAAAAATAAATAACCGAGTCTATATTTACTTTATAATACGGCGGCGTTTCAAACAACACTCCTTAATTATTCTTCATTTTCGTCGCGCGCAGAGTTGCCATCTATTTCGTCGGTTCGTTCCACTTGTTGTCGTCGGATTCATCTCCATCCTCTCGACCATCCAATTTAGGTGATGAATTGCACCAAGGTTTCATTCTATCGGACGAATACACCGAACTGAATTTCCGGGATTTAAATTGCATTTCTTTGATGTCTTCAATCAAATAGCGGTCATTTCCGAGAGCTTCGGCCACCACATATGGTCCACCAAATTTAGGTTCTAATTGGCGAGATTCGCCTGTTGAAGGTTTTTCATTCTCGATGACGATTAAATCTCCCTCGGTCTATTTCGTCGTTTCGGCGTGTTTTCGGTCGAATTTTTCTTTCCACTTCTTTCTCTCATTCTTAATATTTTGAAGAGTTCGTCCTCTCTTTCATTCAAGGCGGCAACTAGGTTGTTTTGACTGACATCGTTTAGTTTGACATCAAAGACGTATTTTTTTGAGAATTGATGATCCATTGTAAATCTCGAATCGTTTTATTCCAATCTTTCGTCCGTTCACGCAGAGTTCATACGGCCATTTTGATTAGTTGGTTGCCATTACGTTCACATTATTCATTGAATACTTTAGAGGTGAAAGACGGTTAGGTCGTTAAAAAATGTAGCTACTGGCACTGTCTTCGTATTCCGAAAGGCTCTAAGAATCAACAATTTACTAAAAGTATCGGACATCGCAATGATATGGGTTTTTCCATGCTTACTACTTGCAAACGGGCCGAGATGGTCGATATATATCAACCGAAACGGTATCGGTTCCATTGTTCCGAAGTGTAGGCGTCCTTCACGTTTTCCTTTTTTCGACTTCATATAACAACATTTAACTTCATGTAACAACATTTTCGGAAACCAAATTCGAAAATCGGAATCGAACTGCCTTTGGCACAACAAGCTTCAGCTCGTCTTCCTCCTTACGTTATAATCGATAATCTTTTTGTCGAAATCCCCTTTTTAAATATTTTTCATCATCCGACTTCTGGTCTCCGCTGAGTATCGTGATAATTATTTTCAGCCAGTCGTTATGTTCAACTTCAATTTTCATTATACAACCAGCAGCAGTCTCACAACGCAGTTAGTAGTGTGATAGTAGAACAGTCAGTAACGAGGTGGAATCGCTTGCCAGGAGACCCTACAATGGCGGAAACCTCCAACTCATAACTACTTCTGTTCAACATTCGTGCAATTGCGTCTATAATACATGCCGGCTGCCATGTTCTACCATCTGTCGTTTGCAACAGAACTCCGGCGAGACCAAAGCTGGTAACTCCGGCAAGACCAAAGTTGGTAATCGGCTTCGAAATGACTGAAAATTGTTTATGAATTTTCTGAAAAATCCGGTAAGTCGCAAAAATCGTCGAACTTTGGTTACTGTCTTCGGGTGGGCAAAATTCTTGATATCACAAACTTTTATTTCTCCAGGAAATATTCCAATAATGTAATTTCGGTTGCAAGGAAGAGTTAATCCGGCTTGTCGTATTATAATAAAAAAAATTATGTAATCGTATCATTCCCTCTTTAACGGTCCTACTTGCAGCCACTTCTCCAGGCTCCATCTTCGAAATGAGTTTATTCATCATGCCGTGGAAAACGGCTGGTGCATTGACTAATCCAAAAGGCATTCGATTATATTCGTAATGTCCTTCTGTTGTTACGAAAGCAGTGTACCTCCTTGACTACACACATTCGACTCTCGCCATTCTTCTTACCGATTTTGATACACTTGAAGCGAAAACATTAAGATGTGTCGACAGCAAAAACTGTAGTTGACATTGTTCGGTTTAACCTAAATCTTTTCCCATATTCAAATTTTTGGACGTCATCGGTCATTTTCTATTACAAGTTGATTTCCTTCTTTTTATGTGGGGTCCGATAATACATTTTCGGAGATAAATTCATCCTCAACGAAGAGAACATCGGAGAAATAGGCGTTGCTATCGACTTCAACGGTTGCGCTGTACATTTTTCACATACGTGTTGACCACCAGCAAACCCATAAGAACAATGAAACAATCCAACTGCTATCGAGGTCAACAAATGATGGAGTCTCTTTCCCATTTATTTTGATTTATTGCGATCTTTTTACTGGCAATTCAAGCAGCGTTCTCTTCTTTGTGGCTCGAGACATTCTATTGCCAAATGTCCCGGGTTGAAACAATTGTAGCAGATCAACGAGTATCTGCATTTATTTTTGTCGACGGCTTCCCATAATTTGTCCATATGGATAATTTCTATGCTTATGGTTTTGATGACGGTGTAAACAATCGAGTTTTCGGTGGAGGAATAAATGGTTTCGTTACTGAGGTCAATGTTCGTTGACATAATGGATTGTAATGGATATATTCTATAACAGCTTTCGAAAACGGCTTGGTTATTTGCTTCTTCAAATCGTTGTGATTGATACTGTTTATCGTATATCTAATAATACCGTCGTTTAGAAGTTCAGATTTTCGTCCCAGAGATAACATTTTATAATAATGCTTCTCGGGGGTTTCATGAAATTTATGCTTAGTCACCAACATTCCTATAAGGATGTCTACAACATTCGTTTCGCAGGGGTAATGATGGAATTTATTTTTAAACTGTTGTCAAGAGAAATCTGTTTGTCTGTGTATTAAATCTTTAAGATTCTTTCGGCTTTTTATAGACAAAATATATTAACAATTTCACGATTGGTTAATCAGGCCAATCATTTATAATATACCTACCAAAAAAGTAGAAATATCAATCGCCCCGTACTTTATCCCAAGAGTTATACAAAGTGTATAACCCTGAACTAAACATGAGAATTTTGCTTGAGCTCATTGTGTTGATAGTTTGGTTTTGTACTGAAAAATTGGTCTTCTCATCAGGTAGCTACGACTAAACTACAAAACTACAATTCCTACTTAACACGGATAGTGTCAAATATGAACATACTGATTTAGCGAATTATATTCACTAAATCAAAAAACTCAAGGAAAACCCTTATTTCTGTGAGTTTTATGCCCACTCAAATAATTAAGAGAAAGAGAAGTTTATCTATGTATTAAATCAATAAGATTCTTTCGGCTTTTTATAGACCAAATATATTAAGTAGGAAATGTATTTTTGTAGTTTGGTCATAGCTACCTGATGAGTAGATCAATTTTTCAGTACGAAACCAACATTTTCTACATTTTTGGTATATAAATGATTGACCTCTTCATTTGTTTCTGTTTAACCAATCGAAAAATGTTGTGAATGCCATTATTGTTAATATATTTTGTCTATAAAAAGCCGAAAGAATCTTATTGATTTAAACATCGTCTATTCAAATGCTTTGAAGGTCTTGCAAGTTTCGATTGAACCGCAAAAATCACCACTGGGTCATCCCAACAATATGCATTCTTCAAACTGTCGATTTTCTGTATCGGCTTAAATTCGGGTAGAATTAACATAACGTCCTTTACATTATTGAACGAATTATTGTATTGAATGTTTTGAAAAGTAACATTTAATACGTTCCCATACATTGGATACTTTTGATTAGCAATAAAATTGTTTGTTGGAATCAGTGCGAACAATTATATACAGGCTGGGATCCATGCTCAGGATACAGATGTCCACACGTCATGACATTCGACACAAATTGTTGTTCGGGTATTGCTTGAAAATGTTGATTGAAACGCGACGACGCGATACTCGATGTTGTATGACAACTTTGGATTGATTGTCTGATCATGTTCGCATTCGTGGTCTGCATTGGTGCAACCATGTTTAATGTCGCATTGCTACACATAAACGACTGACTAGGTACCATCGAATAAGTTTGTTGCGTCGAACACTCCTTGATTGTTCTTCGTTTTCGTTGCGCGCAGGGTTGCCATTTTTTCGAAGGTTCGTACAGTTCGTGACAACGTCTATACATTAATTTGGTGGTGTTGCTTTAGAAGACCCTAGAGTGCGACTAGTTATCAGGAAGTATTCTCAGTAAAGTCAAAGTATGAAATGAAACCCGAGAAACGAACCCAAAAATTGAATTTTTCATGTGATATCTTTTTCTCCCATAAAGACATTTTTAGGTATTAAATTTTTTTTTCTTTTAAATGTTGCCAATGGGTTTATTTTTGAATCTTTCTACATAAGAAACTCACAAGAGGTAATCAAATCTTAAGCTAAAAATTATTATATATTTTAAGCCTTGGTCATAACACCGGCCGGTTAATGGTAGCATTAACTGACACTGAGATCCAAAATTTAGTAGAGCAAAGAGTACCAATATTCTACGGCCAACACAATGTTGACAGTAGTGAGGTACACTACTTTATTCAAAATCTTTATTCTCAGCGAACATGGACCAAGCAGAAACCTTGTTATAGGAGATTAAGCTACGCCTCCGAAGTAAAGCTTACACCCTAATGAGGGATGCGAAAATTAATAATCTAAAAGATTTGTTCAAGCTCATCACAAATAAATTCCTGCCATCACATGCGATTGAATCTCTCGGTAAGAGATTGTACTCGGCCAGTCAGGGCGCGTCGAAAGACTGCTCTGAATTTGGTACAAGAGTACAAAGTTACGCCTTAGATTACGAAGCAGGGGTTCGAGCAAAATTCGGTGAAGGTAATGCACTACCAAAGGCGTTTCTGGAATCGCTGGAAAGAGATACCTTCATCGGAGGTCTAAATAATGACATGATCAAAGCTCACCTAATAATGATCTCAGAAACACCAATCAGAGAGTTGGTACTAACAGCAGATAAGCTGGAAAAACAATTAGGTTATGTTCAAGGCTGTCAGTTGTGCGAAAAAGTAGGGCATGTAGCAAAGAATTGTTTTAAAAACACTGCGAGTCCAAAACAAACGATTCAACAGATACCGAGCGAAGTTTGTCAGATCTGTGGAAAGATAGGCCATGTAGCAAAAATTTGTCAAGAAAATGTGTCGAACCAAAAACAGTCGATTCAGTATCCGCCTCCAATCTCTTGCAAATACTGCAAGAGACGCAGTCATACCTTAGAAGAATGTAGAACTAAGAGAATGAACGATGCTCAACGTGAAGAGGTCTTCTCACAACAAAGAACGACCCAGCCAAATGGGTTCAGACAAGGCTACAGACCCGAACAACATAATTTCAGGCAAAACAATAACTCAAACCACAACTACCATTCAGGAAATTACGCAAATGATCGCCAAACCCAGAGGAATGACTACCTGTTTAGGAGTTCCCAGTCAAATTATCCGCCGCGATCGCAACCGAGAGCAAGCAATGGTATGGAGCAGTTAAACACTAACCTGGAGAAACTCAGGATCAATTATATTGAAGACGATACAATAAGCAGAGATACGGTCATTCAACAGGGAAACGAGCATGGACTCGTCGAGCGACAATCACACCAACTGTAACTCAGGCGAGTCCAACTGAAAATCTCCACTACCGAGAACCAATTCGACAAGTAAGAAATGTACAACGGACATCCATTAAACTCGAATCACAACTGAGTTCCACTCGGAATGCCTCGACAATCCCACCGAGTTCCGTCTCGAGAGGAAAATTAAATGAAACGAGCCACGTCTCGAAAACCCCACCGAGTTCTGTCTCGAGTGAGAACACCAATCCAACAAGCTGTATCTCAATAATCTCACCGAGTTCCGTCTCGAGCGATAAGCATTCGAATAAATCAACTGGTTCAAATGAAACTAGTCTTGTCTCAGGCGATCTTGTGCCAGAAGACATTAAAATTTATGAAACGATAAAACCGTTGAGCAACGTCTCAATGAGTCAATCAAAGGCCGAATTTGATGGCCAGGTCACTGTTGCACCACCACATTCGATTCCAATTCCTAAATATGCCGCCGAAACGGGAAGTATTCCTGTAGAGTCAGAGGAAATAAATGAAGTTTGGCCACCAAGTAAACCATTCGCCACTGTCGCTTAAGTCCATACTCCTCCTAAAACCTTAAATTCCAATCAAATCAATTTAGTATCGAAGCATAAATTCACGCACGATACAGTAAGATTGAAGATAGCAGCATCAGGCGAAGAATCTATCCTCTTAATAGATTCTGGTGCTTCAGTCTCATTAATCAAGAAGAAAATGATTACAAATTCCCGAGCGATAGATCAATACAGTAAAGTACTATTAAAAGGGGTCGGCAAAGAAGCCACGACTACTCTTGGATGTGTATCTACATATGTGGACATCACACGACATCTTAAAATCCCGCAGAAATTCCAGATAGTCGAAGATGAATTCCCAATCGAACAGGATGGAATTCTCGGATGAGATTTCCTCAACGGAAATAAAGTAGACATCTTATACAGTACCTCAGAGTTAAGTATACTAGGAAACAAAGTCAAATTTCTTAACAATCCAACGAATATACGTCTCCCTCCACGGGAAGAAGTAATCATCCAAATCAAAACTCCCACGAATAACTCATACCTATGCAATTCCGAAGGAATTATGCAAGGAGTATTTGTTGACAACTGCCTTATCCAACCCAATATGCTGAGAGCACAAGTCAGTATTGTAAACACTAATCCAAGTGAGGCGATTATTGTATTGTCAATACGACATCCTTCAAATTGACCACGAGTTTGAAAGTAATCATGCGCACCGTTTCAAAGATAGAGATGATTTAGTTCTCAACCAAGTCGTTACTAACTTAGACAAGGATCTTAATTTCGAAGAATCTTCCTCTATTCATGAACTAATTAAGGAATTCGCGGATATCTTCATCATTGAAGGCGATAAACTGTCAAGTGTGCCCGGTGTCAGGCATCAAGTTAACCTTCACAATGACACACCACCGATTAATGTAAGGCAGTACCGAGTTCCACAAACTCTGAAAGCCCGTTCAATAGTCATTTACTAGTGGTCCCGAAGAAACCAGATAAAAGTGGTAAACCAAAGTGGAGAGTGGTAGTAGACTTTCGAAGAATCAACGAAGCCACAATAGGAAATTCGTTTCCTCTCCCTTTGATTAACGATATCTGCGATCAACTGGGACACTCCCAATATTTTTCCACGCTTGACATGGCCAATGGGTACCATCAAATTGAAATGGATCCCATGGATAGGCACAAAACGGTGTTTAGCACAGATTTTGGTCATTTCGAATTCCTCATAATGCCTTTTGGGATGAAAAATTCTCAAAGCACGTTCCAAAGAGTGATAAATAATGTGTTGCTAGGGCAACAAGGCCTGAAGTGTTTTGTATATCTAGATGACGTAATTATCTATGGAAGAAATTTAAGAGAAGTAAGGTATTAAATTAACCGGTGTGAAGTTTTCCACAGAATTTAGAAGTGTAGCTACACAAATTAACAGATTTCAAAAATGTAGCTACACAATTTAGCAAATAGTGTAGTTGTACACAAAAATATGTAACAGGATAAGTTTATATTTATTTTCATGCAGAAAAAAATTAAACCGAGTATAAAATTAAAAATTATTTTTAATGGACTATAGACATCAGCTGACTAATAAAATAAAAATTAAATTTCACTTAGTAAAATAAATAAAATAAAAGTAATGGTATAGTAGTCACTTTTGGCCAGTTACAAGAAATCCCAGAGATGTCTAAGCAAATCTGAGTATGCCATATTATTGCTTGCTTTTAGTAGAATATATGGGCCATGAATCATTTTAAAGCGACCCTCAAGGAGTGAGATAACGCATTTCCACACTTTTATTTTATACAAATAAAGTGTAGCGGTCACTTGTTGGCCAGTTACAAGAAATCCTAGAGATGTCTAAGTAAATCTGAGTATGCCAAATTATTGTTTGCTTTTAGTAGAATATATGGGCCATGCATCATTGTAACGCGACCCTCAAGGAGTGAGAAATCGCATTTCCACACTTTTATTTTATACAAATAAAGTGTAGCCGTCACTTGTTGGCCAGTTACAAGAAATCCTAGAGATGTCTAAGTTAATCTGAATATGCCAAATTATTGCTTGCTTTTAGTAGAATATATGGGCCATGTATCATTTTAACGCGACCCTCAAGGGGTAATATATCGCATTTCCACACTTTTATTTTATACAAATAAAGTGTAGCCGTCACTTGTTGGCCAGTTACAAGAAATCCTAGAGATGTCTAAGTAAATCTGAGTATGCCATATTATTGTTTGCTTTTAGTAGAATATATGGGCCATGCATCATTGTAACGCGACCCTCAAGGAGTGAGAAATCGCATTTCCACATTTTTAATTTTATAGTCAATATAGTGCAATGGTCATTTGTTTGCTAGCTAATTCATGAAATGAACTAAATTTTTAACCTTTAAGAATAAGTTTTATTTTATCGAAATTATTTTCCTAACAGGATCATTGTTAAATAATTGCAAAACTAACGGATTTATTAGTGTAATGAATTAAAAAATTTAGTTTGTGTGGTAAAAGGAAACAAAATAAAAATAAATATTTTTTTTTTTCGCTTTAGTATATAAAGGAATTTTTTTTATATTCTGTTTTAATACTTTGTCATACTTTGTACTGTTTATTTCGTGTTATTTTCAGATTTCGTTTCGAGTTTCTTTGCTAAATAAAAAGTTTTTTTCAAAACTACTGACCACTGCTTTCTACCGGACTTTCTTAAAAACGTGTTTACATATTTATTTAAAATTATTGCTTTTTTTACTTATTGACATTGGCTTGTTTTCTGGATTTCTATTGTACTGGTTCTAGTTAGTTGAATATTAAAATTTTCGTTACTTGTAACAGCTAATAGATATTACAAATATTGCTGTTTTTTGCAGTTACATTAATTTATTCTGTTTGATTCTTGGATATTTTTTTTCTATATTCCATAGTTGCACATTTGTTTTAATAAAATGTTAAAATATAATTATAAAAAGAAAAAAAATTTTGTCTCTGCTGCAGCACTGAAAACTGGTTTAGAAGAATTAGTTTTAGAAGGTGCAATATTGACTAGTTCTGATAGTTTGCAAATGAAAAGTATTTGTAAAAAATTAGGCGTTCAAAATTCATTAAAAAATCGTTTAAATATTTGTTTAATTTGGCGACAAGAATTGAACAAAATGATTGTGAGTAGCAATATTTATTATAATCAAAATGTGAACACCGCTGGACCGATTCAAATGAATGATGAGTCAACTGTTTCAGTTAAAAATCATGAATACAAATTTTATGTGGATGATGATATTAATTTGGGGAAAAAAACGTTCGGCCACCAAGAAGGTTTACCCCCTAATTTACCTAATTTTTCTAAACAATTTTTATTAAATCACAAAATAAAGTTAACATCATCATTTTCCGGTCTCAGCAGAGAAGATGTGCGAAATAAAATTACCGAGTATTTAATTGAGATTAGAAACCCTTGTGTGATTTCGTTTAAATCAATGAGGCTATCGTCAATAAAAAAACTCACAAAATATGGTTGTTTATGGAAAGTGCAAACTAATTCCAGAAACAAAATATAAATTTATAGTTAGGCAAAATGCATGGCTTGAAATTTATTCAAATGGGCAAAGATGTGTAAGTCATGATAGAGAAAAGAAAGTGTACAACCAAATTAGGGGAAATAAACGAGAAAATATGAAAAACCAATTGAAATTAACATCATGTCATAATTTTTCGCTTGATCTCGCAAAAGACACTGATCTTAGTCTTTTTAAACTTGGTAACACACAATCGTTTGTTCCTTCTACAATTATTCGGAAAATAAAATCAGAGCAATTGAAAAAGGATGATCTTGTCCGTGATTGTGATATAATCGATATATGTCAAATGAACATGACTGAACAAAAAAAAAATAAATACATCCATGAGTTGTTACCTGATCCTTTAAAAGTAGTTCTGCTAAGGCATTCTACTTTAGAGCTACTTAAAAAATATCCAGTAGATGGAATTTATTTTGATGCAACCGGTAAAGTCGCCAAACATCCTGTTTGTCATCCCTATCACAACTACAAGCGCATACTTTACTAAGCATGTGTTGTAAATATAAGCAATAATTTAATTCCGATAGGAGAGCTAATTTCCTCTAAGCATGATTCTCTAACAATCAAACGATTTTTGGATGATTTAAAAGAACATATTCCCAAAGAATTTATTCCAAAATTTTTTGTGACTGATTGGTCCTGGGCTCTTTTAAAATCGATACTCCTCAGTTTCAATACCATGACTGTTTCTGAGTACATTAATTATACGTATGAAATTCTCAATTCAACTACTCAATTGAAACAAATAAATAAAGTTGGTACTTTTATTTGTTGTGCCCACTTTGTAAATATTTTATCGTCGCAATTAAAAGAAAAGTGGCCAAACGCTAATAGAGTAACAAAAAATTTTATTTTAAATGTATTTTGTGGCATACTAAATTGTAAGTCTTTGGAACATATTGACCAATTATTTGAACTTTACTGCATAATTTGCTGCACAAAATTCTCAAATCAACATGTTTCAGAGTCTCTTGAAAATTTAAAAAATATAATAATTCAATTATATAATAACAAGAGTGAGAATTATAGTACTGACCATCGGAATCAGCAGCATGGAGATTAACTCAACGAACAACATTCTTTAAAAAATCTGCGTTTAGCTGTAGTCCGTATTATATACGGTTTAATCACATTTTTATCGAGACTATGAACTCAATTAACGATCAGTCTAATAATACCGACGAATCAAATTTAAACATCTATTATAATGTTGAATTTGTTAACTTTACATTAAAAAAATATATGGCTTTTTTACCTTTGTGGGGAGTGTGTTTTGCTAGGAAGATGGGCATATCTGGAAGACTATCGAATGCAAACGCTGAGAGTTGGTTTTCGATAGTGAAGAATCATTACACGAACCATCAATCTTTACGCTTAGGTAGGTTTATTAGTATTTTAAAGGATAAAACCGAGAAATTAACAAAATTAATTGAAATTAGAAAAATTTCTGAAGCAACTTATAATGAAAATGCAGTTCAACCGGGTATACATGGTATATTAGACGACCCTGATAATGAGCATCATGAAGAAACGTGGAATAAAAAACTGAAAATTCTCGACTCTCCCAAGCATTTTGGTAAAAGAGTATTACGACGTTTAGCACAGAGTAATTGTCAGCCTACAGAGAAATCTAAATCTATCAAATATTCAGGTGATCGTGAAGATGTGCATATATTAAAAAATGGATATTCTTTTGTTGAAAATAGCGAAGTAATAAGTGTAATTAATACTTGCGCTTTTGATGCAACTACGCAAATATTTTTATGTTTATTTACTGATTCAGAGTATTTTAAAGGATTATTTCACACATCTGTAAATCCATTTTTTAAATTTGTATCTGAAATAAATACATTTCCTGATTTCTCACTTCTTTATAGAGAAAGATCCCGCCTAATACTAGAAATTTATTCGAAAAGTACAGCACTAGTTCGTACCAACAACTATACAAAATTAGACGCAACTTGTTGTATTTCTTTTTTTTTGGAGAACGTTTTACCACGACCTTTAACAGAAATTCGTAGTTGTTTACAAACAAAACATTCAGATATATTAAGAGAAACATTTTACCTCCCTTTCGAAGATGTTTTTAAATTCAATCAACAAACATTAAGCAATATTCAAAATGCTATTGACTTTAAACATACTGTTTGCCCACAATGTCAAGATATCAGGAAAATAGATTATTTTAGCAACTATGGCATAGCTGTTGCAGATGTACAGCCAAATAATAACAATTACTCGATCAGAATAAATGAAATTAGTAACAAAATTATATTGTCCAGCCAAGAGTTTTATTTAAAAGGAATATTTCATTACGAAAAGTCTAAAAATAAAAATGTGGCAAGCCATTTTCGATCCTATATAAAAAGAAAAAATAATATTTGGGAGCAACATGATGACCTTTTAGCATTTTCAATGGAAATTAATCCTAATACAAAAATAAATCCTGCGATACTAATTTTCTCAAAATATTAGTTGCTTTTTTAAACAATGAGTTTTAATCCTAAAGAGCCCAAAAGAGGCTATTAGTCCTTATATGAAATTTAATTTCCAATAATTATTAATTTAACGAAATGAATTAAGTTTATTTTGAAATTTTTTTTTGTATAAAATAAAAGTGTGGAAATGCGATATTGAGGGTCGCGTTAAAATGATACATGGCCCATATGTTCTACTAAAAGCAAACAATAATATGGCATACTCAGATTTACTTAGACATCTCTAGGATTTCTTGTAACTGGCCAACAAGTGACCAATATACCATTACTTTTAATTTATTTATTTTACTAAGTGAAATTTATTTTTTATTTTATTAGTCAGCTGATGTCTATAGTCCATTAAAAATAATTTTCACGTTTATACTCGGTTTAATTTTTTTCTGCATGAAAATAAATATAAACTTATCCTGTTACATTTTTTGAGTACAACTACACTATTTGCTAAATTGTGTAGCTACATTTTTGAAATCTGTTAATTTGTGTAGCTACACTTCTGAATTCTGTGGAAAACTTCACACCGGTATTAAATTAAAGTTGTATTGCTAACACAGTGACTCAGAATCGCGCATAACAAAAATCAAATTGACAGTCATTATGGAAATTTAGATCACCGCGATTAAAGAGATCTTCTTCTTTTTTTTTTTTTGTATCTTTATTTTATCCAATTTAAATCTGGAACATATAATTATTTAATTTTTGCTTATTAATTTGCGTTAAATTAAAAAATGGTTTTGCGAGCAATTGGAAATATTTCGTAGAATTCCAGTATATGTAAATACATACACCACAAACGCATTACACAAATTAAGACCACAGATACACAATAATTGTGTATGTTTTGTGTTTATACAGTTGTGGTTCTTTTGTGTTTCTTTTGTTTTTCGTTTTTTATTTTACTGTACGAATTTAATGTTCTTTGACCTCACTTAAGGTTGAGAATAAATTATATATAAAAAAATAACTGTGATTGGAAATCACATGCAAAGTGTTATATAATGTGTATTAGTTACCTGATTCAAGATCCCTCGTCGTGTTGATAAAATCTCATCTTTTTGTGAAGGTAATTTATCACAGGAATTTGGTAGCAATTGGGCACTTCCTTCTAATACTTTGTCAAAACCCAATACTGTTTGTTTCTGTTTGATAGTCGGTGGTTTCTGGTCTGTTAATATTTTGATGTTTTCACTTGATTTACTACAATTTGATTTTTTTTTTTTTGTAGTTTGGTTAGTATACCAACGAAATGGTTGACGCACAAGAAGTTTGATGCTAGTACAAATTTTATCGATTAGACTTTAGGCTGAGGGCACTATCGGTCAATTGTGGTTGCGTGGCACAGTACGTAGAAAAATAATTGCTATACTTTTAACGTTTCTGGTTATTTATATATTTGAATTTTTGAGGTAATTTAAACTTTAATTATGTGCGCACAGTGTGCTTTTTCTTTTGTGTAAATAAGTGTGGTTAATAGCTTCTCAAACCGCATAATTAATTTTTGTTGTTAATATATTCACAAAAACTTGATTAAGCAAATTTCAAAATGAAACCCAATATGTATTTTTGACCTTTCGAGATTATAGCTGAGAATAAATATTGAAGTGTTTTAGGTTTGGACACGTAATTATCATTTTTTATTTGGTTATTAAATTTAAATAAAGAATTCGCTTTATAGCAGTACTCCATCAGACTATGGGTTGGTAATCTAAATTTAACTAAATGAGTTTATTTGTACTTTAGTTGGAGTCCTACAATGAGTACATAACGACACATTTTTTTTCAGTGGATATAATGTCCTTTGAAGGAAAAACTAAAATCAATATGGCCTGAAAAACAAATATGAAGTCAATTATGTCCACAACTCAACTCCAAACTCCAGTGCCAAAATCAGTGCGTAAACAATACCACATGTTGAATGGCAGAATGGCAAAAAAAAATCCAAATCGGACAACTCCGTTGTAACATAGAAAACAAACAACATAGAAACTAAATAATATTCTTAACATAGAAACAAAAACATGTAGTAGGAAGCAGAGAAATTACAGACTCATAGATATGATAAAACCCACAAGGTATAAGTGGATAGCGACCTTGAAAAGACAGTGTTAGACTTAAAGAAATAGCTTCACATAAAGGGTGTTCCAGTAGCTGTGAAATGAATCGTTAGACAAACGGCTTATTAATCTTTCAAATTTATTTCATCCCCTTCAAAGTAATCAATCCCCTTCGGATAGAATACACTTATGCCAAAGTTTTTTTTTAGTCTTCGAAACAATTGTTAAAGTTGATTTACGGAATGGCCTTTAAATTCTTCTTCAATCCGCTAGCAGGGTTGCAGCGGTTGCGGAATGAAATAGGTCGAATTTTTGGCCAAATAGTCACGTACAACCAATACAAAAACCAAGAGATTTATGCCCATAATTTTGGCCACTTCTGGCGAATGAGCTTCACGCAAACGACGCATAATGCTCAAATAATATGGACAGTTTGGGCTGGCGGAAAGAATTCGTAATGCTAGTCGAAGAAAACTATGTCAACATCACCTTGATTTTCGACTTGCTTTAACGTGTTTTTCTTCAGCCTTGGCTCAACTTTGACACGATATTCCCTTGATTGGTTCTGGTATGATGCTCTTCACATTGAGTTTTTTGAGGTTTGATTAAAATCTAAAAATCTCAACTGGTTCATTTTCTATTGTATTGTTTGAAGACCTACTAAAAAAAGAGAAAGACTCACAAATAGTCCTTTGCTGTGCCAGAGACAGATGTTGGACGTCCAATTTTCCAAAAAAAATCATTCAATCGCTACGTCTTCCCCGTAAAAGCTGTACCATTACTCAAAATGTTGAAAAATTGCTTGAAACGCCCCAATATAGACTAAAGCTAGGAAACTAATAATGCTTACCCATTTTTAGTTTTGACAACAGAACATTTTATTAATTTCAAAGTGATCGCATTCCAAGGTAAAAATAGATTCGCCATACTAATTAAATTACTTGGCATTGAAAATGTCTAATATACGGTAAAAATTGTATCGTAACGGCAGTTGTAAAAGTCTCGGTCTAAACTAGTTATTAGTTTTTTTAGTTGAATATAGCCGTGGAATGTGTCGATGTAAAGAATAAAGCATTTTAGTTGTGGAATTTTAGTTCCAACATTAGCTATCCATGTCATTGTTATCAAATCAATGATAAATGCGCGAAGTGGTTATCGTCAGCTGTATCACAATATATTCAAACATAGTTCGCTCTATAATCGACAATTTAAAAATATTTCCGGAACGGATGTGAAGTTTTCCACAAAATAAAAAAATTAACAAAATATGTATGTATATAAAATTTGTTAAATTAACAAAAAAATAAGTAAGTGTTAGTAAAACAGTCGGTAAAAGCAATTTAAGAAAATGTATACTTGGAAACAATACAAAAACAAAAATTATAAAAAAAAATTTTGTGACAAAAATCAATAAATGTCGTGCTAATTTAATCATTGATCCTATATAAATAAAAAAAAATTATCTGTGGTAAATTTCTGAATTTAGTGTTCCACTGTAATGAAGATTGCCCAGCTCACAGAGATGTCTCTGGGATGTAACTTTGCCAAAATGAGCATACCTAGTGTATCTACAAATAGTAAAAGTTTAGTTAAAATATGACGAGAATTACTATTTGTTATTAGATGCGAAATATTCATGATCCTTTGATAAATGTATGAAATTTGTGTTTCACTGTAATGAAGATTGCCCAGCTTACAGAGATGTCTCTGGGATGTAACTTTGCCAAAATGAGCCTACCTAGTGTATCTACAAATAGTATCAATTTAGTAATTCTCGTCATATTTTAACTAAACTATTACTATTTGTAGATACACTAAGTATGCTCATTTTGGCAAAGTTGCATCCCAGAGACTCGCTGTGAGCTAGGCAATCTTCATTACAGTGAAACACAAAATTCAGAAATATATCAAAGGGTCATGAATATTTTGCTTCTAATAACAAATAGTAATTCTCGTCAAATTTTTACTAAATTAATACTATTTGTAGATACACTAGGTATGCTCATTTTGGCAAAGTTACATCCCAGAGACATCTCTGTGAGCTGGGCAATCTTCATTACAGTGAAACACAAAATTCAGAAATGTATCAAAGGATCATGAATATTTCGCATCCAATAAGAAATTAAAAATACTCGAATTAACATTTCCTGAAATTTTTTATCTCCAAATTAATGTTTGCATTAATAAATGTCCTAGAGTTTTCCATTTACGTTTTATCTAATAACAAGTTTTTGACCTACTATATATCAGCGCACTAATACATATTAATAGTTTGTTATTTGTCGAAAACTTCACATTCGTTTTCCGGAACGTTTGGTTAAATTTTTATGAATTTTTGTAAGCTTTCTTCGTCAACTACAAAGTAAAAAATAGTAAAATTAGCAATGAGGTTTTTCAATCCTTTTTTAACTCGTTTTGTTTAATTTGATATGAATGATGTTGTAACGAAATTAGATTGAGTAGATTTTTTGCATCTGAAATCAAATCAGTCTGAGTGATGTGAAATAAAAACTGATTTCACATTTCTCGATCGTAAATAATATTTTCTTTAATTAATACAATTGTTTAGCTTCGTCTAAACAATAATTAAGATTTTCTTATTTATTATTAGCGGTTTGAGTAAAGTAAATTGAGCTAAACTAAATCCAAACTGAGAAATCGGAATATTTTTGCAGATCGAAAAAATCGATCTAATCAATCTGAAAAAAATAAACAACAATAATATAATTGATTAGATCGATCTGAGTGGAAAAGAGAAACAAGTTTTTCGTACACACATCAATTAGATTGGAAATAAGGAACACAGCTATAATTTGGCTGATCTTGGATTAATAAAATCCTCTTATTCAATTGGTGCTAAATGGACCTTCTTCGTATGACTTAAAAAACTGCCCAATTTTAAAATAACTTCTCTTAAAAATGGAGAATAACAGTCTT